>CM071934.1:67593063-67972832 GCA_016081115.2 Rehmannia glutinosa | reverse complement strand
ATTGATATGAGCTCGATACGTGGCTTCTTCTAATCATCAAATTCTTCAATTGCATACACGATAGGGATGCATGTCAATTGCTTCATGATAATAACTTTTGCCGTAGTAAAAGAGTTTTTGAAAGATCTAAGATTAAACGAGCTGGAAATTTTGGAGATCAGCTCAAGAATCAAAGGTGAAGGCTCAATGAACCACCATACCACTTGTATGTCCTGCAGCGGTGAGTGTAAGGTTTAGAGGGTTGAATAAACCTTACCAACTTTTCAAATTAGTCCTTTTAAAGATTCGTAGTTAATACTTCACACTGTGTCCTTGTTGGGACGGCTAAGTTGGTTAATCGCCAGAGTTAGTCACTCAAGGGCACTGATTCAACCGACTGATAGAATAACTCACCTTGTTTTGACTAAAGACTTAACTCGGCAAAGAATTTGTTTTATTGAAAGACTTAACACCTTGAATTTGGTTAAGTTTGTTTTAATACTTGGTTTTAGCACTTAGTTGATTATCAATTGGATAGCAAATTTATCGATATAAAAATAAGATGCGAGAAATTAAGGTGTGCTGAAATGTAAATGACACAATAAATTTTTATAGAGGTTCAAGAAGATGGGATAATTCTTCTCTCTCTCTGTTCTCCAACTCCCGGAGGAATCCACTAAGTATTGATCAATATACGAGTGGTTAACAGTCAGGATACAAGTCTTGATCACACTTTGGACTTGATCCTTTGGGACTCGGCCTGGAGATGCCTTGATCACACAAACCGGCTTCTCGTCGACTCGCCTTCTTCACAGGCACCGCCTTGCTACTCGGACCACTTGCTCCGAAGCTTCTTGGATTTGATCACGAAGCCCTCCAGGCTTAAGACTGGTTCGACCTTGAACCTTCCTACAATCCTCCGTGGAATGTAGACCCCTTGATTCTTCAAAAATTTCCTCTTCAACCTGATTGAAGTTATCGTTCCTTCACAAAGTGAGTGTTGGATTGATTTCTTCGTAATGTAGGCTTGAGGATTGATCTTGAATGATTTGATAATATTTTTGGTTATAGTTCAAATGTTTTCTTGAATGTTCGTGGTTCAGGTAATCAAGGTTACCTCTTCTCAAATAAATTCCTCAGCCTTTTATAGCGATCTTTCAAAAATCTGCCGTTGAAGAGATAGGCTTATTTTTGAAAGTCACTTGTGGTCGTTGGCTTGTCTTGTTGCGATTCTTGGAATTGTCATTTCCTCGTATGAATGATTCTTCACCTTTTGTTAAGAAACATTGGTGCAATGCTTCCCATTGGTTTATTCCTCTTGCACGCTTCTCGACTGAGCACTTCAAGAAGGTAGTATGGAAGTATTACTTGTTTAAGTAATTCTGTTTATTTCTGTGCAATGGATCTCTTTCAGTTACTCGACTTGACTGCATTTCCTTGACTTCCCTAGGCGACTTAGAGTCAGCTTCCAATCATTGGATGACTCTTCCATCACTTCAACTTGAGACTTGGCTATCTTGAGTTGACTTGAGGATGCTTCACTCACCGCATCTCACCGCACCAATCGATCGAGTTCCTATCTTCTCTTCTTTGCCATACTCCAACCCCTCACAGTGCGGTCTTCCTTCTAGTCTCTAGTTGTCTTCTTGCATGTTTAGGCATAGTCATTTAACTTTACTGGCTCAAATTCCTATCTATTGCAATGCAATTTACAACAAAAATGGGGTGCCAACTTCCTATTCTAAGTTTTGCATGGCATTCATCAAAATCTACAAAATAATTTCCCAACAGTCCGCTTGGTTGGTTGATGAAGATCGCAACACTTCATTTTTTCCCGTTGTTATTAGACTAAGGCCACTCGGGTATTCACAAAATTGATGATTAATGGTATGCTTTCCATGGACCCATCTCACATCCGTAGTCACATTATTTAGTTCTTTGAGGAGTTGTTCATGGCACCTATTGGTTTGATTCTCGGATTTTTCTTCTATTGATCAACTTATTAATCCAAAGGGTGTTGGATGTGGAGAACAATTGCTTAACCTCTTTGCCATCGAATTAGAGATTCAAGATGCGGTTTTGATCTCGGCAGACAGTTCCCAGTGCCCGTGATGGCTTCAATGGTTCCTTTTATCAGAACTATTGGGACATTATCTCTATTGATGTCATTATTGCGGTGCGCCACTTCTTCCGAAGATGGCTCTATTCGCCACCGACTCAATTCCACTTTATCGTTCTCATTCCTAAAAGCAAAGATGTGAATGCTGGGATAACTTCAGGCCCGTTGTCATGTGCAATTTCATCTTCAAAATTATCACAAAGATTATGGCTACTCGGTTCGTCCGTCGTCACGCATTTTATCCCCTACAGAGTTTGGTTTTATTCTCGGTGTCACATTCATGATTGTATTGCTCGCCTCGGAGGTTTCAACATTCTACATAATCGGGGAGACAAGAATATGATTTTGAAAATCGATATCCATAAGGCTTTCGACACTCTCGCCTGGGACTTTCTTTTTATATGTGTTGCGCAAATTTGGCTTCTCGAGAAGTTTGTTGCTTGGATTTTGGTGATTTTGAAATCG
Organism: Rehmannia glutinosa; assembly: GCA_016081115.2. Taxonomy (NCBI): domain Eukaryota; kingdom Viridiplantae; phylum Streptophyta; class Magnoliopsida; order Lamiales; family Orobanchaceae; genus Rehmannia; species Rehmannia glutinosa. The sequence goes on along the minus strand of CM071934.1, from coordinate 67,970,269 downwards.
GCCCGTATCTCGATTCTCCTTAATGGCTCTCAAATTGGTTATTTTGTTTCGCACGAGAGGGGTGCGCTGCAGGGTGATCCCCTTTCACCTCCTCTTTTGCATTGTTGAAGAAGTCCTCGGGAAACTTATCTCTTGATTGGTGTCGCCCAATCTTCTCACGCCTTTTGTGGCTACGCGTAATATCATTTTTCCGCCCACCATGCTCTATGCGATTACATCATATTCTCTGGCCGCCACCTCTGTCAATGCACATCATATCTTCGATACCCTTGGTCATTATGCTTCTCTTCGTGATGTGTGTTCAACCCTACCAAATCGAAGGTGTTTTTGGTACTCTAGTTTCGCAGAAAGATATTCGAAACCGCATTCGGATAGTCATGGGTTTGTTGGTTGATCCTTTCCAAATACTTATCTTGGAGTTCTATCTTCAAGGGTGCTCCTAAGCATGGTGTGTTGCGCCTTTGTTTGATAAGATTATGGTGAAATTTAAATGGTGGAAAGGCTCTTTCTTTCCTTGGTGGGTTGAGTCCGTTTGGTTAATCCACATCATTAGCTCTTTAGGTCACAAAAGATGCTTATCTATAAATGGCATATCACGATGCTTAGGGCAATTGGAGATAGCTATGCGAACTTTTATTTGGTCCAAATGATGTTAATCGAAGGTATTAGTGTTCGGTCCCTCATTTCTCGAAACCGGCTTTTATTATGAAACTAGGCTGAAAGTTCTTACTGGATTCCATGGTCTTTGATACTCTTCGTAGACGTCAAGCAACCGCTCTATCGACGCTCTTTCTTGCCTTCTTCAATCTGGGTGGGGTTGCGTCCAATCTGTGGGGATTGCCAGACTGATTCAAGATGGACCCCTGGGGTGCACTCTTTGATTAATATTTGGACAGATAACTGGCTTGGGTATATCATTGCAGATCGGATTGGTATTCCGCATGAGTTTCGGGCTACCTTTCGGAATCCTATTTCGGACTTCTTTCTTGAAAACAAATGGCATCTTACTATGTCGTTTGTGGAGGCGTACTTGGACATTGTTTGGAATATTGTCCGTTGCACGATTGCTCCAGATTCATCAGTATATTCACCTTTTTCGACCATTCTTTCCCACTGTTAGATGGGGATCTTGGATCTGGTCACCCCACATTCCCGAAAGGCGCACAATCGTGGTCTGGTGGGCTATCTACGAATGTCTGGCTGTTATGGACGTCCACCGCCACAGAGGATTCATCGGTCCTACTGCTTGTAGCCTATGTTATTCTTAATCGGAATCGATTGATCACATTTTTCTGTCTTGTGATTTTGCAAGAGCTCTCTGGGACCGGATTGCCGCATCATTTGTCGTGACTTTTCGTGAACGCTATAGCTTCAATGAATTTCTGGTTCATTTAATGGAATTTCATTTCAAAGGCATAGATTGCTTTTCTCTTGGGGTAGCATCCGCTTCTTGCATTTGGCTTATATGGCACATAAAAATGACGTTGTTTGTAATAACAAGAAATGGACTACGGATACGGCAACAGCACGGCGATTTACCGCACTTATCGAGGTTTTTGGGGTGCTTCACGGCAAAGTGTGGAAACAGCTATGCATTCGAGGCCGAATTAGTTGCATCTATGAGCGCAATTTCTTATGCTTTTCATAATGGCCGGACTAATCTTTGCTGAATCGACTCTCACATATGTTTGTCGACCTTTTTAGATCTCGGGTTGGCTCCATCCCACGACGCCTGGCTTAATCAAGGGGCATTATTTTCTCTTTCTCATTTCCCGGATGAACTCTGTGGTTTCTCACATCTATCGAGATGGTAATCGTGTTTTGGATCACCAAAGAAAATCACGTGTACTTCCACTTGGTGAGACGCTCCTCCCAAGTGAATATTATCTCTCCGCTCACAGAGATGACTATGCCTGACGAGCTAAGATAGATCCGTTAGATAGTGTTGAGTTCTGTTGATTTGTTTTGGTTGTATGGCTTTCACTTTTCTCGCCTGGGTACTCTTTTCCTACTAAGGGTTTTCCCCACAAGGGTGGGTTTTTAACGAGGCCCCAAACATTGCGCTACATGGTCGGCTTGTGACCAGGATCTTTCTTTTTTATTATAATTTTAGTCTTTATTTTAACTATATGATAAAATGTATGAGGGTTACCTGGTTCTTGGTGAAAAGATGAATCCATTGAAAGAACATTACTAGAAACCACTTTAGCAAATGTAGAATCACGCGATGAAGGAAATGGGAGAACTTCTGGAGCCGCACGTGCCGGATGAGAACACCCATCCCAAAATTTGGTGATTGAGGCCGTCATTGGAGACCATGGGTTGAACCTGGGCTGAAGAATGACTAACATCCCAGGGGCCATCACCCCCCTGGGAGGAGGCAGCTAAGGTGTGTTGCCTCCATGTCGGCCCCCTATCAAAGGTGAGCTTGGGGTCGGCCCCCCCATATGTAGGAGCCATGGGGGTAAAGGTGGCATTAGAACAGGCCGAGGGTGTAGACCTCATGGGCGTGCGATGCTGATTAGGGGACGGAGGAGAGCCACCCCACGGACTTCACACACCGTGACACACAACCGGGTCTTCTTCAATCTTCAATCGATTCTTGTAATCTTCAACTTAGCTGAGTTCAACTCAGCTCGTGCAGTCCTATCTATTACAAGTTGGGTGTGCCAACTTCCTATTCTAAGCTTTACATGACATCAGCATCATTAAATGTTGCGCAGTAGAAGCTATGCACAGTAACTCATGATTGGATATAAATGCTGCTGCATTGATTGCGACGTGATTAATGCTTTTTACACGAGTTAATCTTGGCCGTTGATCATGATTCAAACCTTTGAGACTCAGAAACCGTCCTTTCCTGTCTCATATATATCCCAAATTCATTTCTCTCTCCTCACTTCCACTCTCAAACTTTCGAAATTCTCAAGCTATTCTCTGCAAAAAGAAACCCTACAGTTCTTCGAAAACACTCAAGAAATCTAAAATGGCTCATAAGCAATTTGCTCTTGAATTTGCGAAACATGCTGAGAAGATCTACACCGGTTCCCTTGACTGGAAATGAGTTCGACCTCTCGAAGGCATGGAAGGAGATAGCAAAGAAAGAGATGGCTGGCAAGGTGAATTATTCAGCTACCAAGGAAGGCCATTAAAAAGAGTACCACAAACTCATGGATGTGGTAGCAAAATATGCTGATATGACGTTTGGGTCATACAATCAGATGTCCCAAACTAAGCTGATTGTTATGGCTGCCATTATGGAGAAGGTGGAGGTGAACTGGAGTGAGTTCATCTTCGAGAACTTGTGCCAACATGTCCGTAACGTGAAGCTGGTGGAAGGATGCTTGCGCACTCGGGATATGGGCTTATTCTCGGGATACTTGATGGAAAAGAAGGGTGTGACTCTTTGCAAAGGGAAGCCCTTCAATGCGAACAAGAGGATGTTCAAGGTGCTATCAGCTGCTCAGAAGAGGGCACATGCAAAGAAGACTGCCACTTCTGAGGGGGAATAAACTGCACATGTTCCCCAGGACACAGTGATGAAGGTCATCCCGCAGTTACAACTCAAGGAAATAAAGAACCGATGATGATTCATGGAGGGCCAATCACGAGAGCAAGAGCTAAACAAATTAAGCAAGCTTTGATGACTCTTGTTGCTGAAATTAAAGAAAATGTGCAAGGGAGCTCAATACAAGGCCAAGTAATGAATGTTATTCAAGTTGTTGGGCCAGAATGCATCTAATAAGTTGGGCTCAATCATGGAACTGAATTGAAGACTTAATTTGGAGTTTATGGGCCATGATTTTCGTCCAACACCTCAAGCCCAAGAGGAGTGATGTTTCATTTTGCTTAAAATGGTCAATTTTCAGCATTTTGTTAGTCAAAGTGTCTTAGTTAAGTTAATCAAGTATGATTATTCAATAAAGTAAGTCTAGTAGTCATTTTCCAAGTCTAGAAAGGTTGTCTAGTCTAGTAATCATTTTCCAAGTCTAGTAAAGGTGGTCTAGAGTGTCTCTTCACATGGGGAGTCATTTTCTATGTTGTAAGACTAGAAAAAGGGGTCAAGAATGTCTCTTCAAATCCCATGAAAAGCCAATTCGGGATTAACATTGAAGCATCATATTGTAACTATAAAAGCATGGCAGCCCATGTAAGAATGAACAATTGATTGATATATTGAAATTGGCATTTACCTTTGTGAGTTGAAATTCTCTTTGTAGAGTTTTCAATTGTTTAAGAACTTATCAAGATACTTGAGCAATATCTTGTGGTGTTCATCATACCAAGGTTCTTGGCCGATCATATAGCCATCGGGTCAAGGTTATAAAGCTCTAGGTAAGATCAAACTAGATCATCGATCCGAATATCCGCCGCCTACTTGTATACGTTGGGTTCTTGAATCGATGTATTCAATGGGTCCTTCGTACAATGCGTATCGCTTTTGGTATCGTGAGCAACTGGTATTGATCGATTTCCTATCATTATCCATATTCTATCTTCTAGTTTCAAAAAAAAAAAAAAAAAAAAAAAAAAACGAAAAAAAAAAAAAACGAAAAAAAAACAGAAATAAAAATCTGAATTCCTTCTCCATTCAATCTTGAGAATTACATACAAAAAAAAAAAAGAAATCTTGTTGTTGGAACCTAAAAACTCCACCACCAAAAGAAAATTGTATCTTGTTTCTTAGAAAAATACTTATTGTTCTTTTTGTACACGGGCATATCATTTGTTGAACGTGACTTGGAATTGCTTGTCTTGATTTGTTCTTATTCTTATTGAGCCTACATATGAGAATTTGAGTGGTAAAAGGCATTGAGTGGTGAGATCATTAGAGGGGAGGTAAAAGCCAATTGAGTGAATCGTCTTGAGTGATACACGAGTGTTTTGTGAGGAATATATCATGGAGGATACTTCGGCAGCAAGGTTGGAGAAAAAGATTTCACTATTGAGGCTATGCAACAACAATTTGCAAGATTTACAAATTCTTGAAAATATAACGGATCGTTTGGAGAGGCTTGAACAACCGAGAGCTAGGAGGCGTGAGATTCCTCAACCAAATCAATGGAGACGTAATGAGGAGTGGGAATCGAGGAGGAAGAAGAAATGGAGCTGCAACACCATGGAAATAGACGAGGTGGGAGAAGGCAAAATAATGAAGTTGATCGATTTAGGGAACATCAAATTGAATATCCCCGCATTCCATGGAAGAAGTGATCCCTAAGCTTATTTGGAGTGGGAGAGAAAGGTGGATCTTATTTTCGAATGCCACAATTACTCCGAGGAAAAGAAGGTAAAGCTTGCTGCAATTGAGTTCACGGACTATGCATTAGTTTGGTGGGATCAATTAACCACAAATCGAAGGCGTTACGGAGAAAGATCGATCACTACTTGGGCTGAAATGAAGACAACCATGCGTAGGAGATTTGTACCATCTCATTATTTTCGTGACTTGTATCAAAAACTCCAAACAATGACTCAAGGTAGTAGATCGCTGGATGAGTATTACAAGGAGATGGAGATTTCAATGATTAGGGCCAATATTGATGAAGATAGGGAGGCTACCATGGCAAGATTCCTAAGCGGGCTGAATAGGGAGATTGCTAACATAGTGGAATTACAACACTATGTGGAGCTTGAAGACATGGTGCATACAGCCATAAAGGTGGAAAGGCAACTCAAGAAGAAGGGTTCATTTCAAAAGAGTTATGTATCAAATTTTCAGTCTTCCAACAAGATGAAAGAAGGAATGTTGAAAGCAAGTGTTGGAACAACCTCTAAAACTCAAACCGAGGCGTTCAAAACCAAGTACAATGAGGTTGATAAGGAAAGGGTCTCAACTCCAATTCTCGAAATCGAGATATCAAATGTTTTCGTTGTCAAGGGTTTGGACATATTGCATCTCAATGTCCAAACAAGAGAGTGATGATCATGAAGGATAATGGAGAGATAGAATCAAAGTGAACATGAAGAGGAACAACTTGAAGAGACCATACCCGAACATGGAGAGCTTTTGGTTGTTAGAAGAGCTCTAAACATGCAAACAAAGATGGAAGAAGTCAACAACAAAGGGAGAACATCTTCCACACGAGGTGTTTAGTTCAAGGTAAGGTGTGCATGTTAATTGTTGATGGAGGGAGTTGTGCTAATGTTGCTAGTTGTGAAATGGTGGAAAAACTGAATTTAGCTACCACATTTAAGCACCCCAATCCATACAAGCTGCAATGGCTTAATGATTGTGGAGAAATTCGTGTGACTAAGCAAGTTTTGGTATCATTTTCAATTGGCAATTACAAGGATGATGTTCTATGTGATGTGGTACCAATGCATGCTAGCCATATTCTATTGGGGAGACCATGGCAATTCGATAGAAGGGTGACGTATGATGGTTTTCTTAATCGATGCACACTCAAACATCGTAATAAAAATATCCAGCTTGTTTCTTTGACTCCACAACAAGTGCAAGAAGATCAAATCAAAATGTCCCAAGCAAGAAAAATACGAGAGGCCGAGAAAAAAAAGAAAGAGTAAGGAAGAGGGGCAAAATTCGAGTGAAAAAAATAGTGGAGATAAAGATAAGAGGAATGAATTGAGTGTGAATGAGGGAGAAAAGGTAGAGGGCAAAAAAAGGCTGAATTTCTATGCAAAAGCAAGTGAGTTAAAAAGGGCATTAGTTGAAGAAAAGAGTGTGTTAGTAATGGTGTTTAAGGAGTCCTATTTGAACACTAATGAGCTAACACCATCTTTGCCAAGTTCTTTTATTTCTCTTTTGCAGAATATAATGATGTCTTTCCGGAAGAAGAGCCAAATGGATTGCCACCACTAAGAGGAATTGAACATCAAATTGATTTCATCCCCGGAGCGGTGCTTCCAAACCGACCAGCATATAGAGCCAACCCGGAAGAGACAAAAGAAATTCAAATGCAAGTGGAGGAGTTGTTGACAAAGGGTAAAATTAGAGAAAGCATGAGTCCTTGTGTCGTACCAGTTGATAAAGGTCATCCCGCAGTTACAACTCAAGGAAATAAAGAACCGATGATGATTCATGGAGGGCCAATCACGAGAGCAAGAGCTAAACAAATTAAGCAAGCTTTGATGACTCTTGTTGCTGAAATTAAAGAAAATGTGCAAGGGAGCTCAATACAAGGCCAAGTAATGAATGTTATTCAAGTTGTTGGGCCAGAATGCATCTAATAAGTTGGGCTCAATCATGGAACTGAATTGAAGACTTAATTTGGAGTTTATGGGCCATGATTTTCGTCCAACACCTCAAGCCCAAGAGGAGTGATGTTTCATTTTGCTTAAAATGGTCAATTTTCAGCATTTTGTTAGTCAAAGTGTCTTAGTTAAGTTAATCAAGTATGATTATTCAATAAAGTAAGTCTAGTAGTCATTTTCCAAGTCTAGAAAGGTTGTCTAGTCTAGTAATCATTTTCCAAGTCTAGTAAAGGTGGTCTAGAGTGTCTCTTCACATGGGGGAGTCATTTTCTATGTTGTAAGACTAGAAAAAGGGGTCAAGAATGTCTCTTCAAATCCCATGAAAAGCCAATTCGGGATTAACATTGAAGCATCATATTGTAACTATAAAAGCATGGCAGCCCATGTAAGAATGAACAATTGATTGATATATTGAAATTGGCATTTACCTTTGTGAGTTGAAATTCTCTTTGTAGAGTTTTCAATTGTTTAAGAACTTATCAAGATACTTGAGCAATATCTTGTGGTGTTCATCATACCAAGGTTCTTGGCTGATCATATAGCCATCGGGTCAAGGTTATAAAGCTCTAGGTAAGATCAAACTAGATCATCGATCTGGAATATCCGCTGCCTACTTGTATACGTTGGGTTCTTGAATCGATATATTCAATGGGTCCTTCGTACAATCCGTATCAGTTTGGTATCAGAGAAATCTGGTATTGATCTGATTTGCTATCATTTTATCCATATTCTATCTTCTAGTTTCAAAAAAAAAAAAAGAGAAAAAAAAAAAAAAAAAAAAAAAAAAAAAAAAAAAAAAAAAAAAAAAAAATCTGAATTCCTTCTCCATTCAATCTTGAGAAGTACATACAAAAAACAAAAAAAGAAAAATCTTGTTGTGGGATCCTAAAGACTCCACCACCAAAAGAAAATTGTATCTTGTTTCTTAGAAAACATACTTATTGGTCTTTTTGTACACGGGCATATCATTTGTTGAACGTGACTTGGAATTGCTTGTCTTGATTTGTTCTTATTCTTATTGAGCCTACATATGAGAATTTGAGTGGTAAAAGGCATTGAGTGGTGAGATCATTAGAGGGGAGGTAAAAGCCAATTGAGTGAATCATCTTGAGTGATACACGAGTGTTTTGTGAGGAATATATCATGGAGGATACTTCTAAGCAGCAAGGTTGGGGAAAAAGATTTCACTATTGAGGCTATGCAACAACAATTTGCAAGATTTACAGCAATTCTTGAAAATATAACGGATCGCTTGGAGAGGCTTGAACAACCAGCAGCTAGGAGGCGTGAGATTCCTCAACCAAATCAATGGAGACGTAATGAGGAGTGGGAATCGAGGAGGAAGAAGAAATGGAGCCGCAACACCATGGAAATAGACGAGGTGGGAGAAGGCAAAATAATGAAGTTGATCGGGATTTAGGAACATCAAATTGAATATCCCCGCATTCCATGGAAGAAGTGATCCCGAAGCATATTTAGAGTGGGAGAGAAAGGTGGATCTTATTTTCGAATGCCACAATTACTCCGAGGAAAAGAAGGTAAAGCTTGCTGCAATTGAGTTCACCGACTATGCATTAGTTTGGTGGGATCAATTAACCACAAATCGAAGGCGCTACGGAGAAAGATCGATCACTACTTGGGCTGAAATGAAGACAACCATGCGTAGGAGATTTGTACCATCTCATTATTTTCGTGACTTGTATCAAAAACTCCAAACAATGACTCAAGGTAGTAGATCAAAGGATGAGTATTACAAGGAGATGGAGATTTCAATGATTAGGGCCAATATTGATGAAGATAGGGAGGCTACCATGGCAAGATTCCTAAGCGGGCTGAATAGGAGATTGCTAACATAGTGGAATTACAACACTATGTGGAGCTTGAAGACATGGTGCATACAGCCATAAAGGTGGAAAGGCAACTCAAGAAGAAGAGTTCATTTCAAAAGAGTTACGTATCGAATTTTCAGTCTTCCAACAAGATGAAAGAAGGAATGTTGAAAGCAAGTGTTGGAACAACCTCTAAAACTCAAACCGAGGCGTTCAAAACCAAGTACAATGAGGTTGATAAGGAAAGGGTCTCAACTCCAATTCTCGAAATCGAGATATCAAATGTTTTCGTTGTCAAGGGTTTGGACATATTGCATCTCAATGTCCAAACAAGAGAGTGATGATCATGAAGGATAATGGAGAGATAGAATCTGAAAAGTGAACATGAAGAAGAACAACTTGAAGAGACCATACCCAAACATGGCGAGCTTTTTGGTTGTTAGAAGAGCTCTAAACATGCAAACAAAGATGGAAGAAGCTGAACAACAAAGGGAGAACATCTTCCACACAAGGTGTTTAGTTCAAGGTAAGGTGTGCATGTTAATTGTTGATGGAGGGAGTTGTGCTAATGTTGCTAGTTGTGAAATGGTGGAAAACTGAATTTAGCTACTACTTAAGCACCCCAATCCATACAAGCTGCAATGGCTTAATGATTGTGGAGAAATTCGTGTGACTAAGCAAGTTTTGGTATCATTTTCAATTGGCAATTACAAGGATGATGTTCTATGTGATGTGGTACCAATGCATGCTAGCCATATTCTATTGGGGAGACCATGGCAATTCGATAGAAGGGTGACGTATGATGGTTTTCTTAATCGATGCACACTCAAGCATCGTAATAAAATATCCAGCTTGTTTCTTTGACTCCACAACAAGTGCAAGAAGATCAAATCAAAATGTCCCAAGCAAGAAAAATACGAGAGGCCGAGAGAAAAAAAAAGAGTAAGGAAGAGGGGCAAAATTCGAGTGAAAAAAGAGTGGAGATAATGATAAGAGGAATGAATTGAGTGTGAATGAGGGAGAAAAGGTAGAGGGCAAAAAAGGCTGAATTTCTATGCAAAAGCAAGTGAGTTAAAAGGGCATTAGTTGAAGAAAAGAGTGTGTTAGTAATGGTGTTTAAGGAGTCCTATTTGAACACTAATGAGCTAACACCATCTTTGCCAAGTTCTTTTATTTCTCTTTTGCAGAATATAATGATGTCTTTCCTAAGAAGAGCCAAATGGATTGCCGCCACTAAGAGGAATTGAACATCAAATTGATTTCATCCCCGGAGCGGTGCTTCCAAACCGACCAGCATACCGAGCCAACCCGGAAGAGACAAAAGAAATTCAAATGCAAGTGGAGGAGTTGTTGACAAAGGGTAAAATTAGAGAAAGCATGAGTCCTTGTGCCGCATCCGGTGATCGTGGTACCAAAAAAAAAAAAGATGGAGCGTGGAGAATGTGTACAGATTGCCGTGCCATCAATAAAATCACTGTAAAGTATCGCTATCCTATTCCTAGGTTAGATGATATGCTTGATGAATTACATGGTGCTGTAGTCTTCACTAAAATTGATTTAAAGAGTGGATATCATCAAATTCGAATTAAAGAAGGTGATGAATGGAAAACTCGCTTTAAAACAAAGTATGGTTTATATGAGTGGTTAGTAATGCCTTTTGGTTTAACTAATGCTCCAAGCACTTTCATGAGATTAATGAACCATGTTTTGCGTAACTTTATAGGCAAGTTTGTTGTAGTTTATTTTGATGACATCCTTATCTATAGCAAAAGCTTAGAGGAACATCTTGATCATGTGCGTGAAGTGTTAAACACTTTAAGAAGAGAGTCTTTGCATGCTAATCTGAAAAAGTGTTCTTTTTGCATGGACAAAGTTGTTTTTCTTGGATTTGTAGTAAGTGCTAATGGAATTGAAATGGAAAAGGAAAAAGTCAATGCTATTTTAGATTGGCCAATTCCTAAAAGCATTGCTGAAGTGAGAAGTTTTCATGGTCTTGCAAGTTTCTATAGGAAGTTTGTAAAGAATTTTAGCACCATTGCTGCACCATTGAATGAAATAATCAAAAGGAAGTTGGTTTTCATTGGGGAGAAAAACAGAACATGCATTTGAACTCCTTAAAGAAAAACTAACTACGCACCTATTCTTGCATTACCTAATTTTGATAAATCATTTGAGCTTGAATGTGATGCATCCGGAGTGGGTGTAGGTGCTGTTTTGATGCAGAGGGAAGACCAATTGCTTACTTTAGCGAGAAGTTGAAAGGAGCACAATTGAACTATCCGACGTATGATAAAGAGCTCTATGCTTTGGTGAGAGCATTGGAGACTTGGCAACACTACTTGTGGCCAAAGGAGTTTGTAATTCATACGATCATGAGTCTTTAAAATATCTCAAGGGCCAAGGTAAGTTGAACAAGCGACATATCAAATGGGTGGAGTTCATTGAATCATTTCCTTATGTGATTAAATATAAAAAGGGAAAGAAAACATTGTAGCTGATGCATTATCTCGGAGGCATGCCTTAATCACTACATTGGGTTCTAAGCTTCTTGGTTTTGAGTCAATAAAGGAAATGTATGACAATGATTCTGATTTCTCTTCTATTTATAAAGCTTGTGAGCATGCTGCATTTGGAAAGTTCTATAAACATGAAGGATACTTATTTCGTGAAAACAAACTTTGCATCCCTAAATGTTCTATTCGAGAGTTACTTGTTAGAGAAGCACATGGGGGAGGTTTAATGGGACACTTTGGTGTGCATAAAACCTTGGAAGTCCTACGTGATCATTTCTTTTGGCCTTGTATGCGTGTTGATGTTGAGAGAATTTGTGAAAAGTGCATAACTTGTAAACATGCTAAATCAAAATCACAACCTCATGGAATGTATAAACCTTTACCTATTCCAAATGAACCTTGGGTGGACATATCTATGGACTTTGTTTTGGGTTTACCTAGAACAAGTAAGGGTAGAGATTCTGTGTTTGTGGTTGTTGATAGATTTTCTAAAATGGCACATTTCATTCCTTGTCATAAAAGTGATGATGCTACTCATGTTGCTGATTTGTTCTTTAGAGAAATTGTGCGTTTGCATGGAGTTCCAAGAACAATTGTGAGTGATAGAGATACAAAATTTTTAAGTCACTTTTGGCGTGTGTTATGGAGCAAATTGGGAACTAAACTTCTATTTTCTACTACTTGCCACCCACAAACCGATGGGCAAACTCGAAGTAGTAAATAGAACTTTGTCTCAACTACTTCAACTTTGATTCAAAAGAACTTAAAGAATTGGGAAGATTGTTTGCCATTTGTTGAGTTTGCATATAATAGAGTGTGCATTCTGCTACTAACTTTACTCCTTTTGAAGTTGTTTATGGATTTAATCCATTGAGTCCACTTGATCTTGTTCCTATCCCCTCGTTGAAGAGCAAGCAAGTCTTGATGGAAAAGCTAAGGCGAATTGGTAAAGAAGTTGCATGAAAAGGTGAAACTAAATATTGAGAAGCAAACCGAGCGATATGTTAAACAAGCCAACAAGGGTCGAAAGCAAGTAATATTTGAACCAGGAGATTGGGTGTGGCTGCATTTGAGAAAAGAAAGGTTTCCAACAAAGCGAAAGTCCAAGCTACAACCTAGGGTGATGGGCCATTTCAAGTGATTGCAAAGATCAATGACAATGCCTACAAGATTGATCTTCCAGGTGAGTACAATGTGAGTGCTACTTTTAATGTGTCCGATCTATCTCCTTTAATGCGAATCAGATTCGAGGACGAATCCTTTCAAGAAGAAGGGAATGATAAAGGTCATCCCGCAGCTTACAACTCAAGGAAATAAAGAACCGATGATGATTCATGGAGGGCCAATCACGAGAGCAAGAGCTAAACAAATTAAGCAAGCTTTGATGACTCTTGTTGCTGAAATTAAAGAAAATGTGCAAGGGAGCTCAATACAAGGCCAAGTAATGAATGTTATTCAAGTTGTTGGGCCGAATGCATCTAATAAGTTGGGCTCAATCATGGAACTGAATTGAAGACTTAATTTGGAGTTTATGGGCCATGATTTTCGTCCAACACCTCAAGCCCAAGAGGAGTGATGTTTCATTTTGCTTAAAATGGTCAATTTTCAGCATTTTGTTAGTCAAAGTGTCTTAGTTAAGTTAATCAAGTATGATTATTCAATAAAGTAAGTCTAGTAGTCATTTTCCAAGTCTAGAAAGGTTGTCTAGTCTAGTAATCATTTTCCAAGTCTAGTAAAGGTGGTCTAGAGTGTCTCTTCACATGGGGGAGTCATTTTCTATGTTGTAAGACTAGAAAAAGGGGTCAAGAATGTCTCTTCAAATCCCATGAAAAGCCAATTCGGGATTAACATTGAAGCATCATATTGTAACTATAAAAGCATGGCAGCCCATGTAAGAATGAACAATTGATTGATATATTGAAATTGGCATTTACCTTTGTGAGTTGAAATTCTCTTTGTAGAGTTTTCAATTGTTTAAGAACTTATCAAGATACTTGAGCAATATCTTGTGGTGTTCATCATACCAAGGTTCTTGGCTGATCATATAGCCATCGGGTCAAGGTTATAAAGCTCTTGCTTAGGTAAGATCAAACTAGATCATCGATCCGGAATATCCGCCGCCTACTTGTATACGTTGGGTTCTTGAATCGATATATTCAATGGGTCCTTCGTGCAATCCGTATCACCAAAGGATCGTGGTACCAAAAAAATGGAGCGTGGAGAATGTGTACAGTTGTCGTGCCATCAACAAAATCATCAGAAAGTATCGCTATCCTATTCCTAGGTTAGATGATATGCTTGATGAATTACATGGTGCTCAGTAGTCTTCACTAAAATTGATTTAAAGAGTGGATATCATCAAATTCGAATTAAAGAAGGTGATGAATGGAAAACTCCTTTAAAACAAAGTATGGTTTATATGAGTGGTTAGTAATGCCTTTTGGTTTAACTAATGCTCCAAGCACTTTCATGAGATTAATGAACCATGTTTTGCGTAAGTTTATCGGCAAGTTTGTTGTAGTTTATTTTGATGACATCCTTATCTATAGCAAAACCTTAGAGGAACATCTTGATCATGTGCGTGAAGTGTTAAACACTTTAAGAAGAGAGTCTTTGCATGCTAATCTGAAAAAGTGTTCTTTTTGCATGGACAAAGTTGTTTTTCTTGGATTTGTAGTAAGTACTAATGGAATTGAAATGGAAAAGGAAAAAGTCAATGCTATTTTAGATTGGCCAATTCCTAAAAGCATTGCTGAAGTGAGAAGTTTTCATGGTCTTGCAAGTTTCTATAGGAAGTTTGTAAAGAATTTTAGCACCATTGCTGCACCATTGAATGAAATAATCAAAAAGGAAGTTGGTTTTCATTGGGGAGAAAACAAAGAACATGCATTTGAACTCCTTAAAGAAAAACTAACTACATCGCACCTATTCTTGCATTACCTAATTTTGATAAATCATTTGAGCTTGAATGTGATGCATCCGGAGTGGGTGTAGGTGCTGTTTTGATGCGGGAGGGAAGACCAATTGCTTACTTTAGCGAGAAGTTGAAAGGAGCACAATTGAACTATCCGACGTATGATAAAGAGCTCTATGCTTTGGTGAGAGCATTGGAGACTTGGCAGCACTACTTGTGGCCAAAGGAGTTTGTAATTCATACCGATCATGAGTCTTTAAAATATCTCAAGGGCCAAGGTAAGTTGAACAAGCGACATATCAAATGGGTGGAGTTCATTGAATCATTTCCTTATGTGATTAAATATAAAAAGGGGAAAGAAAACATTGTAGCTGATGCATTATCTCGAGGCATGCCTTAATCACTACATTGGGTTCTAAGCTTCTTGGTTTTGAGTCAATAAAGGAAATGTATGACAATGATTCTGATTTCTCTTCTATTTATAAAGCTTGTGAGCATGCTGCATTTGGAAAGTTCTATAAACATGAAGGATACTTATTTCGTGAAAACAAACTTTGCATCCCTAAATGTTCTATTCGAGAGTTACTTGTTAGAGAAGCACATGGGGGAGGTTTAATGGGACACTTTGGTGTGCATAAAACCTTGGAAGTCCTACGTGATCATTTCTTTTGGCCTTGTATGCGTGTTGATGTTGAGAGAATTTGTGAAAAGTGCATAACTTGTAAACATGCTAAATCAAAATCACAACCTCATGGAATGTATAAACCTTTACCTATTCCAAATGAACCTTGGGTGGACATATCTATGGACTTTGTTTTGGGTTTACCTAGAACAAGTAAGGGTAGAGATTCTGTTTGTGGTTGTTGATAGATTTTCTAAAATGGCACATTTCATTCCTTGTCATAAAAGTGATGATGCTACTCATGTTGCTGATTTGTTCTTTAGAGAAATTGTGCGTTTGCATGGAGTTCCAAGAACAATTGTGAGTGATAGAGATACAAAATTTTTAAGTCACTTTTGGCGTGTGTTATGGAGCAAATTGGGAACTAAACTTCTATTTTCTACTACTTGCCACCCACAAACTGATGGGCAAACTGAAGTAGTAAATAGAACTTTGTCTCAACTACTTCAACTTTGATTCAAAAGAACTTAAAGAATTGGGAAGATTGTTTGCCATTTGTTGAGTTTGCGTATAATAGAGTGTGCATTCTCGCTACTAACTTTACTCCTTTTGAAGTTGTTTATGGATTTAATCCATTGAGTCCACTTGATCTTGTTCCTATCCCTCGTTGAAGAGCAAGCAAGTCTTGATGGAAAAGCTAAGCGAGAATTGGTAAAGAAGTTGCATGAAAAGGTGAAACTTAATATTGAGAAGCAAACCGAGCGATATGTTAAACAAGCCAACAAGGGTCGAAAGCAAGTAATATTTGAACCAGGAGATTGGGTGTGGCTGCATTTGAGAAAAGAAAGGTTTCCAACAAAGCGAAAGTCCAAGCTACAACCTAGGGGTGATGGGCCATTTCAAGTGATTGCAAAGATCAATGACAATGCCTACAAGATTGATCTTCCAGGTGAGTACAATGTGAGTTCTACTTTTAATGTGTCCGATCTATCTCCTTTTAATGCGTAATCGATTCGAGGACGAATCCTTTCAAGAAGAAGGGAATGATGAAGGTCATCCCTGCCAGCTTACAACTCAAGGAAATAAAGAACCGATGATGATTCATGGAGGGCCAATCACGAGAGCAAGAGCTAAACAAATTAAGCAAGCTTTGATGACTCTTGTTGCTGAAATTAAAGAAAATGTGCAAGGGAGCTCAATACAAGGCCAAGTAATGAATGTTATTCAAGTTGTTGGGCCAGAATGCATCTAATAAGTTGGGCTCAATCATGGAACTGAATTGAAGACTTAATTTGGAGTTTATGGGCCATGATTTTCGTCCAACACCTCAAGCCCAAGAGGAGTGATGTTTCATTTTGCTTAAAATGGTCAATTTTCAGCATTTTGTTAGTCAAAGTGTCTTAGTTAAGTTAATCAAGTATGATTATTCAATAAAGTAAGTCTAGTAGTCATTTTCCAAGTCTAGAAAGGTTGTCTAGTCTAGTAATCATTTTCCAAGTCTAGTAAAGGTGGTCTAGAGTGTCTCTTCACATGGGGGAGTCATTTTCTATGTTGTAAGACTAGAAAAAGGGGTCAAGAATGTCTCTTCAAATCCCATGAAAAGCCAATTCGGGATTAACATTGAAGCATCATATTGTAACTATAAAAGCATGGCAGCCCATGTAAGAATGAACAATTGATTGATATATTGAAATTGGCATTTACCTTTGTGAGTTGAAATTCTCTTTGTAGAGTTTTCAATTGTTTAAGAACTTATCAAGATACTTGAGCAATATCTTGTGGTGTTCATCATACCAAGGTTCTTGGCTGATCATATAGCCATCGGGTCAAGGTTATAAAGCTCTAGGTAAGATCAAACTAGATCATCGATCTGGAATATCCGCTGCCTACTTGTATACGTTGGGTTCTTGAATCGATGTATTCAATGGGTCCTTCGTACAATCCGTATCACACAGCTGCCTCCGCCCCAGTCCCCTCTTCAGAACTTGCTGCCATTGCACCCAATGTGATGAAGAAAAAGAGGACAGCTGCTCCCCATAAGGCCGCTGCTAAGAAGCAGAAGTCATCAGCTGCTACAAAACCTACATCTGAGTCTACCGTAGCAAAGTCAACAATCGTGGCTGAAGAAACCAAAAAGGAGGAAGAAGTTCCCCTGGAGAGGGAAAGGTGACATGTAAAAATTCTCTCTCAAGAATGCTTCCTTTCGAACTCAGTCGTCTGTCAATTCTCTTCTTAACTCATCGATTATGTAATCAGATATGTTTTTATTTCCTGAAATCAATTCACATGTTAATATCATCAATCATGGATCGTACACATATTATGATAGATTATCCAACGCGGATAATAATTCGGAACAAGATGGAATCTCTAATCATCAATTTCACGGGAACACAGGTATTCAATTTTATTCTCAACAACCTGACACGGTTTCAGATTTTCCAATTGCTCATTCCGATCCAGATTCAAGGTTTATCGATTACCCTCATTTATCTAGGGTTCTTTGGTGGGACGGTAGTGCTTCGGGGCCGCCGGGGAGTCTTATAGCTTTCGGGGTCTTCCGGAATTGCAAAGGCTTCTTTCGGGGTTGTTTTATGAACCGTTGTGGTATGGGCTATGCGTTTGAAGTAGAGTTAGTGGCAGCAATGTGGGCCATCCATTATGCATTTGTTAAGGGCTGGACACAACTTTGGCTTGAGTCGGATTCGAGTTATGTCGTGAACTTGTTTAATAAGAGATCCGTTGAGGTTCTATGGCGTCACCTTAGCAAGTGGCTTTGCACTCTTCATCTGCTATCATAGATGGAGCTGGTGGTCTCACATATTTTTCGGGAAGGAATCGGCAGTAGCGCACTTTGCCCAAGATCTCGTGCCTTTTCTCACCGATGACTATGTTGGTCACCCAATTATAGTTTGTTAGCTAAGCATCCAGACTATTTCGTATGTTTGGACGCCATATTTCTTTTATGGGGACACTCTTTTTCCCCGCTATGGTTTTCCCACAAGGGTGGGTTTTACCTTGGGAGGTTTTAACGAGGCCCCAACCATTCAGCCATTTGATCGGCTTGTGACCATTTCGATTTTGTTTCGAACTTTTTTCAGGCTTACTTCTTTGGCTACCTAATAAGCATGTGATCCGGACTACTCTCTTTTTCATTTTTATATATCTTCCAATTCATTCAAAAAAATGAATTTCCATTTCAGTGAGTAGGTTGCTTTCTTATGGCATGTGGCAATTTTGTCTTGCATCTGGCTCATTTGGCATATCCTGAACGATTTGGTTTTTAATGGTAAACTCTGGACGGTGGATGTGGCCATTATCCATCTTCGTGTTCTCATCGTTGAATCCTCTTCAATAGATCGGGGTTGCATGCATAATGATCAACAAGTCCTTTTCATCCTTCGAAGACTTCGAGTTCCCGGGCGGTCTAAACAAGCTCCAAAGATTGTGCAAGTTAATTGGCAAAAACCCCTTCCGGGCTAGATCAAGGTGAATATGGATGGTAGCGCTTCGGGGGCGCCGGGAAGTCTTACACCTTCTGGGGTCTTCTGGAATTGTAGAGGCTTCTTTTGGGGTTGCTTTGTGGAACGCTGTGGTGCGGGTTACGCTTTTGAGGCCGAATTGGTGGCGGCAATGTGGGCCATACATTACGTATTCGCTAAGGGCTGGACCCAACTTTGGCTTGAGTCAGATTATGTTTATGTGCTGGGCTTGCTACATAAGAAATCCATTGCGGTTCCCTGGCGTCACCTTAGCAAGTGGCGTTACACTCTTCATCTGCTTTCACAAATGGAATTGGTGGTCTCGCATATTTATCGGGAAGGCAATAGAGTGGCAGACCTTCTGAGCAAAAAGTCGCATTTTGAGACTTGGTGAGGAGTCCCTCCTGCGGATATTGTGCCTTTTCTCACAGAGGACTATGCTGGTCAATCTAACTATAGGTTTGTTACTTAATGCGTCCGAACTCTTCTTTCTGTATTTTTGGACGCATTTTTTCTCTTTCATGGGGGGTACTCTTTTTCCTGCCAAGGGTTTTTCCTACAAGGGTGGGTTTCACCTTGGGAGGTTTTAACGAGGCCCCAACCATTCAGCCATTTGGTCGGCTTGTTATCATTTTGATTTTCTTTCAGATTTGATTTCAGACTTGTTTCTTTGGCTACCTGATCAGCATGTGATCAGGATCACTCACTTTTTCTTTTTTATTTTTATATATCTTTAATTCATTCAAAAAAACCAGTTCGGGATAGGACTAGTAGAACCATTAACCACAATGAGTAGGTACGTTCCTCGCTAATGTTCTCTTCTCTCTCTTCTCTACCGTCTGACCGCCCCATTTAACAACGCCGACGTCTTTGCCGGCCTTCTTCTTCATGGCTTCGTCGGAGTTGCTTTATGGTTTAACCTCCAATTTCATGCCTCACCATGCACCTTCCCAGCTGTCACCTCCGTCTCAATCAAATTTCACGCCTGTTACACGTCCTCCCACGCTACACGTCGATTAGTCCGGCGATGGGAAGTCGGATTCCCTTGGCCCTATGTCTGCATCGTTTTCCTGCTACGGGCTACCGTGGAATTTTGCGCCATCCAAAAACACCCCAGGCCCGTCCCCTATGACGCACGCATCCACAGGGTTGGTTCCGCCGGAGGCTTATATGCCATCGCCTACGAGTTCTACTGCATCCATGCATGTGGATGGCATTAGGGGGGGAACCCCACCTCTTCGTATCCAACGGCCTTTGGGGGGCCTTCCCTTACCCCCATGGCTGCCGCTAACCATGGGGGGTCGGCCCCTCTATGGGATATTATGGGGGGCCGGCGGCTCCATCTCCTCCAAGCCGCCCTTCCGGGGGTGATGACCCCGGGCCACCGTCTCATCTCTTCGTGGCATCCTCCTGCATGCCCTCCCAAGAATGCTGCTCAAATTGTTGGAAGCTCCCCCATAATGGCCTCCTCTGATGAATCAAACCCCCACCCTATGGATTTAGCTCTTCCCCAGGCCCCAGGTAATCTTTCCTCATTTTCTCATGTTGTTTCTGGAAGATTAATTTTATCCCTAAACCTCGTTAGGAAAGGCGATTACTATTCTTTGACTATTGATGAAAATGTTTACCAACAACGTCTTGTTGAATTCTCATACTCTTTGATCGGGCGGGTTATTTCGGAAAGGGCAACAAGCCATGACCTACTATGCTTTTGCATAAAACTTGTTGTTCCGAGCTGCATGGGGCATTAAATCTAATTGGAAACTAATCCCTCCTCGGGCAAGGGCTATTTCGTATTAAATTTTCTAATGCGCAAGATCGATATCGCTCGGGCGTGTCAATTGGTCGCTTAATTTGGGGACCATTCGTGTCATCCATGGGTTTCAACTTCAACCCTTACAAGGTTCACACTTCATTGCCGTGTTTGGGTTTGGATTTTTGAGCTTAGTCTGGAATACTGGGATCCTAACACTATTTTTGGGATCGCCAGTGCTATTGGTAATCTGGTGCAAATTGATCAACGATTTCTAGATGGCTTGGCTCCCTTGGTCACTTCATTCACGTGTTGGTTGACATAGATCTTGCTAAGCCATTGGAGGATCATATTATGGTAGAGCTGATTGGCCAATGTTCGCTTGTGTCGGTTAGCTACAAAAAACTGCTGAGTTCTTCTCTAAGTGTAATATTATGGGACACTCAATCGCTTTATGTCGCCTTACTTCTTTAGGGCCCTCTGCTCCGATGAACCATCCCCGTTCGCCTATAGGTCGATCCAAAGCACCTGAAGGACCCTCGCATTCCAAAGGGGGCATTCCAGAGTTCGCAAAATTTACCGCCTAGTGCCTCAGGCTACTTACAAGGGCAAGGTTGTTGAACACCCAATGGAAAATACGGGATCGACCTGGGTCCCCTTACTGTAACATAGTCACTTGCCCTATCGACATTCATCTGGGAAATGCTTTTGAAGGCCTTGCCGCGGATGATATTCCGGAGTCCCATTCACCTCCGATTCTGCCTTATCTGACCCATGGAATTTGCCTCTGACGATACAACATCCTCTGGAAAAGCCTATCCGCACCCTTAGCAGGGCTTTTCGGGATAGCTCTCTTGATACAACCAAGTCCTGGATGCATCAGGCTGTCACTCAAAGGCCATCCCCGGTCATACATGACCTTACTATTATTACGGATTCTACAGGACACAAGGAGTTGGAATTTGCAGAATCTAAATGCTGGGCGGACTATGCTGAGGATGTTTCTCATGCGCATGCGTGTGTTCGGCACGGGCGACTTCTCCACCTGGGTCTCAATGAATTGCGTCTTTTGGAATATCTGGGGAATTGGGAACATTGCTTCTCTAATGTTCTTAAGGCTCTACGTTTTAAGCACATACCATCATTATTGGCCATTTGTGAGCCTAAGGTGGATATTAACTCATCTCGGATTCTTACTAGACTAGTTTGGGTTTGCGTCTTGTGACTCAGAATTTTTGCTCTAATGGTCGGGCGGATATCTGGGTGTTTTGTAATTAGAGCATTTCTATCTTGCAGCAGGTTCTGGTTTCTTCTCAGTGTATTGTTATTCAGGTACAATGGGGCTCTCTAACTTTTCATATTAGTTTGGTCCATGGTTTATGTAATCATTTTGACCGTCGTACTCTTTGGCTGGATTTGATGAATTTGGGTCTTAATGATTTGTTGCTCCTTGGTGATTTTAACGTTTTTTTGGGTCATCATGAGCGTCGGCAAAGGGTACTCTTTCCCGGCTTCTTGTCAAGATTTCGGGGCTTTTTGATGATGCTTGTTTGTTCTCGGTGCCCACTACGAGTAATTCTTTTACTTGCTGCGCTACTCGCACGCCCAGTTCCTTGCTCCAGGCTAAATTGGACCGAGTCTTAGCCACTTGTCAATTTTTCTCCCTTTGGAAAGCGGTTAAAGGTCTGGTTCTTCCTCATATCAGTTCGGATCACCATCCCATATTGGTTTCTTGCTCGCCATCTTCCATCGTGGTCCTGTTCCATTTTGTTTTCAGCGTATGTGGGTTTGTCATGACTCGTTTCAGGATTTGGTTGTCTCCTCTTGGGGTCTGCCGTGTCCCTCCACTAACCCTCTATTGCGTGTCATGTGGAAACTTAAAAGGCTGCGTTAGACTATTAAGATTTGGAATAAAGAGGTCTTTGGTGATGTTAATCGTAATGTGGATAGTTAGATGGAGAAACTTCGTCGATTCAGCATTGAGACATTAGGTTTTTCGCGTCCGTCGTGACTCGGGAATTTGAAGCCCAAGAGGCGATGTCTAACACGCGTTTATTGCAACTGAGTTCCCAAGTATGAAGCTCGCACGGCCGGCTTAAGGATGGGGATCGTAATACGCTTTTTATCATTGCCGTTGCAAGATTCGGATAGTCGTCGGGATTCGTGGTCCGATGATCGATGGTAACTTCTGATGATCCATTGTTCTTGGCAATCACATTACCTCCTTTTATGAGGAGCTCTTCTCGATTCATGGGGTAAGAACTTTGGATTATTCAGGTGTTTGATCGTGTTATTTCTCCCATGGTGGTGGCGCGCGATAATGCTCTTTTAACGACTATCCCTTCGGACTTGGAGATTCGGGATGTAGTCTTTGACCTAGGTTCAGAGAGTTCTCCTGGCCCAGACAGTTTCAATGGGGTTTTCTATCGTCATTGTTGGGGCATTATTTCAGTAGAGGTCATTGCCGCTGTCCGTTTTTTCTTCACTAGCTCGTCCCTTCCGTCGGGGTTGAATGCTAGCTTTATGGCTCTCATTCCAAAGACTAAAGATGCGAATACTATTGACAACTTTCATCCGATTGTTATGAGTAAGGGCTTTCAAGACTATCACTAAGATTATGGCTACTCGGTGGGCTCGTTCATCTCCTCTTATTTGTCTCCTACGCAGTTTGGCTTTATTCCGAGTAGACAGATTCATGACTGTATTGCTCTGGTCTCTGGAGGTTTCAATGTTCTGCATGTTCGGCTTGATGATAATATGATTTTGAAAATTGATATCCGCAAGGCGTTTGACACTTTAAATTGGGGTTTCCTTATCCACGCTCGCGCAGTTTGATTCTTGGAGATTTTTGTTCATTGATTGAAATTATTCTTCGCCTTCCAGGATTTCGATCTTACTTAATGGTTCGCTTTGTGGGTTATTTTTCTTGTTTTAGAGGGGTTAGACAGATGATCCTCTATCCCCTTTGCTTTTTTGCATTGCGGAGGAAGTCTTGAGCAAATTTATTGAGGCCGCGGTGATTCGTAATCAGCCAGCTAGGGCCGTTCATTGCGCCCAGACATATTGTCTTTCCGTATTCGATTCTTTATGTTGATGATATTGTTATTATGTGTGGGGTCTCTTCGCTAATGCTCGTATCCTTATTCGGATTCTCACATTGAATGCTAATATTTCAGGGCAGGCCTTCAACCCTCGTAAATCTAAGGTTTACTTTGGCACCCGAGTTTCTACTCATGTGCGCGGGCGTATCCAAGCTATTTTGGGAATTCAAATCGGGCCTTCCCTACGGTTTATTTAGGCGCCTCAATCTTCAAAGGGCTCCCAAGGCTGCGAGCTTTGCAAAGACATCTTTGATAAGATCATCCTCAAGTTTTGGAGATGGAAAGGGACGACACTCTCTATTGCTGGTAGAGTATGCTTGGTTAATTCTGTGATTACAGCTCCTTTGTGCATACGATGATGATTTACAAATGGCCGAGATCCTTGCTTCGCAAATGGAGCATGCCATGCGAAACTTTATTTAGACTGGTGATGTAGACTCAAAAGGTTCGGTGGTGATCAATTGGGCTAGATGTTGTATGCCTCAGGGAGAAAGGGCCCTGGGTGTTCGCTCGATTGTTGTGGCTAATAATGCTTTTATGATGAAGCTGGGCTGGAAGGTTATGACCTTGGATTCTCGGGTTTTCAAGACTCTCCGGAATCATTATCTGACTTCGGATGGTTCTCTTGAAGATCGTTTATCCCTTCTTTGATCTGGATCGATTCGACTTGATCACGGATGTTTAGATGACTCTCGATGGATTCCTGGGTGTAATTCTGAGGTTTTATTTTGGATTGACAACTGGTTGGGCTATTACATTGCAGATAGAATTGGTGTTCCGCATGAGTATAGATATCTATTTCGGCATCGCATTTCGGAGTATTTCTATGATGGGTCTTGGCAGTTTACCTTCTCAGTTGTTGAGGCTTACTTAGATCTGGTCCGGGACATTGTTCGCATCCCCATCACCCCCTCTTTGAGGGACACGCGGGTCTGGATGCATTCTGATAATGGGAACATTATCTCGAAAGTGGCGTATTCGTATATTCGGCCACAATCCCCTACGGTCTAATGGGGTTCTTGGATTTGGTCTCCTCACATCCCAGAACATTGTTCGATTGTGGTATGGTGAGCGATCCACAATCGTTTGGCGGTCCTAGACTTATTGTGTCCGAGGGGAAGCTTAATTGGCCCCTCGGTCTGTGGCCTTTGTTATGCTTATGCTGAGTCTGTTGATCATTTATTTGTCTCTTGTGCCTTTGCAGGGGCTCTTTGGGGATGGATTTTTGGTTACTTTGATGTCCACCTTTTTATGGCTCATAACTTTAATGAATTCCTAGTGCGCTTAATGAATTTCCATTTCAGTGCGCAGGTTGCTTTTCTATGGCGGGTGGCAGCTCTTTCCCGTATCTGGCTTATTTGGCATATCAGGAATGATTTGGTTTTTAACGATATGCTCTGGACGGTGGAGGCAGCCAGTACTCAGCTTCAGGTTCTTATTGTCGAATCCTCTTTTTTAGATCGGGGTTGCATGCATAACGATCAAGCTGACCTCTTCATCCTTCGACGTCTTCGCGTTCTTGGGCGGCCCAGACCAACTCCGAAGATTGTGCAAGTTAAATGGCAAAAGCCCCTTCCGGGTTGGATCAAGGTGGATACGGATGGTAGTGCCTCGGGGGCGTCGGGGTCTCTTACAGCTTCTGGGGTTTTCCGAAACTGCAGAGGCTTATTTCGGGGCTGCTTTGTGGAATGATGTGGTGCGGGGTACGCTTTTGAGGCCGAATTGGTGGCGGCAATTTGGACCATTCATTATGCATTCACTAAGGGCTGGACCCAACTTTGGCTTGAGTCTGATTCTGTTTATGTTGTGGATCCGCTTCAGAAAAGATCCGTTGTTGTTCCCTGGCGACACCTTAGCAAATGGCGTTATACTCTTGAAGACCTACTCAGATGGACCTAGTGGTCTCGCACATATACCGTGAAGGCAATCGAGTGGCGACTACTCGAAGAAGTCACTATCTGCGACTTGGTGGGGAGTCCCTCCGGCGGATATTGTGCCCTTGCTTACGGAGGACTATGTTGGTTAATCCAATTTTTGGTTTGTTAGTTAATGGCGTCCGGTTCTTTATTTCTGTATTTTTGGACGCTTCTTTTAAGGGGGGTACTCTTTTTCCTGCCAAGGGTTTTTCCCACAAGGGTGGGTTTTTACCTTGGGAGGTTTAACGAGGCCCCAACCATTCAGCCATTTGGTCAGCTTGTGACCACTTCGTTTTTCTTTCATTGTTGGTTTTCTTCTGGATTCTTTGGCTACTTGATCAGCCTGTGATCAGGATCACTCTTTTTCATTTTTTACTATATCCTTGATTTATTCAAAAAGATTTACCACAGAGGAGTAAATTTTAGGATTACCTTGGGGTTGAGGGAAAGACAAATCCATATTAGAGTATTTACCAGAGACCTTTTGGGCAAACGTAAAATTGCTTGGTAAAGGAAATCAGAGAATTCCTTGAGCACCATGATTGGATGAAGTTCATGTGCAATTATTACCGTGTGAAGGATGCCCCGAAGAATTGAGGCCATAAGAGCCATTGTGTGCGCATGAACTGTGGAGTCACAATTATCCTAGGGGCCATCACCCCCCTGGAGGAGGCATCTAAGGTAGGCTGCCTCCTGGCCAGCCCCCATCAAGAGAGCACATGGGGGCGACCCCCCAATGGACATCGGCCATGGGGGTAAGGGACATTTAGGAGGAGGTCGCTGGGGGTGCAAGCCCCCATGTGAGTGCGGCTGAGAAGAAAGAGGGCAGCCACGCAGGGAAGAGGAGGCCAAGTACACCGTCGACGGAACTAAGCCCAAACTAGTGTATGAAATAGCGTCCTTGGGAACTTGGTGGTGATGGGGGACAAAGTTGGAAGGAATGGTGTCGTGGGAAGCATGTCGGAATACTGGGTAGCCATCGATCGAGTGGAGTCCATTGCCGGTGCAAAATAAAGGGCTTGTATACTCGTCGTACGTGAAGATGGAGAACTCGAAGTCTGCATGTGTGTTCATGAAATATGTGGAATGAAATTAGACATAAGTCCATGCAAGGAATCTGACATAGCCATGTCGAAGAAGATGGCCGGCATCAATCAAAGGAAGTGGCCGGCATCGATCACCAAGTAGGAGAGAGTAGAGACCATATTAGGGTCTTTTGCTCCCATTGATCACCTTTTTGTTTCTTGTGCTTTTGAGGGGGCTCTTTGGCAATGGGTCTTCTATTCATTTGATGTTAGTTATTAGCAAGCTCACAATTTTAATGAATTTTCGGTTTATCAGATGACTTTTCAATACAGTGATCAAATATTATTTGTATGGTGGGCCGTGGTGATTTCTTGCATTTGGCTCATTTGGTATATTCGGAACAAAGTTATTTTCAACGACAAGATATGGACGGTGGTTGCATGAATAATGATCAAACTGACCTTTTCAGGCTTAGGCGTCTTAGCGTCCTGGGCCGTCCCTAGAATGCCCCCAACATTATTTAGGTCGATTGGTTCCCTTGCTGGACTAAGGTGAATACGGATGGTAGTGCTCCAGGTGCACCGAGTCATAGTATGGCGGCTGGTGTTTTTCGCAACTGCAAAGGTTTTTTTCGTGGATGTTTCGTGGAGAGTTGGGGTATTGGTCATGCATTCGAGGTTGAATTAGTGGCGGCAATGGTGGCGATTCATTATGCGTTCGTCAAAGGCTAGCATCATCTTTGGCTGGAATCATACTCGACTTATGATGTTCATCTCTTTCACAAACAACCAAACTCTATTCCATGGTACCACCTAAGTCGGTGTGGAGATATACTCTTCAATTGGCTTCTCAAATGGAGTTGGTTGTTTCCCACATATACCATGAAGGAAACAGAGTGGTAGATTTTCTCAAAGAATATGGAGCATCCTAAGAACGTGGTGGGCCATTCCCTATGCGTCCATTGATCATCTATTCACGGAGGACTATGTGGACGTCTCAATTATAGATTTGTTAGATAGTTCTTCTATTTGTTGTATGTTTTTATGGCCATTTTTTTTGAATTTATGGGAGTACTCTTTTTCCTACAAAGGGTTTTCCCCATAAAGGTGGGTTTTACCTTGGTAGGTTTTAACGAGGCCCCAAACCATTAGCTACCTGATCGGGTTGTGGCCCCGAGAATTTGTTAGAGAATAGTTAGGTCCAAAGATGGCGAGTAGAAGAGACATTCCCTTGATATGGAATCCCAGTCCTCAAATAGCTCTGTTGATATTCCTTTTAGCCATATACATAGTATATCTTCTTCTCTTTCCCTACCTAGATTTTCTACTAGTCATATTGAAAATACAATATAATACTCTACTATACCAAGCAACGCTGTTGTAGGGGTCACCGGTGGGTTATTTCTCTTGCTTTCGTGGGGTCAGACAGGGGGATCCGTTATCTCCCCTTCTCTTTTGTATTGCTCGGGATGTTCTCGAGCAGTTATCGGAGGAAGCGAGTGAGCAACCACCTTCAGCCTTCATGGCGCCTAAGCGATTGTCTTACCTCCATCGATGATGTATGCGGATGATATTGTGATTATGTGTGGGGCTTCCACGAGCAATGCACGTTCTATTATTCAGGTGCTCAATCTTTATGCGGACATTTCAGGGCAGATTTTCAAACCAAATAAATCTAAGGTTTATGTTGGTAGCCGGGTTTCTACTTATGTGCGAGGTCGTATTCGGATGATTACAGGGATGCATCCGGGCGCCTTCCCTACGACATATCTAGGCGCCCTATCTTCAAAGGGGCGCCAAAGGTGGCGATCTCCACCGTGTTCGACAAAATTATATTTAAGTTCGGGAGGTGGAAAGGGTCTTCTCTATCTATTGCTGGTCGCATTTGTTTGGTGAATTCGGTGATTACCAGGCTCCTTCGTGCATACTATGATGGTATACACGTGGCCTAGAACATTGCTTCGGCAAATGGAAACGGCCATGCGTAATTTCATCCGGGTCGGGAATGTGAACTCTAAAGGTTCGATGGTGGTTAATCGAGTCGAGTCGTTGTTGTATGCCTCGGGCGGAAGGAGGCTTGGGCGTCCGTTCCATCGTGGTTGCCAACAATCCTTCCTTATGAAGATGGGTTGGAAGATTATGACTTCAAACTCTTTGGTCTACGGTATCCTCAGAAAACGATTTTTCACCTCGGAGGGTTCTCCTCGTAATTCGTATATCACATCTTCCATCTGGAGAGGGATTAGGCCTGGCTCGACGGGTTGTTGGAGGATCGCCGGGATTCCCGGATGCAACTCCAACATTTCATTCTCGGCTGGATAATTGGTCAAGTTACACCATTGCGAGATAGGATTGGTATTCCGCAGAGTACGGATATTTATTTCGCAACAAGATCTCTCGGATTACTTTTACGATGGGATTTGGCATTTCACCCTATCATTTATAGAGGCTTATTTGGATATGGTTCGAGATATTGTTAGAATTCCGATCACCCCGGATTCGTCAGACGCTCAAGCATGGATTCACTCCGATGATGGGATTGTTTCTTCGAAGGCGGCTTACTCTTATCTGCGCCCCCATTCCCCTATGGTGAAATGGGGTTCCCGGATTTGGTCACCTAATATTCCGGAAAGACGATCGATTGACTTGGCGTGCCATTCATAATCGATCGCGCTTTTGGACGCGTCTTGCGCCCTCGGGGTTCGCTTCACGTGGCCCCTCGGTTTGTGTTCTTTGTTGTGCTTATGTGGAATCTATTGATCATTTATTTGTCTCATGTGCTTTTGCAGGAACCCTATGGAAGTGGATTTTCGATTCATTTGATATTCACTACTTTTGGGCTTACAGTTTTAATGAATTCCTGGTGCGTTTAATGGGTTTTCATTTCAGTGAGCAGGTTTCTTTTCTTTGGCGAGTAGCCATATTATCCTGCATTTGGCTCATCTGGGATCCGAAATGACTTGACCTTTCACGACAAGGTCTGGACACTAGAGGCGGCCATACTACACCTCCGTGTTCTTATTCTTGAGTCTTCGTCTTTGGACAGAGGTTGCATGCATAATGACCAAAGGGACCTTCTCATTCTCCGCCGTCTACGGGTTTCTGGGCGACCTAGACAGGCCCCGAAGGTTGTGCAGGTTACATGGCAGAAGCCTTTGCCGGGATGGACTAAAGTGAACACAGACGGAAGCGCTACGGGGGTGCCCGGTCGCCTTACGGCCTCTGGGGTTTTTCGTAACTGTAGGGGGTTCTTTCGGGGTTGCTTTGTGGAACGTTGTGGATTGGGTTTCGCTTTTGAGGCGGAGTTAGCGGCGGCTATGCGATCCATACAATACGCTTTTTCGAAGGGGTGGCATCAACTATGGCTAGAATCGGACTCGGTCTATGTAGTGGAGTTGTTGCGGACGAGATCGACGCGAGTACCTTGGCACCATTTGGGTAGGTGGCGGTACACCCTTCACCTTCTTTCTCAGATGAATTTCGTGGTCTCGCACATCTTTAGGGAAGGCAACCGTGTAGCCGATATTCTAAGTAAGACGTCGCACGAGGATACATGGTGGGGGACGCCCCCAGCGGCTATCATCCCATCCCTCACTCAGGATTATGTTGGCCATTCTAACTATAGGTTTGCTAGCTAGTGCATCCGCCTTCTGTTATTTGGGCGCACTTTCATATGGGGAGTACTCTTTTTCCTTCCAAGGGTTTTTCCCACAAGGGTGGGTTTTACCTTGGAAGGTTTTAACGAGGCCCCAACCATTCAGCCATCTGGTCGGCTTGTGACCATTATGTTATCTGCTTTGATGTTGTTTACAGGCTTCTTCTTTGGCTACCTGATCAGCCTGTGATCGGGACGACTCTTTTTCATTTTTAAATATATTCTCGAATTTATTCAAAAAAAGCAACGTTGTTGTAGAACAAATTGTTCCCCCAGTTGTTAGCCCATATAATATATACAGAAATCGTGGTTCTTGGCCTAAACACATCAAATCCATCATCTTCAACAAGAGTACTCGGCCAAAAGAGTATATCCAATCATCCAGAATGGATCACTGTGGTCTTCCTTCAACTCAACAAGAGCAGTACATCACACTGTCCATTCCACCTGAGTTCATCACATGATGGAGATTGGAAGGTTATACTCATCTCCACCTTGGAGCTGTACGACTTGTTATCTCCTACCATGGAAGGAAAGGTCTTCCAGTATCTGCAAGAATTGCTCTTCTAGATACTCGTTTTCTCCAATATGAGCATGCAGTTATTGGTACAGTTCTCTCTACACTCAACGCCGGAAGTGTTGTGGTCACTTTCTTCCCCAACTTTGCAGTATCTCTGAGTGATCCAACTCTTGCATCCGCCTTCAAGGTGCAAGTTCAACTTTCCGGCGATCGATCTCAAATTCCATCATAGCAACCCTTCATCACCAAGTTGTATACAAAGGTTGCGGGATCACAAATTAGATCCGCAAAATCAAGGCATAAAAGATGCTTTGATGGTCCTTGTTGAGTCTGGATCGGACGTCCCTACAATCGTCCAGATACCCAGACAAATCAGGAGAAAAGACTTGGAGCAACTTGTTCCAAAAGAATGGATCACCAACTATGAGTCCCTTTACCAACACTCAGAAACGGTGCAAGCCACTGACTTTAAATTTCAAAGGTTGAAGGATGGACGTGTGAAGATGATCTATCAGACACCATCCAGCTCGATCCCTTCAAATCCTGAATTCCAGCTGATGGTTCGTCCAGTTGAGGTCAATGCAGACACAAAAATCCCAATTGCATGTTTTCGACCAAATGGATCCCATATTTACACTGACAGGGTTAATGGTCATTTTGTATGGGATGTTGATCCATCTATGTGTGATCCAGAATGTTCTTGTGGAGAGGAATCAGACTCTGATGAAGAAGAGCAAATACAGAGAAGAAGCAGAAAGAAGAAAACCACAAGACGACCACGTTGCAGGCCAGATGATAAACCTGACCCTCCGGATCCAAGTCCACAACCCTTACCATGTTACAGAAAAGGGTTAGCTGTCCTTGAAAAAGAAAAGTACGGGTGTCAGAAAGAAGTTAAGACACCTTCTCCTCCAACTCCTCCTGTTGTCCAACCTTATTTCATGTTCAGATACAAAGAAGAATTTCCACCTCTAGAAAGGAAGGTTGACACTCAACAGAGGATTACTTCCAAGCCCTTTGTGCAAAGCACCACTGTGGAACATGACGGACAAATAAAGGGTCCTACTCAAGCGGAGGAAGTACTAAATTGGCGGACGGCCAATGCCTCGTGCCCAAAACAAGTCTCTACAGGCGATCGACTCTAAGGTCTCATAGATTCTCACCACAGTC
The DNA here is from genome assembly GCA_016081115.2 of Rehmannia glutinosa. NCBI lineage: Eukaryota > Viridiplantae > Streptophyta > Magnoliopsida > Lamiales > Orobanchaceae > Rehmannia > Rehmannia glutinosa. The sequence continues at coordinate 67,938,554 of CM071934.1, read as the reverse complement.
CAATCTAACCAGACCAAGGTTAATACGGTGGAGAATCAACTCTAGCAGATATATGAAAAGCTGAAAGACAATATCAACCGGCTGGACAAAGATGTGTGGAACCTTATTGAACAAAACCAATTTGGAGCGTAGTTCATACAAAGAAGTCGAGATCGAGACTAAAGAAGGAACTTTCTCAAATCGAAAGGGATAGGAGCAAAAGTAAGTCCTTATCCTTCTTTCCCGATTATAGTTCCAAATATGAATCACCTCCTATATCTCCTCCAAATTATCCTATTTATTTTGGTATGGCTTCAAGTATTCCACTTGATATTCCTAAAAAGCCACAGAAAAAGCCCTCTACTCTAAAAAGCCAACTACCTACAAAGAGTCATGAGATACCTCCATTGTCTTCCAAATCTGAAGAGAAAAACCCAACGGAATCCTTCATGGCCAGACCATCCTTTATCCCAGGAAATAATCCATTACAATGGTCAGAAAAATCAGACCTGAAGAAACTACCTCTTCCCAATCTAAAAAAGAATCAACTCTGAGGATGCTAAATCATCCCTATCGGGAGAAGAATCCTATAATGCTGAGTCTGAAGCAAGCCAATAATATACTGAACCAGTGTCAGAAAGCTCTGAAGAAGATATGGAACCAGAAGCAGAAGGACAACGTCCTCGTCCTTCAGATTCATCCTCCAAACCAACAAATGGTCCATGGATTTCATTCGATGATTTTCCAATCCAGAAGAGAAGAGAGAGATTACACTCTTTTGCAGCATGCATTGACCTCCAGCTAACAAAAGAAGGAGCCAATCTGAAACAAATCCTCATGGAATTCTCTTCAAGATTTGTTGGTATCCTACGTGAATGGTTTCAAAGCCTTGGTGAGTATCGACAACTCCAACTTTATAATGCTTCAACTCCATCACTTGTTCTTGGAGAAATTGACCAAGAGTTTATTGGAGATATTACTCTTATAAACAAGTTGGCAGAAAAAGAATATTACGCCATGAAGTGTTGTTCTTTGACACATAAAGATTTGGATAGACATTTCAAAAGGATGTCTGAAAAGTTTTACATGTTGAACGGATACAATGATCCAAATCTCAAACATGTCTATCTGGCGTCTCTACCTAAAGAACTTCAGTCCGAGTTACACAGAATGATTCAAGCTTCCAGGAGGGAAGTCTCAAGAATCAGTCAGGGAAAAATTCATCAGATGACGTTTGTAACCCTAGACAAGATGTGTGAGCAACAGGTCTTCATCAAGGATGTGCTTGACAAAAGAACTCTCCTCAAATCAAATCATGCAAAAACTCTCATATAGAGATAAAGTGCAAAGGAAAGGAGAACTGCACTTGTTCATCTTCGTCTTCCCGAAAAAAGATCAGAAAGATCCAGAAGAAGGCGAAAAGAAATAAAGCCTATCGATTCTTCAGAAGGAAACCATTTAGAAAGAAGTCAACGAATAGGTGTTTCCTATGTGGAAGAAAAGGGCATTTTGCAAAGAATTGCCCTAACAAGAAAGATAAAGCAGCGAAGTTGGCATCACAAGCATTCCAGCTCAATTATGCCAAAACAGATGATGCTGATATTGAATCCTTATTTTCTGAACAAGACGAGCAGGATGAAGACATTGCATTTGCAATACAAAATTCTACTGATGACGAAGGACCAGAAGAAGAAGAAGAAGATTCATCCTCTGAACTCCCAGTCTTTATGACCAAGTCACAACCATCACTCAAGACCAGTTCCTTGATCCAAGAAGGGATGCCGTATTCAAATATTGAAGTGCAAATTCTACCATCCAAGTATGATAGACCAATCAAGGCTATTGGTGTATTTGATACAGGAGCCAGAAAGTCGATGATGAATCCTCGACATACTACCGAAGATGCTTGGCAAAGTCATCACGAATACTTCTATGCACCGATGGACGACTTTTCATACCTCACTCATTACAAAGAAGCCAGTTGAATTCAACTCGTTCCAGAACAGATCGTATGGATGAAGATTATTGGCGTGAGTCCATGGACAAGATATCTTAATGGGCTTTGATTTATTCTTCCAAGCTAAAAGCCTACTGATTATACCTCATGGGTTGAAGTACAAGAGAGACAATTCCAACCTTACACCACCATCCGTGGTTGTTTACTCTATCACAAGCACCTCCGAATACGGAGATATTACCAACCAGCTTCTCAAGTGTTGTGCGGACTCTCATGCAGATTTCCATCACCCAACACCACTTTGGAAAAATCCAAAGTTCTTTATTCACTCCTTTCAAAAAGAATGAAGATGTGAATGCTACCAAGGCCACTCATCCAGAATGACTCCGAAGAGCTGAACCTTGCGAGGCAATAATGCAACCAACTCCTAGCACTTGGACTCATTGAGCCCACGAAGTCCAATTGGGCTTGCCCTGCATTCTATGTCAACAAAAGAGCTGAACAGGTACGAGGGAAAAAGAGGCTTGTTATTGATTACAAAGCTCTTAACTATTTCCTCCTTGATGATAAAATCCCTTTACCTAAAACTGAAATGCTTTTTTCCCAACTCTCTAAAGCCCAAATCTTTTCAAAGTTTGATTTGAAGTCAGGGTTTTGGCAATTGGGAATTGCCCCAGAGGATAGATATAAAACTGCTTTTTGCCTTCCTACATCCCAATACCAATGGACAGTTATGCCATTTGGTTTGAAGGTTGCACCCTCCATATTTCAAAAAGCAATGACCGAAATTTTCGAACCTATCCTACATACCACTCTAATCTACATTGATGACATCTTACTGTTCTCATCAAGTAAACATGAGCATGAAGCTTTGCTACACCAATTCTTGGATATTGTTCAATCACAAGGTATCATGCTATCTGAAAAGAAGAGCTCTATCGGTCAAACAAACATTGAGTTTTTAGGAATGAAAATAATCGATGGAAAGTATCAACTAGGCCAGGACATTGCTCAGGAATTGCTAAAATTTCCAGAAGAAAACTTGTCAATCAAAGAAATTCAACAATTCCTTGGAATTGTTAATTATGTCAGACTTCATTCCGGATTGCTCCAGATATACTAGCCAGCTCTCAAAGATGCTTAAGAAGAATGCTCCATCATGGGGATCATCCCAGACCAGAGCAGTTTAACAACTCAAGCAAGTATGCCAGAATCCTCCGCCATTGAAAATTCCAAGTACAGGACAAAGGATACTCCAGACTGATGCTAGTGATGAATATTGGGGAGCCATTTTGCTTGAAAAGGAAGATGGGAAAATCTTTTATTGTGGACATGCAAGTGGTCAGTTCAAAGATTCAGAGAAGCATTACCATGTTGTCTACAAAGAAATCCTTGCTGTGAAGAATGGGATCAAGAAGTTTGAATTTCATCTTATTGGTCACCATTTCATAATTCAGATGGACAATACATCATTTCCAACAATTATGGAGCTTAAGAACAAGGGTGTTCCAGAGAAACAATTGTTGCGACTTAAAGATTGGTTTTCCAAGTATCGATTCACGCGATTCAACATATCAAAGGAAATCACAATCTTGTTCCGATTATCATCCGCATCACAAATGCCATTCAGCTTAGTATCTTCGAAAGGTATTTTCCCAATTATATTAATGGCACATCTTGAAGGCCAATTTTCCCCCACAAAAACACCTTTCAAAAACCTAAGTGATTTGCAAAACTATGCAAAACATTTTATGTTTTACCACTTAACCAAATTTGTTGTTCAAGTTAATATCCCTTTCGAGAGGGCATGTTTTTATCCAGATAAACCTTTTTCTGGGATCCTAACCATTTCCACTACTACTCCTCTTCCAAAACATGGTCTATGGTATTTGTGGTGTCTTTCCACCCTTTACTATCATTCAGTAGAAATGCCCGTTAGAAGTACTTTATCATTCCTCCAAAATCCAGTCAACCAGTCATCAAATCTCTGGACTTTTCTTGAATGGTATGACAAGATTCAAAATTGGAAGGAAATGTTACAAGCAGAAGTGGATCAGAACAAAGATGTCATGGATTTATACATTGTCATGGTACTCCACCGATATTTCACAATGGGAAAAGGGTATCAATTTATACCGAAATCTTTACATTTTAAATGGAAGGTTTTCCCTAGATCAATCACCAACCAACAGCCTGAGGTTAATGAATTATGCATGCATCTCCAGGTTCTTAACAAGATTCCACCAAACCCACCTAGACCGGAGCCAGTATATACATCACTCGTGATAAGTCCAAGTGTTGATGAACCCGAGTCAAGTCACCAACGAGAAGATAACCAAGAAGGCGACACAGATACTCAAATGTTCGAGCCAGATTCCCAAGACCCATGGTTTGTTGAAGATGAAGACATAGATTGGGACGGCTTTGGATTGTTTCGGACAGAACCTTGGTCAAAGGAATACTACGACTACCACAAATGTCCATGACAAGGATGATGTCAAAGATCGTATAGGTGTCCTTACAATGGACACGTGTCAGTTTGTAATAATAAGTGTCCTTCTAGTGGACACATGTCAGTTTAAAGTTGTAAGTGTCCTTTTGTTGGACACATGTCAGTTTCTTATCCTTGTAATGTAACATGTGTCAGCTTGGTGTTTTAAGTGTCCTTTTATGGGACACATGTCAGCTTAGTGTTGTAAGTGTCCTTTTAGTGGACACATGTCAGTTTTCTATTTAGGGTGTCCATGCAGGTGACATGTGTACGTGATAGGTGTCATGTTAGTGGACACATGTCAAGTTCTCATGAAGAAGGTCTAAGAAGGTAACACGTGTCTAGCAGTGTCTGTCTTGTAATAGGGACACGTGTCACTTCCTTGTTTTGTACATGAGGCCTATATAAGGACCTCTTCAGTTGTATGGAAAACTCAGACGGAAATCAAAATAAAATCTCCCTTTTACAAAATTTGAGTTTCTAAAGCCTCTTAGCTAATCTGCAATTATCTTTCAAATTCTTTGATCCTCTTCATGAAGTATGCTCGCACTCCTCTTCAGGATCTCGCATATCGTAAACATGATTGAAGTACCCGGCATAATATTATTAGCACGGTCCCCTCAATCCATACGGCGGTTAAGAACTCTTTGAAGTTTGGAATGAATGACCTTTCTTATGAGGTTACTGCGCCGAAAGCCATCCGGCAAGGTGTGTCGCTTAGCAGCTAAAAGTGCAAGAGACCTCATGGTGGTGTCATACTTTCTTAACCTCTTGGAAAGGCTAAGGCGCCTAAGGGTATGGGTTTGTGGGGCTCCTTGTGGCGGCGCCGTCCCGCCAATTTAGTACTTCCGGATGATAAAGGATGATACCTTCAACCTTCTGAGGTGGAAATTCTACTTCGTATCTCAAATGCACTTCGGAAGTACTAAATTGGCAGACGGCACCGGCGCCGGGAGCCCGACAAACCCATACCCTTAGGCAGCCTTAGCCTTTCCAAGAGGTTAAGAAAGTATGACACCACCATGAGGTCTACTGCACTTTAGCCTAAGCGGCACACCTTGCCTGGACGGCTTTCCGGCAGAACCTCATAAGAAGGTCATTCATTCAAAACTTCAAAGAGTTCTTAACTGCCGTATGGATTGAGGGGACCGTGCCTAATAATATTATGCCAGGTACTTCAATCATGTTTCTGATGTACAGGATCCTCAAAGAGGGAAGTACATAGCATACTTCATGAAGAAGATCAAAGAATTTGAAAGATAATTGCAGATTAGCTAAGAGGCTTTTGAAGAGACATAAAAGAGATTTAGAAACTCATATTTTGTAAAAGGGAGATTTTATTTTGATTTCCGTCTGAGTTTTTCATACAACTGAAGAGGTCCTTATATAGGCCTCATGTACAAAACAAGAAAGTGACACGTGTCCCTATTACAAGACACCTCTGCTAGACACGTGTTACCTTCTTAGACCTTCTTCATGAGAACTTGACATGTGCCCACTAACATGACACCTATCACGTACACATGTCACTTGCATGGACACCTTAAACAGAAAGCTGACACGTGTCCACTAAAAGGACACTTACAACACCAAGCTGACATGTGTCCCATAAAAGGACACTTACAACACTAAGCTGACATGTGTCCCATAAAAGGACACTTACAACACCAAGCTGACACATGTTACATTACAAGGATAAGAAACTGACATGTGTCCAACAAAAGGACACTTACAACACCAAGCTGACACATGATACATTACAAGGATAAGAAACTGACATGTGTCCAACAAAAGGACACTTACAACTTTAAACTGACATGTGTCCACTAGAAGGACACTTATTATTACAAACTGACACGTGTCCATTGTAAGGACACCTATACAGTGCTGACATCATCCTTCTGTCATGGACTATTGTGGTAGTCGTAGTATTCCTTTGACCAAGGTTCTGTCCAAAACAATCCAAAGCCGTCCCAATCTATGTCTTCATCTTCAACAAGCCATGGGTCTTGGGAATCTGGCTCGAACATTTGAGTATCCGTGTCGCCTTCTTGGTTATCTTCTCGTTGGTTACTTGACTCGGGTTCATCAACACATGGACTTATCACGAGTGATGTATATACTGGCTCCGGTCTAGGTGGGTTTGGTGGAATCTTGTTAAGAACCAGGAGATGCATGCATAATTCATTAACCTCAGGCTGTTGGTTGGTGATTGATCTAGGGAAAACCTTCCATTTAAAATGTAAAGATTTCGGTATAAATTGATACCCTTTTCCTATTGTGAAATATCGGTGGAGTACCATGACAATGTATAAATCCGGGACATCTTTGTTCTGATCCACTTCTGCTTGTAACATTTCCTTCCAATTTTGAATCTTGTCATACCATTCAAGAAAAGTCCAGAGATTTGATGATTGGTTGACTGGATCTTGGAGGAATGATAAAGTACTTCTAACGGGCATTTCTATTGAATGATAGTAAAGGGTGGAAAGATACCACAAATACCATAGACCATGTTTTGGAGTAGGAGTAGTAGTGGAAATGGTTAGGATCCCATAAGAAGGTTTATCTGGATAAAAACATGCCCTCTTGAAAGGGATATTAACTTGAACAACAAATTTGGTTAAGTGATAAAACATAAAATGTTTTGCATAGTTTTGCAAATCACTTAGGTTTTTGAAAGGTGTTTTTGTGGGGGGAAATTGGCCTTCAGGATATGCCATTAATATAATTGGGAAAATACCTTTCGAAGATATTAACTGTAATGGTTGTGATCTGGACAGATAATCCGGAACAAGATTGTGATTTCCTTTGATATGTTGAACTGTGAACTGATACTTGGAAAACCAATCTTTAAGTTGCAACAATTGTTTCTCGGAACACCCTTGTTCTTAAGCTCCATAATTGCTGGAAATGATGTATTGTCCATCTGAATTATGAAATGGTGACCAATAAGATGAAATTCAAACTTCTTGATCCCATTCTTCACAACAAGGATTTCTTTGTAGACAACATGGTAATGCTTCTCTGAATCTTTGAACTGACCACTTGCATGTCCACAATAAAAGATTTTCCCATCTTCCTTTTCAAGCAAAATGGCTCCCCAATATTCATCACTAGCAACAGTCTGGAGAATCCTTTGTCCTGTACTTGGAATTTTCAATGGCGGAGGATTCTGGCATACTTGCTTGAGTTGTTAAACTGCTCTGGTCTGGGATGATCCCCATGATGGAGCATTCTTCTTAAGCATCTTTGAAAGCTGGCTAGTATATCTGGAGCAATCCGGAATGAAGTCTGACATAATTAACAATTCCAAGGAATTGTTTAATTTCTTTGATTGACAAGTTTTCTTCTGGAAATTTTAGCAATTCCTGAGCAATGTCCTGGCCTGGCTGATACTTTCCATCGATTATTTTCATTCCTAAAAACTCAATGTTTGTTTGACCGATAGAGCTCTTCTTTTCAGATAGCATGATACCATGTGATTGAACAATATCCAAGAATTGGTGTAGCAAAGCTTCATGCTCATGTTTACTTGATGAGAACAGTAAGATGTCATCAATGTAGATTAGGGTGGTATGTAGGATAGGTTCGAAAATTTGGGTCATTGCTTTTTGGAATATGGAGGGTGCAACCTTCAAACCAAATGGCATAACTGTCCATTGGTATTGGGATGTAGGAGGGCAAAAAGCAGTTTTATATCTATCCTCTGGGCAATTCCCAATTGCCAAAACCCTGACTTCAAATCAAACTTTGAAAAGATTTGGGCTTTAGAGAGTTGGGAAAAAAGCATTTGAGTTTTAGGTAAAGGGATTTTATCATCAAGGAGGAAATAGTTAAGAGCTTTGTAATCAATAACAAGCCTCTTTTTCCCTCGTACCTGTTCAGCTCTTTTGTTGACATAGAATGCAGGGCAAGCCCAATTGGACTTCGTGGGCTCAATGAGTCCAAGTGCTAGGAGTTGGTTGCATTCTTGCCTCGCAAGGTTCAGCTCTTCTGGAGTCATTCCTGGATGAGTGGCCTTGGTAGCATTCACATCTTCATTCTTTTTGAAAGGGAGCTGAATAAAGAACTTTGGATTTTTCCAAAGTGGTGTTGGGTGATGGAAATCTGCATGAGAGTCTGCACAACACTTGAGAAGCTGGTTGGTAATATCTCTGTATTCTAGAGGTGCTTCTGATAGAGTAAACAACTTCTGGATGGTGGTGTAAGGTTGGAATTGTCTCTTGTACTTCAACCCATGAGGTAGAATCTGTAGGCTTTTAGCTTGGAAGAATAAATCAAAGCCCATTAAAATATCTTGTCCATGGAGTCTCTGCTGCCAATAATCTTCATCCATACAAGATACCGAACGAGTTGAATTCCAACCGCTTCTTTGTAATGAGTGAGGTATGAAAAGTCTCGTCCATCACCGCATAGAAGTATTCGTGATGACTTTGCCAAGCATCTTCGTAGTATGTCGATTCATCATCGATTTTCTGCCCTCGTATCAAATACACTAGTAGCCTTGATTGGTCTATCATACTTGGATGGTAGAATTTGCACTTCAATATTTGGATACGATCCCTTCTTGATCAAGGAACCGGTCTTGAGTGATGGTTGTGACTTGATCATAAAGACCGGAGTTCGTGAGGATGAATCTTCTTCTTCTTCTTCTCGTCCTTCGTCATCGCGAATATTGTATTGCAAATGCAAAGCTGTCTTCATCCCGCTTCGCCTTGTTCGTAAAATAAGGATTTAATAGCAGCATCATCCGTTTTGGCATAATTGAGCCGAATGCTTGTGATGCCAACTTCGCCGCTATATCTTTCTTGTTAGGGCAATTCTTTGCAAAATGCCCTTTTCTTCCACATAGGAAACACATATTCGTTGACTTCTTTCTGAATGGTTTCCTTCTGAAGAATCGATAGGCTTTATTTCTTTTCGCCTTCTTCTGGATCTTTCTGATCTTTTTCCGGGAAGACGAAGATGAACAAGTGCAGTTCTCCTTTCCTTTGCACTTTATCTCTAGATGAGAGTTTTTGCATATTGATTTGAGGAGAGTTCTTTTGTCAAGCACATCCTTGATGAAGACCTGTTGCTCACACATCTTGTCTAGGGTTGCAAACGTCATTTGATGAATTTCTCCTAGACTGATTCTTGAGACTTCCCTCCTGGAAGCTTGAATCATTCTCGTAACTCGGATCAAGTTCTTTAGGTAGAGACGCCGATAGACATGTTGAGATTTGGATCATTGTATTCGTTCAACATGTAAAACTTTTCAGACATCCTTTTGAAATGTCTATCCAAATCTTTACGTGTCAAAGAACAACACTTCATGGCGAAATATTCTTTTTCTACCAACTTGTTTATAAGAGTAATATCTCCAATAAACTCTTGGTGAATTTCTCCAAGAACAAGTGATGGAGTTGAAGCATTATAAAGTTGGAGTTGTCGATACTCACCAAGGCTTTGAAACCATCCACGTAGGATACCAACAAATCTTAAAGAGAATTCCATGAGGATTTGTTTCAGATTGGCTCCTTCTTTTGTTAGCTGGAGGTCAATCCATGCTGCAAAGAGTGTAATCTCTTTCTTCTCTTCTGGATTGGAACATCATCAAATGAAAACCATGGACCATTTGTTGGTTTGGAGGATGAATCTGAAGGACGAGGACGTGGTCCTTCTGCTTCTGGTTCCATATCTTCTTCGTGAGCTTTCGACATTAATCGTTCAAGATATTGTTGGCTTGCTTCTCGAGTATCTCCAGCCATAAGTATAGCGGATAGATCAAGAACATCCGGTTCGCATCAAAGATTATAGATTCTTCTCCGATAGGGATGATTTAGCATCCTCAGAGTCTGATTCTTTTTCAGATTGGGAAGAGGTAGTTTCTTCAGGGTCTGATTTTTCTGACCATTGTAATGGATTATTTCCTGGGATAAAGGATGGTCTGGCCATGAAGGATTCCGTTGGGTTTTTCTCTTCAGATTTGGAAGAGGATGGAGGTATCTCATGACTCTTTGGAGGTGGTTGGCTTTTTAGAGTAGAGGGCTTTTTCTTTGGCTATACCAAAATATAACTGGGATACTTGAAGCCATACCAAAATAAGTAGGATAATTTGGAGGAGATATAGGAGGTGATTCATATTTGGAACTATAACTGGGAAAGAAGGATAAGGACTTACTTTGACTGCTCCTATCCCTTTCGATTTGAGAAAGTTCCTTCTTTAGTCTCCTGATCTCAGCTTCTTTCTGTATGAACTCTGCTCCAAATTGATTTTGTTCAATAAGGTTTCTCACATCTTTGTCCAGCCGGTTGATATTGTCTTTCAGCTTTTAATATATCTGCTGGAGTTGATTCTCCACCGTATTAACCTTGGTCTGGTTAGATTGGACTGTGGTGAGAATCTGTGAGACCTTAGAGTAGATCGCCTATATAGACTTGTTTTGGGCACTGGCATTGGCCGTCTGCCAATTTAGTACTTCCTCTGCTTGAGTAGGACCCTTTATTTGTCCGTCATGTTCCACAGTGGTGCTTTGCACAAAGGGCTTGGAAGTAATCCTCTGTTGAGTGTCAATCTTCCTTTCTAGAGGTGGAAATTTTGCTTCGTATCTGAACATGAAACAAGGTTGGACAACAAGAGGAGTTGGAGGAGAAGGTGTCTTAATTTCTTTCTCGACACCCGTATTTTCTTTTTTTAAGGACAAACTAACCCTTTTCTCGTAACATGGTAAGGGTTGTGGACTTGGATCCTGAGGGTCGTTTTATCATCCGCCCGCAACGTGGTCGCCTTGTGGTTTTCTTCTTTCTCGCTTCTTCTCTCGTATTTGCTCTTCTTCATCGTAGTCCCGATTCCTCTCCACAAGAACATTCTCGATCACACATAGATGGATCAACATCCCATACAAAATGACCATTAACCCTGCCAGTGTAAATATGGGATCCATTTGGTCGAAAACATGCAATTGGGATTTTTGTGTCTGCATTGACCTCAACTGGACGAACCATCAACTGGAATTCAGGATTTGAAGGGTTCGAGTTGGATGGTGTCTGATAGATCATCTTCACACGTCCATCCTTCAACCTTTGAAATTTAAAGTTAGTGGCTTACACCTTTTCTGAGTGTTGGTGAAGGGACTCATAGTTGGTGATCCATTCTTTTGGAACAAGTTGCTCCAAGTCTTTTCTCCTGATTTGTCTAGGTATCTAGACGATTGTAGGGACGTCAGATCCAGACTCACCAAGGACCATCAAAGCATCTTTTATGCCTTGATTTTGCAGATCTAGGCTGTGATCCTGCAACCTGTATACAACTTGGTGATGAAGGGTTGCTATGATGGAATTTGAGATCTGATCTGCTTCGGAAAGTTGAACTTGCACCTTGAAGGCGGATGCAAGAGTTGGATCACTCAGAGATACTGCAAAGTTGGGGAAGAAAGTGGCCACAACACTTCCGGCGTTGAGTGTAGAGAGAACTGTACCAATAACTGCATGCTCATATTGGAGAAAACGAGTATCTAGAAGAGCAATTCTTGCAGATACTGGAAGACCTTTCCTTCCATGGTAGGAGAGAACAAGTCGTACAGCTCCAAGGTGGAGATGAGTATAACCTTCCAATCTCCATCGTGTGATGAACTCGGGTGGAATGGACAAGGATGTACGCTCTTGTTGAGTTGAAGGAAGACCACAGTGATCCATTGTGGATGATTGGATATACTCTTTTGGCCGAGTACTCTTGTTGAAGATGATGGATTTGATGTGTTTAGGCCAAGAACCACGATTTCTCGATATATTATATGGGCTAACAACCTGGGAACAATTTTTTTGTTCTACAACAGTGTTGCTTGGTATAGTAGAGTATTCTATTGTATTTTCAATATGACTAGTAGAAAATCTAGGTAGGGAAAGAGAAGAAGATATACTATGTATATGGCTAAAAGGAATATCAACAGAGCTATTTGAGGACTGGGATTCCATATCAAGGGGAACGTCTCTTCTACTCGCCATCTTAGCTGGAACTAACCATTCTCTAACAAATTCTCCGGGGGCACGACAGAACGGACCTGGCTCTGATACCACGAGGTGCCGGGAGCCCCACAAACCCATACCCTTAGGCAGCCTTAACCTTGCGCATTAACAAAGCCCATATAAAGTTTCATGTTTTGAAATTTCACCTCGCAAAACAATCATTTATTTCAAAATAAAGATAAAAAATATAATAAGAAAAGAAAGATCCTTGCACAAGCCGACCAGGTAGCGCAATGTTTGGGGCCTCGCTAAAAACCTACCAAGGTAAAACCCACCTTTGTGGGGAAAATCCTTAGTAGGAAAAGAGTACCCCGGTGAGAAAAGTGAAAGCCATACAACCAAAGCATAAGCACATATCTCAACACTATCTAACAAATCTATACTGCGCTCGTCCAACATAGTCAGCCGTGAGCAGGGAGATAATATCCATCGGACAGACGTCCCACCAAGTAGAATTGCACGTGAGTTTACTGAGCTGATCCGCGACACGATTACCTTTCCGATAGATGTGAGAAACCACGAAGTTCATCTGGGAAATCATAAAGAGAGAGTAACGCCACTAACTAAGCAGACGTCACGTGATGGAACCAACCCGAGAAGAAGGTTCACAACATATGTATAGTCAAACTCCAGCCAAAGATTAGTATGCCTTATGAAAAGCATAAGAAATGGCGCTCATAGCTGCAACTAATTCGGCCTCGAATGCATAGCCTGTTCCACACTGCTCCACAAAGCAACCACCGAAAAAGCCTCAATAAGTGCGGTAAACCGCCGCCGCCATAATACGCCCTGGAGCTCCGATTGCACATCCATCTATATTGACTTTAATCAAGCCAGGGAGGGGTAGAGACCAAGGCACTGGGATAATGCGAGGGGCCTTAGGGTTGTCTAAAGAAGCAGGCTCTATAATCATTGCCCTCAACTGAACCAGAGCCACATCGTAGTCCATTTCTTGTCATTAAAAACGCTATTTTTGATGTGCCATATAAGCCAAATGCGTGAACCGATCGCCACCCTCCAGCCGTAAATTCATTGAAGCTATAGACGTTACGAAAAGCCACAACAAATGATGCAACAATCCAATCCTAGAGAGCTCCTGCAAAATCACAAGAAACAAAAATGTGATCAATCGATTCCAAGTAAGAATAATAGAGGCTAGGCTACAAGCAGTAGGACCGATAAATCCTCTGTGACTGCGGACGTCCATAACAGTCAGACGTCCGTAGATAGCCCACCAGACCATGACCGTACGCCTTTCGGGGATGTGGGGGGACTAGATCAAAGATCCCCATTTAACAGTGGGAAAGGACGATCGTAAAAAGGCATATGCTGATTTAGATGACATCGTCCCATCCATAGAATGAGTCCACACCCTTTTATCCAATGACTCTGGAGCAATCGGGCAACGGACAATATCCCGAACAATGTCCAAGTAAGCCTCCACAAACGACATAGTAAGATGCCATGTGTTATCAAAAAAGAAGTCTGAAATAGGATTCCGAAAGTTAGCCCGAAGCTCATGCGGGATACCAATCCGATCCGTAATTATGTACCCAAGTCAGCTATCAATCCAAAAATTAATCGAAGATTGCGCCCTCGGTATCAATCTTGAATCAGTCATGCAATCCTCCACAGTTGGTCGCAACCCCCCCCCTAGATTGAAGAAGGCAACAAAGAGTGTCTGATAGAACCGTTAGCCAGAAAAAAGCGTCTATGGAGAGTAGCAAATACCACGGAATCCGAACTAAGAACTTTCCAACCCAATTTCATAATAAAAGTCCGATTTGTAGTATAATGAGGGACCGAACGCCAAGACCTCCCTCATTCTTAGGAGTGCAACAGCGAGCCCAATTAACCACCACAGATCCCTTCGATTAACATAACCAGACTAAATAAAATTACGCATAGCCTTCTCTAACTGTTTAAGCATCGAGATAGGCCATTGTAGATAAGCATGCTGTGAACCAAGCACTGGCAATGATGGAATTTACCAAACATACACGGGCCGCCAATGAAAGAGAAAAGCTTTTCCATCGTTTAAATTTAACCATAATCTTATCAAAGTAAGGCTGGAAAATGCCATGCTTGGGAGCACCCTTGAAAATGGGGACCCCAAGATATGTAGTTGGAAAAGAACTAACCGATAAACCCATAATTGTCTGTATGCGGTTTCTAATATGCTGCGAGACCTGAGTACCAAAAAACACATTCGATTTTGCAGGGTTGAACACCTAGCCTGAAAGAGAAGCATAATAACCAAGAGTATCGAAGATATGGCGTGACTTGAAACTGTAATTGGCTTGAACGAGAAAAAATCCAATGATCCGGAAGACTATTAGATCGAAATGATTCACCCACCAAATTCATATCAATCGTGTAATACCCGAGCCTCGCACTGCTCACTAGCCAATATAGTTCATGCATTACATGTTGGTTATGTGCTTTATGCATAAACTGATTATTTATACGACATGGCTAGTTTTATAATTGTGGAACTCACTTATTGTGATTAGTCATTAGATTACTAACTTAAGTAGTTAAAAGAAAGTGTATTTAGTTGTCGGAGTATTATATGCTATCTATTATGTTACACGTGGTAGCTATTTAAAGAGTTACAAGATTATACGTGGTAAATTTAGGGATGAAATGTGGCATTAATATTTATCACGATGGGATATTGAGGTTATTAAATTTATATTATGTGAAGCTAAAATAGCATGCGAGATCAATACTTTATTAAAGGAAAATAGTAATAATAATAATAATAATAATATTAGTGTATAAAATGGGGTAATTAATTATTAATTGATAAAGGAATATATTTAATTAGAAAACTAGAAGATTAACCCTAATATGCTCCTAAAATCTAAGGAACTGCACGTCGCCTTTTTCATCTAATCTGTCCGGCCTCCTCACTCGCTGGCGCCGGCGTCTTCACCGGCTTCAATCATCATGAACTCGTCGAATGTTTTTTATGGGTTGACTTCGAATTACATGCCTCCCCCAGTTCGTCCTCCGCCTCCTTCCACGTCGTAGTTGTCGTATATGACTATTGCGTCTCCAATCGCTGCTGTTGTTCCGACGGCATCTCCGGTGGAGTCTTCAACGTTGTTCTCTTGTTACGGAATCCCCCAATCCTTCGTGCCTTCGCGAATGACGACCACATGCTCAGCCCCCATGTTCTCCACCGTGGGGCTGGTTCCGCCTGAGGATTACATGCCACCTTCGAAGATCACGCAGCAGACCTCCTCGTCGCATGCTGCTGCGGCTATGCAGCAACCCTCCTCATCGCACGCTGCTGCTGCTGTGCAGCAGACCTCCTCATCGCACACTGCTGTTGATATTTCGCATGGGAGAGCGACAAAGGGAGCGGGCAGGGTGGTGCCCACCTTTACCTCCATGGGGGGGCCGCCCACCTTTACCCCCATGGTTGCTGCTTGCCATGGGGGGGCCGGCCCCTTGTGGTGCCTTATGGGGGGCCGGTTGCAAGCTCTCAGTCCAAGCCCGCCCCTTCCCCCCCAGGGGGGTGATGACCCTTGGGCCTCTCGGTTGCCGCGTCGCATGGGATCCCTTCAATAGGCCCCGCCCGTGTCGTTTCCAAGGATGCACCCCAGATTGCTGGAAGCTCTTCCCTATCAACATCCGATTATGAATCGAACCATCGACATTCGGCTCATAATTCTAATGCTCAATCCAATTTTGGCCATACTTTTGCTAAAATTGTTTTAGGTACTAACCACTCTATGGATTCAACTCCGCAGGCCCCAGGTAATTTCACCCCATTTTCGCATGTAGTTTCTGGAAAATACCATTCTAACCCTAAACCTGTTAGAAAGGGAGATTATTATTCCATTACTATCGATGAAAACGTTTATCAACAACACCTCAGCCGAATTTTCTTATTCATTGATTGGAAGGGTGATTTTAGAAAAAGGCAACAAGCCATGGGCGACTATGCCTTTGCATAAACGCCTATCAGAAATATGGGAAATTAAAATGATTGGAAACTAATCCCCTTGGGTAAGGGATTTTTTTGTGTTAAGTTTTTTAATGCGCAGGATCGGGTTCAAGCTCAACTACGTATTAATTGGGCGCTTAATCCGGGAACTATTCGGCTCTCTCCATGGGTCCCGGATTTCAATCCGTACAAGGTACACACGTCGGTGGCTAGTGTTTGGGTCCGCATCTTCGAGCTTAGTTTGGAGTACTGGGATCTTAATACCATCTTGGGGATCGCCAGTGCGATTGGAAATATGATACAAATTGATCATCGATCGCTTGATGGTTCTCTGGGGTATTTCATTCGAGTGTTAGTGGATATTGATCTGGCAAAACCGTTGAAGGATCACATCATGGTGGAACGAGTTGGCCAGTGTTCCTTTGTGTCAGTGAGTTATGAGAAATTACCTGAATTTTGTTCGAAGTGTAGTGTTACAGGACATTCGACGGCTTCTTGCCGTATTACTCCCGCAGGTAACTCGGCCTGAGAAAGCGCATCTCTACCGACCATGGACGCCCCGTGGATTCGGCCCAAAAGCGTCAATTCGATTCAACGGGGACGTTCTAGTGTTCGTAAAGTTTATCGTCCTGTGCAGCAGGACAAGGGCAAGGCCGTTGATGACTCAATGGGAAATACGGGATCGACTATGCGAGCAGGATCCCCTACCTGTGCAATAGTCCCTTGCCCTTCTGATATACACCCCTGGCCAACCATCCGTAGACTCTCAGTCAGACTATCCAGCGAGGGAACCGGTCCCGAACGCCTCTACTTCCAACACCGGCCCTGTTTTCACTATTCAGCCTCTTATGGTTCAGCATCCATTGGGGAAGCCTATTCGGGCTCTAAGTCGTGCCTTCTGGGATAGCTCCATTGATTCGACTAAATCAAGATTAATCCAGAGTGTTACTGAGGGTACATCACCAGCAGTTCATGACATTACTATTGAACTAGATCGCCCAGGGCCGAATGAGTTAGATTTTGCAGCTTCTAAGAGATGGGCAGATTATGCAGATGAGGTGGCCAACTCTCAGTCGTCAGATTCTGTAGCACACCACACTCCTATTTTTACCGTACGATCATCACGGGCGCCACCCCCCCACCGTCTCATTGAATTGCAGCTTCTAAGAGATTGGGAACATTGCCTCTCGTAATGTTCTCAAGGCATTATGTCAAAAACATAAACATTCTATTCTAGCTATTTGTGAGCCTAAAGTGGACATTTCTTCGATTTCTGATTCTTATTGGAGTAGTTTGGGTCTTCTGTGATGCTAGTATTTCTATCCAAAGTCAGGTTTGGTCTTCCTCTCAATTTATTATTCTGCAAGTTCAGTTTGGTTCTATGGTTTTTCATATTGGCTCTGCTCATGGTTTTATGTGATCATATTGCTCGGCGTGCGCTTTGGTTGGATTTGAGGAATTTGGGTCTTACTTATCTGCTGCTTATTGGGGATTTTAACGCTGTCTTGGGACATCATGAGCGCTCTGGAAGTGGTACTTTATCCCAAGCCTCTTGTCAGGATTTCAGGGACTTTTTGGAGAATGCTGGTTTGTTTGCATTGCCGACTATGGGAAATTCACTTACTTGGTGCTCCCCCCGAATGCCTCTATCCCTCCTTCAGGCTAAGTTGGATCGAGCTCTAGCAACTTGTCAATTTTTCTCTTTTTAGCAAGTTGTTAAGGGCTTAGTTCTTCCTCGCATTGGATCCGATCACCATCCCATTTTGGTTTCTTGTTCATCCTCCATTAGCAGGGGTCCGGTTCCGTTTTGTTTTCAGTGTATGTGGGTTTATCATGACACATTCCGCGATTTGGTTACTACTTCTTGGGCTGCTCCTTGCCCCACGCCCAACCCTCTGTTGTGCGTCATGTGGAAGCTCAAAAGGTTGCGGCAGGTTATTAAGGTCTGGAACAGAGATGTTTTTGGGGATGTTAATCGCAGGGTGGAGTATCAGATGGAGCAAGTTCGTCAGATTCAGGCAGATATTGAGACTTTAGGCTATACGGCTGCTCGTCGGGACAAGGAGATGGACGCCCAGCAGGTGCTATCTCACACATTGCTATTAGAATCTGAATTCCTTAACCAAAAAGCACGCTCGGCATGGCTTAAGGATGGGGATCGTAACACAATATTTTTTTCATCGTTGTAGCCAGATTCGTAATGGACGCACAGGGATTCATGGTTTTATGGTTGATGGCAGTTACACTGATGATCCAGCGGTTATTGGGAATCATATTATTTCCTTTTATGAGCTCTTCGCGGACACTGGGGGTACCACTGCGGATTATAATATAGTTGATCAGGTCATTTCCCCCACGGTAGGGGTGTTGGATAATGCTAGCTTGACAGTCATTCCTTCGGAGTCAAAGATTAAGGAAGCGGTTTTTGATATTGACTCGGATAGCTCTCCAGGACCAGACGGTTTTAACAGGATATTTTATCGCCACTTCTGGGATGTCATCTCTGTCGAGGTGATCACCGCTATCAGGTTTTTCTTCATTAGATCGTCCCTACCATTGGGTTTGAACGCTAGCTTCATGGCGCTCATCCCAAAGACTAAGGATGCTAATGCTATTTTTTTAATAAGTTGGGAGTGTTGGTTGAGGGGAGGACATAATTTCAAATAAACTGAAAGATACAGGGTTCGAACCGTGGTTAACACCCTTATAAAGGGTTAGTGATACCACTTGAGCTACAAGCTAGTGGTAAGGATGCTAATGTTATTGAGAACTTTTGCCCGATTGTTATGAGAAATTTTCTTTTCAAGATTATTACTAAGATATTGGCTACGCGTTTGGGTTTGATTATTTCTGCCTATTTATCTCCTACGCAGTTCGGGTTTATTCCGGGGAGGCAGATTCACGATTGTATCGCCATGGTCTCTGAAGGGTTCAATGTCTTGCATGGTCGATCAGATGCGAATATGATATTGAAGATTGATATTCGTAAGGCGTTTGATACATTGAAGTGGGATTTCTTACTACACGTTTTGCGCCGCTTTGGTTTCTCAGAGATTTTTATTCACTGGGTGGATGTTATTCTTCTGGTCCCGTAATATCGCTTACTTAATGGACGCCGGTGGGGTACTTCTTCTGTTTTAGAGGGGCCAGACAGGGTGATCCTCTATCCCCGTTACTATTTTGCATCGCAGAGGAGGTACTTAGAAAATTTATTGAAGTCTCGGTTGCTGAAAATTGGTTACATCCGTTCATTGCGCCCAAATGGATTATCTTCCTATCGTCGATCTTATACGCGGATGATATTGTCATTATGTGTGGAGCTTCTTCAGCCAATGCCCATATCCTTCTTCAGATTCTCACCCTTTATGCTGATATCTCGGGCCAAGCTTTCAATCCTCACAAATCTAAAGTTTACTTTAGCTCACGGATCTCATCGCATGTCCGTGGAAGGGTGCAAACTATCATGGTGATCCAGCCCAGAATGTTCCCCACCGTATATTTAGGCGCACCGATCTTCAAGGGTGCCCCTAAGGTTGCAGATCTGCAGCCCGTCTTTGATAAGGTCATCCTCAGATTCAGAAGATGGAAAGGTTCTTTTCTTTCCCTTGCTGGTCGAGTTTGTCTCATTAATTCGGTGATTACTAGTTCGTATGTGCACACAATGATGGTTTACAAATGGCCCCACACCTTGCTCAAGCATATGGAAAGGGCTATCCGTAACTTCATTTGGACTGGGGATGTTAATTCAAAGGGGTCGGTGGTGGTTAGTTGGAATTAGTGTTGCACGCCTCGGACTGAAGGGGGGTTGGGCATCCGATCGTTTGTGGCAGCTAATACGGCTTTCTTGATGAAATTGGCTGGAAGGTCATGAACTCAGACTCGGTGATCTTCAGCACCCTTAGGCGGCGCTATTTGACGGTGGATGGGGCGGTCCGGAGGTCGTTTATTCCTTCTTCTATCTGGGGCGGGATTAAACCTTGCATTTCGACTTGCTTGGATGACTCTCGTTGGATCCCAGGGGCTAATTCCGAGGTATTATTTTGGATTGATAACTGGCTGGGTTATTCTATAGCAGACATAATAGGTATCCCACAAGAATACAGACACTTATTTCACCATCGCATTTTGGACTACTTTTATGATTGGTCCTGGCACTTCACCTTCTCATTTATGGAGGCTTATTTGGATCTGGTCCGGGCTATCGTTCGAGTCCCTATTGCCCCTAACTCGAGGGATATGCGTGTATGGCTGAATTCGGATGATGGTTTGGTTACTTCGAAGGCAACATATGCTCATGTTCATCCCCATTGTCCGGAGGTCAAGTGGGGTTCTTGGATTTGGTCGCAACACATCCCGGAACGGCATTCAGTGGTGGCGTGGCGGGCTATCCACAATCGATTGGCTGTCCTGGATTTATTATGGCCCAGGGGGAGCTTTACTGGCCCCTCAGTTTGCGCTCTTTGTCGTGACTTTGCAGAATCGGTTGATATTTATTTGTCTCTTGTGTCTTTGCAGGGGCTCTCTGGCGATGGATTTTTGATTCGTTTAACGTTCACCCATTTGAGGCTCATAGTTTTAATGAATTCCTGGTGCGGCTAATGAACTTTCATTTCAGTGAGCAGGTTGCTTTCCTCTGGTGTGTGGCTATCCTTTCGTGCATCTGGCTCATTTGGCATATCCGGAATGAGTTGGTTTTTCACAACAAAATCTGGACGGTGGATGCGGCTACTCTCCATCTTTGGGTTCTCATAGTTTTTTGAATAAATGCGAATATATATAAAAATGAAAAAGAGTTGTCCTGATCACAGGCTGCTGATCATGAAACCAAAAGAAAGCCTGGAAACAATGTCTGAAATGATAACAGAATGGTCACAAGCCGACCAGATGGCTGAATGGTTGGGGCCTTGTTGAAACCTTCCAAGGTAAAACCCACCCTTGTGGGAAAACCCTTGGAAGGAAAAAGAGTACCCCCCCCCCCCATAAGAGAAAAAAATGTCCATCATGGGAAAAGAAACATGAAACCAGGACGTGCTAGCTAACCTATAATTCGACGACCAAAGATAATCCTGAGTAAGAGACGAAACAATATCCGCTGGAGGTGCTCCCCACCATGTTGCAGCGTGCGTCGCCTTGCTAAGAATATCTGCCACCCGATTGACTTCCCGAAAAATGTGTGAGACCACCAAATCCATCTGAGAGAGAAGGTGCATAGTATAACGCCACGTGCTAAGATGGCGCCAGGGTACCCCCTCGGATCTCTTCCGCAGCAACTCCACCACATAAACTAAATAGCCCGCATGGACGCCATCAATTCCACCTCAAAAGCAAATCCTGAACCGTATCGTTCCACAAAGCAACCACGAAAAAAGCCTACGCAGTTTTGGAAAACCCCAAAATATGTGAGATGCCCAGGCGCCCCCAAAGCACTGCCGTCCATGTTGACTTTGATCCAGCCAGGTAAGGGTTTTTGCCAAGTAACCTGCACAATCTTCGGTGCCTGTCTAGGATGCCCAGGAACACGAAGTTTGTGGAGAATGAATAGGTCATGCTGATCATTATGCATGCACCCCCGATATAAGGAAGAAGACTCCAAAATTAGTACACGAAGGCGTAGGATGGCCGCCTCCACTGTCCAATTCTTGTCATTGAAGGTCAAGTCATTTCTGATCTGCCAGATGAGCCAAATACCGGATAACACTACAACGCGCCATAAGAAAACCACCTGCTCACTAAAACGGAAACCCATTAAACGCACCAGGAATTCATTAAAGCTATAAGGCATAAAATAGCGGATATCAAAAGAGTCGAAAATCCACCGCCAGAGGGCCCCTGCAAAAACATAAGAGATGAACAAATGATCAACAGATTCAAGTTGAATAACAAAGACTGCAAACTGAGGGGCCTGTGAAGGAGCCCCGCGGATGCAGGCCATCCAAAGCCACCAACATCGCTCCGGAATGTAAGGTGATCAAATCTAGGAACCCCATTGAACCACCGGGGAGTGGGGGTGCAGGTAAGAGTAAGCCAATTTCGAAGTGATTATCCCATCCTCAGAATGTAACCAGGCACGCGTATCCTTCAAAGTCGGAGCGATGGGGACCCTAACAATATCTCGGACCAGATCCAAATATGCCTCGATGAACGAGAAAGTAAAGTGCCAAGTTTCGTCATACAAGTAATCTGAGATGCGATGCCGAAATAGATACCTGTATTCCTGCGGAATACCTATCCTATCGGCAATGGTGTAACCCAGCCAGTTGTCAAGCCAAAATAAAATGCAGAGTTACCTCTGGGAATCCAACGAGAGTCCTCCAAGAAACCCGAAATCCCAGGCCGGACCCCATTCCAGATGGAAGAGGTGATGAACGAACGGCGTGGAAATCCCTCTGAGGTCAAAAAAACGTCTTCTGAGGATATTGTAAATCAAAGAGTTTGAAGTCATAATCTTCCAACCCAGCTTCATCAGGAATGCATTGTTGGCAACAACAACGGAACGGACGCCCAGTCCGCTTTCAGCCCGGGGCATACAACAACGATTCCAGTAACAATGTTCTAGGCCACTTGTAAACCATCATCGTGTGCACAAAAGAGCTGGTAATCACCGAATTCACCAAGCATACACGACCAGTAATAGACAAAGATGTCCCTTTCCACCGTCTGAACTTAAGAATAATCTTATCAAAAACTGGTTGCAGATCCGCCACCTTAGGCGCACCCTTGAAGATGGGGGCGCCTAAGTATACCGTTGGGAAGGCCCCAATATGGATACCTGTTATCGTCTGAATACGGCCACGCACATGATTAGATACCTGGTTGCCGAAATAAACTTTGCATTTGCGAGGATTGAAGATCTGACCCGATATATCTGCATAAAGAGTGAGAATCTGCATAAGAGAGCGTGCATTCCTCGTCGAGGCCCCACACATAATCATAATATCCTCCGTGTACATAATAGAAGAGGGAAATACGATCTGCTTAGGCGCCCTGAATGGCTGAAGCTAATCTCAGGTGACCGACTCATCAATAAATCTACTCAGGACATCTTCCGCGATGCAAAAAAGAAGTGGTGATAGCGGATCACCCTGTCTAACCCCTCGAAAGCAGGAGAAGTAACCCACAGGCGATCCATTCAGGAGGACCGAGATTCTGGAAGATTGTAGGATAATTTCAATCCAGTGAACGAACACTTCCGAGAAACCAAAGCAACGTAAAACGTGTATGAGAAAACCCCAATTAACAGTATCAAATGCCTTGCGAATATTAATTTTAAAATCATATTGGCATCGTTCTATCCTCGCAAAATATTGAAGCCTTCCAAACCAAAGCAATACAAATCGTGAATCATCATCGGGATAAAACCAAACTCTGTACGAGACAGGTAGGAAGAAATGATAGAGCCCAGTCGAGTTGCCAAAATCTTGGTGATGATCTTAAAAAGAAAATTACTCATTAGAATCGGCCTAAAGTCCTCAATCGCGTTGGCCTCCTTAGTCTTTGGGATGAGTACCATAAAACTAGCATTCAATCTCGCCGGAAAGGACGCAGTAACGAAAAAATAACGGATGGCCGCCACCACATCCTCATAACATCCCAAAAGTGCAGGTAGAACCTCCTGTTGAAACATTCCAGGCCTGGAGAACTGTCCAAACCCATATCAAAAGCCACATCTTTTATCTCTAACTCCGAAGGAATAGCCGTCAAGAGTGCATTATCAACCGTGCTAACTGTAGGAGAAATAACCTGGTCAACCAAAGTAAATCCAAACTAGTGTGTCATGTGTCTGCGAAAAGGTCCGTATAGAAGGAAATAATATGATTTCCAAGAACAATCGGATCCTCTGAGTAATTGCCATCAACCATCAGACCCTGAATCCCCGAGCGTCCATTCTGATTCTGACAACGGCGATGGAAAACACCGTGTTGCGGTCCCCATCCTTTAACCAAGCCGAGCGAGCTTTCTGCTGTAGGAATTCAGATTGCATAAGCAACATGCGAGACATAGCATTTTGAGCATCAATTTCCATGTCCCGTGTGCCTCAGTGAAGCCCTTGGACTCAATATATGCCTGAATCTGACGAACTAACTCCATCTGCTTTTCCACCTGACGATTAACATCCCCAAAGACGTCCTTATTCCAAACCTTAATGGTCTGTCACAGCCTCTTGAGTATCCACATGACACGCAACAAGGGAGAGGGTGGCGTGCAAGGGAGCACCCAAGAGGCTTTAACAATGTCCTGGAAAGAATCATGATGAATCCACATTCGGTGAAAATAAAATGGAGCCGGACCCTTGGTAATGGAAGATGAACAAGAGACCAAAATGGGATGATGATCGGATCCAATGCAAGGAAGAACTAAGCCCTTAACAACTTGCCAAAAAGAGAAAAATTGATAAGTTGCTAAGGCTCGATCCAACTTAGCCTGAAGTAGGGAAGAGGCCTTTGGGGGGAGCACCAAGTAAATGAATTCCCCGTAGTTGGTACCGCAAATAAACCAGCATCCTCCAAGAAGTCCCTGAAGTCCTGGCAAGAGGCTTGGGATAAGGTACCACTGCCAGAGCGCTCATGATGTCCCAGAACAACATTGAAATCCCCAATAAGGAACAGATCAGTAAGACCCAAATTCCTCAAACCCAACCAAAGCGCACGTCGAGCAAAATGATCACACAAGCCATGAGAAAAACCAATATGAAAAACAAAACAACAACAACAACAACAAACTAAGCCTTAATCCCACTACGTGGGGTCGGCTAGACGGATCATATCGCGCCATTGTTTACGGTCATAAGCCATATTTTCATTTATTTCTAGGTATAACATGTCTTGTTTAATAGCTTCTTTCCAAGTCTTTTTAGGCCTACCTCTGCCTCTTTTGATTTGTGTGAGTGATTCCCTACCTTCTAAACGTCGCACAGGTGCATCTAAAGGTCTCCTATAAACATGTCCAAACCATCTTAATTGTGTTTCTCTAATTTTCTCATCTATTGGTGCTACTCCCACTAGGGGTGTTCATCGAATCGAATTCCGAATTCTTCGACTTCTTCGAATCGAATTTAATCGAATGAACATTTTAAACCTCAATTCGAAATTCGATCCTAATTCGATTAATTCGAATCGAATTTAAACGGATTGGATTTCTCGATTTTCGAATCGAATTCGAGTCAATCCAATTATCCAAATTTATCGATAAAGTGAATAACGTTTGGATTCATAACATAATATTTTTGGACTATACCCAATAAAATTCCAGATTTTTTTTTTCAAAATTACAAATTATCGGCTAACCATTTTTCATTGTTTAATTTAACTAAAGACTATCATAAATTCATAACGAACTCCCTTATATAAATACGAATATATTTATTATTTTATAATGTAGATAAAGAGATATAGTGTGTGTGTAGATAAAGAGATATAGTGTGTGTGTTCATATAATTTATTATTTTATTATGATTTGAAGATAAATATATGTAATATAGTGTACAATATATAATGTATAATGAATATTGTAATAAGAATTTAAAACAAAGGAAAAAGTCAAAGAATATTGTATAAATGTATAATGTATGTTGTATAGTGTATGTACACAAGTTTTGTACCTTTTCATACAATGGACATAACTGGTGAAATATTCTTAGATTATTTCACCACATGCCTCCACGTGAGACTGTAAGAGCGAAACAATTTTTTCCTAAAATATATTTTTTAGCACAAAAAATGGTTATTTGAATATGGTCTAAAGATAAAAATTTGAAGCAATATAAAATGTATTTCACATACTATTAAGTATAATAATTTCTAACAAAAACTAAAAAACAAGAAGGAAAGAGCATATAATTATAATTTTACATTTACGTTTAAACACTAGTGTTTTATTCATTTATATATATATATATATTATAAATGCATGTGTATAATTTACATATATACATTAAATAATTATGTATAGTGTGAATTATATACATATAAATTTCGAATTGTAATACGAATTCGAATCAAAATATGAATTCGAATTTAGTCGAATTTCACCTCGAATTAGGATTTTCGAATAGAATTCGAAAAAAAAACCTCAATTCGTTATTCGATTCAAATATTCATATTCGAAATTCGAGTTGATTCGAAATTCGATTCGAAATTCAAAAATCCTAATTCGAAACTAAAATTCGAATTTGAACCGAATCGAATTTCGGATCCATTCGAAAAATGAACACCCCTAACTCCCACTTTGTTTCTAATATGTTCATTTCTTATTCTATCTAATCTAGTGTGTCCGCACATCCATCTTAGTATTCTCATCTCTGCTACCCTCATTTTTTGTTCGTGTTCATATTTAGTCGCCAACATTCTGCTCCATAAAGCATTGCGGGCCTTATGGCCGTTTTATAAAATTTTCCTTTCAATTTTAATGGTATTTTACGGTCACAAAGGATAGAAGATGCACTCCTCCATTTATTCCAACCCGCCTGGATCCTATGTGTGACATATTTATTGATTTCTCCGTTCTCTTCAATTATAGATCCTAAGTATTTAAAACTCTTTGTTATACTCACTTCATATCCATCAATTTTAACCTTCGTCTCATTGTTCCTATTATTTTTACTAAAGTGGCATTCCATGTATTCTGTTTTAGCCCTACTTATAGTAAAACATTTTGATTCGAGTGCTTCTCTCCAAACTTCCAATTTTGCATTTACTCCTTCCCTTGTTTCATCAATTAAAACTATATCGTCCGCAAATAGCATACATTCAGGGATGGATTTTTGTGAGTGTTTAGTGATTTCATCAATTATTAGGATAAAAAGATAAGGGCTTAGAGCGGATCCCTGATGCAAACCTATTGGGAATTCACTAGACATTCCTATTGGTGTCCTGATACATGTTGTTATATCATCATACATATCTTTTATGGCATCTATGTAAGCTATTTTTAATCCTATTTTTTCCAATACGCGCCACATTATATCCCGGTTGACTCTATCTTATGCCTTTTCAAGGTCAATAAAAACCATATGTAAATCTTATTTTCTCTCGTTATATTGTTCACATAATCGTCTAATTAAATGTATAGCTTCAATTGTGGACCTTCCTGGCATGAAGCCAAATTGATTATCTAATATACTAGTTTCATTTCTTATTCTTGCTTCTATAACTCTTTCCCATAGTTTCATTGTATGATTTATTAATTTAATTCCCCTGTAATTTGCACAATTTGTATATCCCCTTTGTTTTTATATATAGGTATCAATATACTTTTTCTCTATTCATTAGGCATTTTCTTAGTTTTTAGGATAACATTAAATAATTTAGTAAGCCATGCAATTCCAACTCCACCTAGACATTTCCATGCTTCAATTGGTATATCATCTAGGCCAACTGCTTTGCCAGTTTTCATTTTATTTAGTGCCTTTTCTGTTTCATGAAGTTGAATCCTACGACAAAAGGTACGGTTTCTATTCAGTTCAAATTGGCCTAGTTCACCTAATGTGGCTTCATTCCTCTTTGGTTCGTTAAAAAGATTATTGGAATAGCTCTTCCATTGATCTTTTATGTCCTCGTCTTTCACTAAAATATTATCGTTCTCATCTTTTATGCATTTAATTTGGGTTAGATCTCTTGTTTGTTTTTCTCTAAATTTTGCTATTTTATAAATATATTTCTCTCCTTCCTTAGTATTTAGTTTTTTATAGAAATCTTCATATGCCTTGGTTTTTGCTTCATATATTGCTCTTCTTACTTCTATTTTGGTGTCTATATCTTTTAAGATTTTCGTTGTTTTTACAGGAATATAATACTTTATAACTAGTTCGTTTTTCCTTTACCTTCTCTTGGATTTCTTGATTCCACCACCATGACTCTTTATTCTATTTATTACCATTTGACACCCCTAATGTTTCTTTTGCGATTTTTTTCATTTGAGTAGTTACATAGTTCCATGTATCATCGGCTTTGTCTTCCACTTTCCAATCAATGGTTTCTACTAGAGATTTGACAAAACTATCTCTTTTTTCTTTATTCTTTAAGTTCCACCACTTAATTCTCGGTATGTTAATTTTCTTTCTCTTTAAGTGTATGTTACTAAGTTTGATATCCAAAACTAGTAGTCTATGTTGGGTGGTGAGGCTTTCTCCAGGTATTACTTTGCAATCTTTGCATATTTTTCTATCGCTTTTTCTGGGTTTTTTTTAATAAGTTGGGACTACTGGTTGTATACGTAGGGGAGGGGTTATATTTCAAATAAACTGCAAGATACCGGTTTCGAACCCCGGTCAATACCCTTACAAAGGGTGAGTGATACCACTTGAGCTACAAGCTAGTGGTTATCGCTTTTTCTGGTTAGGAAGTAGTCAATTTGTGATTTGTCAGGACCACTTTTAAATGTAATTAAATGTTCGTCTCTTTTTTTAAAGAAGGTATTACCTATAATGAAATAGTGTGATTATTTGAGTTCTGGGTTTGTATATCTAGTCATCGTGTTTACGTACAAACAGGGTTGACTGGCCTTTTGCCTCTAAATGATAAGATCTTTGTTGCAGTGTACAAGGTTTTCGTTGATCATCTATTATTAAATTTACACAAGGCCATTGTTGCTTTTAGACATGGTTTGATTTTGGGTTGTGCATACGGGATCTATTTCAACATTTGTCTTTTATCAAAGTATCTGAAAGTCACAGGAGAAAGATAAAAAAAAAATCATGTTTTAAATAGAGTTTGCGCCAGAGTTTTACTATTTATATATTTTCCAGTAGTAGTAATAGGGGTGGGCGTCACAGAGTGGTATTAGAGCTCGGCTACAGGTTCTGTAGACTCTCCATGTAGATGAACTCTCCATGTGGAGTGCAACAATGCCAGTAAGTTTTATTTTAATGTCTGATGCATTTTATGTTTCATGAATTTATATTGGCCATGTGTTATTAGGTTATCCTAAGATAGTATTTCAGTTATGGTGAGAACTAGAGGTGAGAGTAGTGGTGGGGATATAAATCAAGGATGGGAGACACCTATACCAATGGGTGATCGAGATAATTTTATAAACCAGCTTACGGAGCTCATCCAGCGACAATCTGAACAAATTCAACAACTCATTCATCATAGGGATATAGCTAGAGAACAAAGAACAGAAATGAATCAACCACACCAAAGGGCGGATCAAGTCGAGATAGTAGGGGAAAGATTTCGAAAGCTAAATCCACCAACCTTTGAAGATGCATCGATCCCACGATGCGTAAGATTGGCTGAGGACTTTAGATAATATGTTTCAATACAGTAGGGTCTTAGAAGAAGAAAAAGTAATGTGTGCTTTGTTTATGCTTCGTGGAATTGCGGGACATTGGTGGGATACGATGAGGAGTATAGAAGATGCTACGACAATGACCTGGGAAAGATTTAAAGAACTATTCAGAAACAAGTACTTCACTGCTCCTGTTCATGTTATGAAGATGAACCGAGTTCATACAACTACGCCATGGAACTGTGACTGTTGGGGATTACATTCGCAAATTTGAAGAATTGTCTAGGTTTGGCACTCATATGGTCAGCACTGACGCACTAAAAGTAAAGAGATTTCTTGAAGGTCTGAGGCCTGAACTATATAGAGATGTGAGCATGGCGGGAATTCAAGGAGTAACGTATTCACAGGTTGTTGAGAGAGCACTGGTGGCGAACAAGTTGAATTAAGAATTTTTCGTGCCCGTGAAGCTAGACACCAATTCAAATAGGGACAGTACGAGAGATGGGGTGGAAATCAAAAGAAAAGAGTTTTTCAAGTTCAGCAACAACAAAAACCTAACTTTCAGCCACGTCAAGGACAACAACAATGGGAACAAAATAAGCGTCAAAAAGCTGATCAGGGCAAGGCACCTATAGCACTACCTTTTTACCCTAGATGTAAGGCTCACCATACTGGAAATTGCACGGTAGATACAAGGAGATGTTTTACGTGTGGGAGCCAGGACATTTTGCTAGTGTGTGCCCAAATAGGCTGAATTCTATGGGACAAAAGAATGTGCCAGCTAAAGCATTTACTATTACGAGAGCAGACGTAGAGGCGAACCCATCAGTGGTGACATGTAAACTTCTTATTTTCGACACCCCAAAATTCGTATTATTTGATCCGGGAGCGACACAATCATTTGCATCCACTGAGTATGTGAGGAGACTGGGTAGGACACCTGATGTAGCTGAAGTGGGTTCAATGTAACAATTCCCTCAGGAGATCCCAAACAGACTAATCAGATTTTGAAAGCTTGTGCTATTCCAATTGAAAATAGGGAACTTTATGTTGATCTAATTGTGCTAGCCATGAACGACTACAATATCATTTAGGGTATGGATTGGTTATCAAAATATAGTGCTACAATCGATTGTCAGAGAAAGACAGTGACCTTTCAACCCCTAGGAGAAGACCCATTTACCTTCGTTGGAATCACGACTCACTTTAGATTTCCAATGATATCAGCACTAAAGGCGCAACGTTTATTGGAAGCTGGTTGTAAGGGATACTTAGTAAGTGTTATAAACATTGACAAACAACACCAACGAGTCCTTGATGAAGTTCCAATAGTGAGAGAATATCCCGATGTATTTCCGGATGATCTTCCCGGAATACCACCCGACCGCGAGATTGAGTTTGTTATTGACTTACTTCCAGGAATGTCTCCAATCTCTAAAGCCCCATACCGCATGGCTCCATTAGAACTGAAGGAACTAAAGACACAATTGCAGGAGTATACACATATTAATATTATTAGTAATTAGCATTACAAAGTGAATCTCCCACCACCTTAAGCTTTCAGATTCGTATAGATAAATCAACCTTCACACACACACACGCAGACCATATATAAACTGAAAGGGAGAAATAAAGAGAACAAAATCGGGAGCTGCACACAAAGAGGTAATTGGAATCTCAAATCTCAACCTCAGAGCTCAGCAGAGAAGCTAGGGTTTCTGCAACTTCACAGCCATGGGCAAGGGAACTGGGAGTTTTGGTAAGAGGAGAAACAAGACACACACACTGTGTGTGAGGTGCGGCCGCCGCAGTTTCCACCTTCAGAAGAGCCGCTGCTCAGCATGTGCTTACCCTGCCGCCCGCAAGAGAACATACAACTGGAGTGTGAAGGCTATTCGTAGAAAGACCACTGGAACTGGACGCATGAGGTATCTCCGCCACGTGCCCCGTAGATTCAAGACCAACTTTAGAGAAGGTACTGAAGCTGCACCAAGGAAGAAGGCAGCTGATGCTTCTTCTTAAGGTCCTAATTTGGAGGGTACTCTTGATTGTGCTTTTCGTTGGTATTTTTAAAGAATTAGAGAGCAAGAGAACTTTGAGAACCATTTGAAGGGAAATTTGTCCAAATTGGATACTAAGTTTTGATTTTGATTTTGTTGCTGTACTTCTTTTGGCATTTTAATACGTATGTCTGAAAGACCACTATTGGCTCTCTTATGTCTTTTTCTCTTTGCTGTTACATTAACGTGATTTTATATTTCAGTTCATTTTTTTGTGATTTCAAAACAAAGAGGTAATTGGAAAATACGAATCAACCATTTTTTTTCTTACGTAGCAATTTAGTCCTGGAAACAAGGTATCATGCCCACATATTAAATCAAGTTTAATTTGAATCCTAATTTCGGTCTTCAGTATGTATGGAATAGATGAATATGAGAAATTCTTAGGATATATCAAAGAATTTCCGAGAGCTACAAGAAATTCAATATAAAGTTTTATATATAAATATATATTACATTTCATTTTATTTATAGATGGGAAATAGAATGTTTGAAAGAGCAAGAATTGTGTCTTATTCAGGTCCATATAATATATATGTATATATATTCTTAATAGATAAAAATAAGAAATAAAGTATATATATATATATACATGTATATAGGTTAAAAGTAGAAATAAATAGTAAAATCAAAGGATGTGTTTCACCGTTATGATCATGATGTAGCGGCTATTATCTTTAGAATATTAATGTTAAAGCAAATTCGAAATCAGCAATTTAAGATATTTGAGAAACTTGACTAGATTTATGTTATCAGTCGAAAAGTTAGATTGCTATTTGGTTCGAATTTAAGATTTAAATTTACACAGAATTCAATAAAAATCTGAAAATAGAAATTAATATCTTATTTTTTAATAAATGCGAAATATATATAAAAATGAAAAAGAGTATTCCTGATCACAGGCTGATCAGGTAATCAAAGTAAAGCCTGATAATAAAGTCAAAAGAAAATAACGAAATGGTCACAAGCCGACCATATGGCTGAATGGTTGGGGCCTCGTTAAAACCTTCCAAGGTAAAACCCACCCATGTGGGAAAAAACGCTAGAAGGAAAAGAGTACCCCCCATGATAAAAGCGTCCCAAAAGCCGACAAGACCGAAAATGCGACGCACTAAGGAACAAACCTATAATTCGATTGGCCAACATAATCCTGAGTGAGGGACTGAATAATGGACGTTGGGGGCGAACCCCACCATGTATCCACCTGCGACGACTTGCTTAGAATATCCGCTGCCTGGTTTCCTTCCCTAAAGATGTGCGAAACCACAAAATCCATTTGAGAAAGAAGGTGGAGAGTGTATCTCCACATACTCAAATGGCGCCAAGGAACTCCAGTGGATTTCTTATGCAACAACTCCACCACATAGACCGAGTCCGACTCCAACCATAGGTGGTTCCATCCCTTTGAGGAAGCGTATTGGATGACCCGCATAGCCGCTGTAAGTTCCGCCTCAAAAGCAAAACCAAAACCACATCGTTCCACGAAGCACCCACGAAAAAACCCCCTATAGTTGCGAAAAACTCCAGAAGCTGTGAGATTTCCGGGTGCCCCAGCACTACCGTCTGTGTTAACTTTGATCCATCCCTAAAGGTTTCGCCAAGTGACCTGCACAATCTTTGGGGCTTGTCTAGGCGCCTAGGAACATGGAGTCTGCGGAGAATGAAGAGGTCCTGTTGATCATTTTGCATGCAACCTCGGTCTAAGGAAGATGACTCCAGAATTAGGACACGAAGGCGTAGGATGGCCGCCTCTAGTGTCCAAGTCTTGTTGTTGAAGGTCAAGTCATTTCTGATTTCCCAGATGAGCCAAGACGGAAAAACAGCCGCGCGCTAGAAAAGCCCACCTGATCATTGAAATTAAAACGCATCAAACGCACCAGAAATTCATTAAAGCTATAAGCCCTAAAGTAATTGATATTAAAGGCATCAAAAATCCATCCCATAGGGGTCTCCGCAAAACCACATGAGACAAATAAATGATCAACAGATTCATTGTTAGCACAACAAAGACCGCAAACCGAGGGTCCTGTGAAGGAGCCGCGCGAACGCAGCACGTCTAAAACCGCAAGACGATTGTGGATAGCCCGCCATGCCACAATCGAACGCCTTTCCGGAATGTGAGGAGACCAAAATCCAGAACCCCAATGAACCGTGGAGCGAGGACGCAAATGTGTAGGCAGATTTCGAAGTCATACATCCATCATCGTGTGAAGCCACACCCGTATATCCGACTTTGGGAGCGATGGGGACTCTAACAATATCTCGGACCATATCCAAATAAGCCTCAATGAATGAGAAAGTAAAGTGCCATGTCCCGTCATAAAAGTAATCCGAGATGCAATGTCGAAATAAGTGCCTCGTACTCCTCAGAATCCCAATCCTATCAAAGAATGATGTAACCCAACCAATTATCCAGCCCGAAATCGAACTCCGAATTGCATCCCGGAATCCAAATGGGACAGATCCTCCAAGAAACCCGAGATCCCAGGCCGATTCCCTCTCCAGATGGAAGAGGGGATGAAAGAACGGCGTGGAGATCCATCAGAAGCCAAGAAACGCCTACGGAGGATGTTGTAAACCAAAGAGTTGGAAGTCATAATCTTCCATCCCAACTTCATAAGGAAAGCATTGTTGGCACCACAATAGACCGGACACCCAAACCGCCTTCCGCCGCGGCATGCAACAACGGCTCCAGCTTAACCACCACCGATCCTTTCGAGTTCACATCGCCACCCGTATGAAATTACGCATAGCCTTTTCCATTTGTCGTAACAAAGTTCTCGGGGCCACTTGTATACCATCATCGTGTGCACAAAGGAGCTAGTAATCACCGAATTCACCAAACAAATGCGGCCAGCAATCGACAGAGCGAACCTTTCCACCTTCCTCAACTTGAAAATAATCTTGTCAAAAATTGATTGAAGGTCAGCCACTTTGGGCGCACCCTTGAAGATGGGGGCGCCCAAGTAAAGTCAGGAATGCGCCCATATGCATCCCGTGATCGTCTCGAATACGACCTCGCACATGATTAGAAACCCGCTTCCAAAATAAGCTTTAGATTTATTAGGATTGAAAATCGACCTACATGTCCGCATAGAGGATAAGTATCCGGATAATAAAGACGTGCACTACTCAAGGATGCCCCACACATAATCACAATATCATCTCGCATACATAATGGATGAGGGGAAAACCACCGATTAGGCGCCGCAAAGGCCGGAGTAGATTCCTCGTTGACCGCGTCCTCGACCAATCTACTCGAACGTCCTCCGCGATGCAAAATAGCAAAGGAGATAATGGATCCCCTGCTCGGGCCCCTCGAAAGCAAGAGAAGTAACCCACGGTGACCCATTCAAGCAGATGGATTCTCGAAGATCAAGGATGATCTCAATCTAATGAATGAACACTTCGAGAAACCAAAGCGACGTAACACGTGAATCAAGAAGCCCCAATTAATCAGTATCAAAAGCCTTCCTGATGTCAATCTTTAAGATCATATTAACATCATTATGACCACCGAAAATATTGAACCCCTCCGAGACCAACGCAATAATCTGATCATGGATTTGCCTCGCCGATAAAGCCAAACCGGGTAGGCGACAAGTAAGAAGAGATGATCGAGCCCCCGCCGTCGCGCTGAATCTTGGTAATAATCTTAAAAAGAAAATTGCTTATCACGATGGGTCTAAAGTCTTCCACCACATTAGCTTCCTTGGTTTTTGGGATGAGTGCCATAAAACGGCATTCAGACCCGAAGGAAGCCATGACGAAAAATATCGGATAGCGGCCACCACCTCCTCATAAATGAGATCCCAAAAATGATGATAAAATCTCCCACTAAAACCGCCTTCAGGGCCTGGGGGCACTCGCCCAAACCCATATCAAATGCCGCCTCTTTCACTTCGGATTCTCGAAGGAATAGCCGTCAAAAGTGTGTTATCAACCATACTAACTATCGGAGAAATAAGATGATCGACTGCAGTGTAGTCCGAAGTGGTTTGCCCCGTGTCCGTGAAGAGGTCCGTATAGAAGGAGATAATGTGATTCCCAAGAGCCACCGGGTCCTCTCGTATAACTACCATCAACCATTAAACCTTGTATCCGTGAGCGCCATTTCGAACTCGACAAATGATGATGGAAAAATGTTGTGTTACGACCTCCATTCTTTAACCAAACCGATCGTGATTTCTCGCAAGGAATTCCGACGCATGAGCAACGTGCGAGACAAATGACATCGCACCTCCAACTCCATATCCTGCGAGCCTCGGTGAAACCGCCGATTCAATATCTACCGAATCGACGAACCCTTTCCATCTCGATAATCCACCGACGATTAACATCCCCAAAAACTTCCTTATTCCAAACCTTAATCGTTTGTCGCAACCTCTTGAGTTTCCACATGACGCGTTGCGATGGATTAGGCAATGCGCATGGGATCGCCAAGAGGTAGTCACAATATTCCTGGAAAGAGTCGTGATGAATCCACATGCACCGAAAACGAAAAGGAGACGGACCCACGATAAAGGATTAGAACAAGAAACCAAAATAGGGTGGTGATCGGAGCCAATGCGAGGAAGAACTAAGCCATTAACAACTTGCCAAAAGAGAAGAATTGACCGGTTGCTAGGCTCGATCCAACTTAGCCCGAAGGAGAGATAGAGGCCTTCGGGGCACCAAGTAAATGAGTTCCCCGTAGTCGGCACCACAAATAAACCTACATCCTCCAAGAAGTCCTCAAGTCCCGACAAGAAGCCTCGGGATAAGGTAGATCGCTGCAATGCTCGTGATGTCCCAACACAAAGATTGAAATCCCCAATAAACAATGGTCGAAGACCCAAATTCCTCACATCCAACCAAAGGGCACGGCGAGCAACATGATCACACAAGCCATGAGCAAAACCAACATGGAAAACCATAGAGCCGCTTTGAACTTGCAAAATAATACATTGAGAAGAAGACCAAACCCGATTTTGGACAGAAATACTCGATCGCATAGGACCCAAATATCCGGGCACCCGTCACCTCTAAAGCTTTGAGCAACAAACCCGAGACCCAAGCTATTCCAAAGAAGAATCCGAAATGGATGAAATGTCCACCTTAGCTTCGCAAATGGCTAAAATAGAAGGTTTATGTTTGTGACATAAAGCCTTAAGAACATTACGAGATGCAATGTTCCCAATCCCCCGATATTCTAGAAGATGCAATTCATTGAGATCTGGGGGAGGTGGCGCCCGTGTCGATCGCCGGTAAAACCGGCATGTGGTGCTTTGCGAGTCCGACGATTGAGAGTTACCCATTTCATCCGCATAATCTTCCCATCTCTTGAAGCCGCAAAGTCCATCTCATGTGGTTCTTGGCGCTCCGGTTCAATAGTAATGTCATGAATCGGGGCGATGGACCCGACGTAACACTCCCGGAGAATTCTAGATGTGGCCGAGTCCAAGGAGCTATCCCTTAAGGCACGACTAAGGGCTCGAATAGGCTTCCCAAAGGATACTTGAACCGTAAGAGGCATAATAGTGGAGATGTGGTGTTGGAAGTAGTAGCCTTGGGAGATGATCGCATAGCAGATAATCGGCCTGGCAATCTGCGGAATGCAGTCCTGGGAGTCGATCAACCAAGAGCCGCAAAGGTGTTATTAAGGTGGATATCCGTAGAGCAAGTGACTATTGCGCGGGTAGGAGAAC
This sequence comes from Rehmannia glutinosa, assembly GCA_016081115.2. Taxonomy (NCBI): domain Eukaryota; kingdom Viridiplantae; phylum Streptophyta; class Magnoliopsida; order Lamiales; family Orobanchaceae; genus Rehmannia; species Rehmannia glutinosa. The sequence goes on along the minus strand of CM071934.1, from coordinate 67,901,185 downwards.
CCGCACGCATAGCCAAACCCATCTTTCCCATTGAGTCATCAACTCCCCTTTGTCTTTGTCCTGCACGCACAGACGATAAACCTTGCGCGCCGGATCGCCCTCTCTCTCGCACGAACTAGACGAGTAGTTGGCACCGGGGCGTTCCCTGTCGAGAAAGCACGCCTTTCTCGTATCCGCATTTCCCGTATTTATAAGACATGACAAGAGGTTGTCGAATGTCCCATAATCCCACACCTCGAACAAAACTCGTGGTGTTTCTCATACCCATTGACACAAAAGAGCACTCGCCAATGCGTTCCACCATAATGTGATCCTCCAACGGCTTAGCAAGATCAATATCAACCAAAACTCGAACGAAATGTCCCGCAGAACCATCCAACGAGCGCCGATCAATTTGCAATGGATTTCCAATAGCACCGCAATCCCTGAATGTTATTGGTGTCCCAAAGATTCCAAACCGAGCTTGAAGATGCGTACCCAAACACTAGCCACCGAGGTTTGCACCTTATAAGGATTGAAATCCGAACCCAAGGAGAGAGACGAATAGTTCCCTGTTAAGCGCCCAAGTGGTGCGAAGTTGAGCACGAGCACGATCCTGCGCATTAGATAATTTCACACAAAAATCCCTTGCCCAAGGGAATTAGTTTCGATTGTTCTTAATACCCCATAGCTCGAAAGTTTTTGTGCGAAGCATAGTAGCCCATGGCTTATTACCTTTCCCCAAAATAACCCGCCCGATCAAAGAATACGAAAATTCAAAGAAGACGTTGTTGGTAAGCATTTTCACAATAATCGTAATCAATAATAATCCCTTTCCTAATAGGTTTGGGGATAGAATGTGTATTACCATAAACCAAATTGGAAAATGAAGGCAATATTACCTGGGGCCTGGGGAGGAGCTGAATCCATAGTGTGGGGTTGCCTCAAACAACTTTAGCGAACGTGTTACTCAAATTAGAGTGAGCGTAATGGGTCGAGATTCGAGGGATCGATTCACTAGGGAGGCCCTTGCAGAGGTGCTTCCGCCATTTGAACAACATTCTTGGGAGGGCATGTAGGAGTGGAGGCCGGAGTATGTTGCACATTGAGATAAACCATTCCTAACGAGTCCCAACACATTAGCTGTCGGGGCGAATAAAAGGTTGAGGACCGGTTCGGATGTAAACAAGTACCCGGGGATGTATGATAGCATTGGAAAATGAGAATGGAAAAAATACGAAGTTATGGCCGCATACGTGTGCGTGTGGGCCCGAACCGCCGGTGAATAGTGACCTGCCGGAGCGGTAGCAACACCAGAATTGGATGGGCTAGGGCCACTCGTTTCGACCTCCTGAGCAATATTTCCTTCTTCGACGAAGGCCAAATCGGCCGTTTTAGGGGTCAAACGGGAATCCAAAGTTCAAAAATCAACTTTCGGATCCCCAATTTGGGTTTTTTGATTCGGGGCACAATTGGGTCGATTGGAGGGCGAAACTTGTGCGTCTTGGAGAGAATTGAAAGATGGTGTGGTCAATTTTGGGATTGGGTATGTATTGGGGTCGGAATTGGAGTTTAATTGAAAGTTAGGAATATTAGGAAAAGCTTCGATTGTTGCCGGAGTCGAGTCGGAGGGCCCAAATTGGTGGCTGGGTATTGAAGCCCATGGAGAGACGATCAAAACCTGTGGTTGCACGTCAAGTTTGGTGGTCGGAATCGTCGCCGGAGAAGGTTCGAAATCGGCGCCTGAAAATGTGCGCGATTTTTTATTTTGTAGGCCAAAATTGACGATGTTTCCTGCCATGTTTCCCGCTGGTGTGAGCTTGGTTGTGGTCGACTGAGATGGAATTACATTTTCCGGTATGACTCTGGCATTGGAATGGCCGGAAAGTGGCTGGTCAACGTCCATCTTAAAAAGTCAACAATCTTACCTGAGTCCATCACATGATGGAGATTAGAAGGTTATCAATAGAAATTAATATCTTATGTTTTACAGGGTTTCTTACATGTAAGATTAGAGAAGAAAGACAATTTATCTAATTTTCAGTAGAATATCCAAGGTGAAAGATAAGTACAAATCCATCTGCAACTGTAATGCATGAACATAGTATTGTTTGAATTAATTGTATTATATGTGATGGTGGTATCTGCTTGAATATATGTGGATTATGTGATGCATTGGCTGGCATGATGATGCAATATGGTGTTTGGTGAGCCATTGAACATGTCATTTGCAAAGATTTGCATGTGCACGCATATTACAAATGGATGTTTGCATGCACGAAAATATTTTCGGAAGAAAATGAATGTTTGTTGACCACTTTGCTAGTGCACCTAGCACGCTTAGGGCGTGCTTATGATATATATTTAGGTATAGCAAGTGGGGTACTTCCTGGTGAACACAGAGCTAGATGGGAGATGGGCTCTCGGTGGGTCACGGGAGGATGGACCATTTGTGGGTACCTATGTTATGACCCTGCGGGATGGGATACTTCTTGGCGGACACAAGGGATGCAAGTAGGGGACCCTTGGCTTGGCCGCGGGAGGATGATCCACACGTAACATCATAACGATATTATTGGCCATTTGATTATTGTTGTGTACAGAGCTCTTTTCCGGTGCATAGTAGTTGGTTCAGGGGCCCAAATGAAAGAAAATGATTTTGAATAAAGTATTTTGATTCACGAGTTTTACATGTTCGCATTACATGTTGGAAAAGCATCATTATTCCTTTGGACATGCATGATTTTTACTTGCTGAGCTTTAGCTCATGTAGTTCATGCATTGCAGGTGAGCATAAGAATGCCTGAGTCTTTGGGCTTACTGCGTAGTGCTGAAGCTTCTTCAGGTTTTAAGGATCATGGATATGGATGACGATCTGTCGGGCTTATTTTGGGTTCATTTTGATTTTGCTTCTGTTGTGTTATATGTAGGAACTAATATTGTTTATTACTTTTGAAACTCTACTATAAATATATGTAAATAGTGTGATGGTTTGAGTTCTGGGTTTGTATATCTAGTCATCGTGTTTACGTACAAACAAGGTTGACTGGCCTTTTGCCTCTAAATGATAAGATCTTTGTTGCAGTGTACAAGGTTTTCGTTGATCATCTGTTATTAAATTTACACAAGGCCTTTGTTGCTTTTAGACATGGTTTGATTTTGGGTTGTGCATACGGGATCTATTTCAACATTTGTCTTTTATCAAAGTATTTGAAAGTCACAGGAGAAAGAAAAAAAAATCACGTTTTAAATAGAGTTTGCGGAAGAGTTTTACTATTTATAAATTTTCCAGTAGTAGTAATAGGGATGGGCGTCACACAAGACCTGCAGCCGTGCTGTGAAAAGGAGGTCGTGCGGTAGGTTTGGAGGTTGGAATAAAATTCGACGGGAGGGATCGTAAGACATTGGATGAAATCGTTGGAGAAGAAGACGGATGTTGAGACCGGACGTACGGGCTGAAGTTGGACGTTAGTCCATGGAATGGTGGCTCCGCCATGGAGTCACCGGAGAAGCAAACGTCGAATCCAAGGACGAAGTAAGGAGACACACGAGAGAGAACAAACCCTAGAGAGAGAAATTAGTATCTCCTATTGGCCTTCTTTATTTAAAGATTGTTCCTGAAATGGAAATTCATTAAGCGCACCAGGAATTCGTTAAAGCTATGAGCCATAAAGAGGTTCACATCAAATGAACCAAAAATTCATCGCCAAAGAGCCCCTGCAAAAACACAAGAGAGAAACAAATGATCAACAAATTCAGCAGAAGCACAACAAAGACCACAGACCGAGGGGCCAAGGAAACTCCCCCTAGGACGCAATAAGTCCAAGATTGCCAAACGATAGTGGATGGCTCGCCATGCCACAATCGAACGGCGTTCTGGGATATGAGCTGACCAAATCCAAGAACCCCATTAGACCACCGACGAATGGGGCCGAATATAAGAGTACGCCGCTTTCGAGGTAATATTCCCATCATCAGAGTGCGTCCAGACCCGCATTTCCTTCGAGGAAGGGGCGATGGGGACGCGAACAATATCCCAGACCAGATCCAAGTAACCCTCAACAAACGAGAAGGTGAAATGTCAGGACCAATCATAGAAGTACTCCGAAATGCGATGCCCAAATAGATATATGTACTCATGCGAAATACCAATTGTATCTGCAATTGAGTAGCCCAATCAGTTGTCAAGCCAAAATAAAACCTTGAAATTACACTCAAGGATCCAACAAGACTGGTCTAAGCAATCCGCAATTTTTTTTTTAATAAGTGCGAATATATATATAAAAATGAAAAAAGAGTAATCCTGATCACAGGCAGATCAGGTAACCAAAAGAAAGCCTGGAAATAATGTTAACAACCAAAATACGAAGTTGTCACAAGCCGACCAAATGGCTGAACGGTTGGGGCCTCGTTAAAACCTTCCAAGGTAAAACCCACCCTTGTGGGAAAAACCCTTGGAAGGAAAAAGAGTACCCCCCAGGAAAATAGGCGCCAAAAAAGAAACCTGAAGTGGTGGCGCATTAAGTAACAAACCTATAGGTGGATTGGCCAACATAATCATCAATGAGGTAGTGAAAAAGGTCGTGGGCGGGACGCCCACTGTGCGCCACTCTCCGTCTTCTTACTCAAAGATGTCCGCCACCCGATTGCCTTCACGAAAGATATGAGAGACTACAAGATCAATGTCATTGAGCGATGCAAGGTATAGCGCCAATAGCTAAGATGGCGCCATGGGACCTCTATCGTTCTCTTCTCCCGAGTTCACCACATACATTGAATCCGATTCCACCCAAAATTGTGTCCATCCTTTTGCAAATGCGTAAAGAATCGCCCACATTGCTGCAAACCAATTCAGCCTCAAATGCGTACTCGAACCACAAACTGATGGACAAAGCATCCGCAAAGAATCCTCTACAATTTCCGAAGACACCGGAGGTCATTAGATTGCCCGCACCCTGAAGCACTACCATCCGTGTTAACCTTGATCCAACCCGGGAGGGGTTTTTGCCACTGGACCTCCACAATCTTCGGAGCATGCTTGACCCTTCCGGGAACTCTTATACCACGCAGGATAAAGAGGTCCTGCTGATCATTATTCATGCATCCCCAGTCCAGATGGAAGAAGGGATAAAAGATCTTAGAAGAGAACCGTCCAATGTCAAATAACGTTTCATGAGAGTCTTGTAAATAACAGAATCTGAATTCATAACCTTCCAATCCAGTTTCATCAGAAAAGCATTATTAGCCACAATAATAGATCGCACGCCTAGGCCCCCTTCGACCCGAGGCATACAACAACGACTCCAATTGACCACCACTGAACCTTTGGAATTAACATCACCAGTCCAAATAAAATTACACATGGCCTTTTTCATTTGCTTGAGCAAGGATCTCGGCCACTTGTAAACCATCATCGTGTGCACAAAAGAGCTAGTAATCACCGAATTAACCAGGCAGACACGACCAACAAGAGATAAAGAGGTCCCTTTCCATCTTCAAAATTTAAGAATAACCTTATCAAAAATGGGCTGTAAAGCCGCGGCCTTAGGAGCACCTTTAAATATTGGGGCTCCTAAATAAACCGTAGGGAAGGCACCTAACTGAATACCCATAAACGTCTGAATACGCCCACACACATGATTAGAAACCCGAGTGCTGAAGTAAACTTTTGATTTGCGAGGATTGAATGCCTGACCCGAGATATCAACATACAACATGAGGATCTGAAGAAGGATACTGGGGTTAGCTAAAGAGGCCCCACACATAATAATAATATCGTCAGTGTAAAGAAGAAGATGGAAAAATAATATGTCTAGGCGCAATGAACTGCCCTAACTGCATCAGAGTCACCGCATTCTCAATAAATTTGCTCAGGCCTTCCTTCGCGATGCAAAAACGTATAGGAGATAAAGGGTCGCTCTGTCTAACTCCTCTAAAACAAGAAAAGTACCCCACAGGCGACCCATTCAGTAAGATCGAAACCCTGGATGACTAAAGAATAACTTCAATCCAACGAACGAAAATCTCCGAGAAGCAAAACCTATGCAGGACGTGGATCAGAAAACCCCAATTTAAAGTATCAACGCTTTGCGGATATCAATTTTCAAGATCATATTAGCATCATTCCGGCCATGCAAAACATTGAAGCCTTCAGAAACCAGAGGAATACAGCCATGAATCTGCCTGCCTGGAATAAATCCAAACTGCGTAGGCGACAAGTCAGGAGAAATGATTGAGCCCAACCGAGTAGCCAAAATCTTAGTAATAATCTTGAAAAGAAAATTACTCATAATGATCGGACGAAAGTTGTCAATAGTGTTAGCATCCTTAGTCTTTGGAATGAGAGCCATAAAACTAACATACAACCCCGAAGGGAGGGTCGAGCTAGTGAAGAAAAAACGGACCGTGGCGGTAACCTCTGCTGAAATAATGTCCCAATAGTGACGATAAAATGTCCCATTGAAACCGTCTGGGCCAGGAGAGCTATCCGAACCCATATAAAAAATAGCTTCCCTAATCTCCGAATCTGAAGGAATAACCGTTAAAAGAGCATTATCCACTACCCCACCATCGGAGATAGCACCTGATCAACCATAGTATAATCCGATATGGTACCCCCTGAGTCCGAGAAAAGCTCCTTATAGAAGGAGGTAATGTGATTCCCAAGAACAACTGGATCATCCGAGTAATTGGCATCAATCATCAAACCCTGAATCCCCAAACGGCTACCCCGAATCTGACAACGATGATGGAAAAATGTTGTATTACGATCCCCATCCTTAAGCCAGGCGAACGAGCCGCTTTAGGAATTCATTGCGAATAACAAGTATTGGACAAAGCGTTTTGGGTTTCAAATTCCATTTCACGACGGCAGTGAGAAAACCCAAAGTCTTAATATCCGCCTGAATTTGATGAACTTTCTACATTTGACTATCCACCTTACGATTAACATCACCAAAGACATCTTTATTCCATACCTTAATAGTCTGGCACAACCTTTTAAGCTTCCACATGACGCGCATGAGTGGGATAGGGGAAGGGCACGGAAGGGCCCAAGAAGAAACGACCAGGTCCCGAAACAAATCATGACAAACCCACATACGCTGAAAACGAAACAGATCTGGACCCCTGCTGACAGATGATGAGCACGAAACCAAAAGGGGATGGTGATCCGAGCCTATACAAGGAAGAACCAAACCTTTGACTGCTTGCCAAAGAGAGAAAAATCGACAAGTAGATAGTGCTCGATCCAATTTAGCCTGGAGAAGGGAGTAGGGCGTACGGGTGGTGCACCATGTGAATGAATTTCCCATAGTCGGCACAGAAAACAAACCAGCATCCTCCAAAAAGTCCCTGAAGTCCTAACAAGAAGCCTGGGATAAAATGCCACTGCCCAATCACTCATGATGACCCAAAACAACATTAAAATCCCCAATAACCAATAAATCATCAAGACCCAAATTTCTCAAATCCAAAGCGTGCGCGGCCAATGTGATTACATAAACAATGAACCAAGTCAATATGAAAAATCGTAAAAACCCACCAATGAACATGAAGAATAATACACCGAGAAGAAATCCAAACCTGTTACAAAATATAAATGCTAGGCTCATAAAGCCCAAATATCCGCTGACCATTAGCACGGAAGTTTTGAGTCACAAAACTCAAACCCAAACTAGTCCAATAAGAAGCTGAAATGGAAAAAATGTCCACCTTAGGTTCACATATAGCCAAAATAGACGGCTTATGCTTCTGGCATAAAGCCTTAAGAACATTACGAGAAGGAATGTTCCCAATCCCCTGGATATTCCAGAAGATGCAATTCATTGAGATGCAGGGGGGCCAGCCCGTGCTGAGCGCACGGTAGAGTCAGAAGGATCAGACGTTTGAGCATTAGATACTTCGTCAGCATAATCTACCCATCGTTTTGAAGCCACAAAATCTAAGTCATTGGGCCATGTAGAATCCGAAATAATCATGAGGTCGTGAGTAGCCGGAGATGGACCCTGAGCAACATTCTGAAGCATACTGGATTTGGCTGTATCAAGGGAGCTGTCCCTGAATACTCGACTAAGAGTGCGGATAGGCTTCTCCAATGGATGTTGGATCGTAAGTGGCAGACTTGAAGCAAAGGAGCCAGTGTTAGAGCCCGGAGCCTTGGGAACCGGGTTGTGAGTTGGGAGAACCGGAGGTGAATCCGTGGAATGCTGTTATGGGGTATCATCCGTGGCAAGAGCCTCAAAAGCATTGCCAAGATGGATGCCATTAGGGTAAGTGACTATGGCGCAAGATGGGGAGCCAGCCTGCATAGTCGAACCCGTATTTTCCATTGAGTTATCAACAGCCTTGCCCTTGTCCGTAGCTTTGTTGACCGGGCGATAAACTTTGCGAACTCTAAACGCCCCCTTTGTACCGATGTGTGACGCCCATCCGAGCACCGAACGCCCCTTGAGATGGACTAGGTCGTCTTTCCATAGCCGAAATCCCCGTAGAAGTAAAACGGCAGAAGCGATCAGTGTCCTGTTATATTACCTTAGAGCATAATTCGGGAGTTTCTCGTAGCTAACTGACACAAATGAACATTGGCTAAACCCTTCCACCATAATATGATCCTCCAACGGTTTTGTAAGGTCTATATCAACCAGCACACGAATAAAATGTCCTAGAGAGCCATCTAATGATCGCTGATCGATTTGGATCGGATTACCAATAGCACTGGTGTTCCCCAAAATAGTATTAGGATCCCAATATTCCAAACTGAGCTCAAAAATTCGAACCCAAACACTGGCAATGGAAATGTGAACCTTGTAAGGGTTGAAGTCCGGAACCCAGGGAGAAAGTCGAATAGTCCCCGGATTTAGCGTCTAATTGATTCGTAACTGAGCACGAGAGCGATCCTGTGCATTAAAAAATTTAACACAAAAATATTCCTTACCCAAGGGAATTAGTTTCTAGTCATTTTTAATGCCCCATATCTCGGAAAGCCGTTTATGCAAAAGCATATTAGGCCATAGCTTGTTACCCTTTTCCAAAACCACCCGCACAATCAAATTAATAAGAGAATTCAACAAGATGTTGCTGGTAAACGTGTTCATCAATAGTCACAGAATAATAATCTCCCTTCTTAACAGGTTTAGGGATAGATACCACTAGCTTGTAGCTCAAGTGGTATCACTCATCCTTTATAAGGGTGTTGACCAGGGTTCGAACCCTGTACCTCTCAGTTTATTTGGAATTTATCCCTCCCCTCCAACCAGTACTCCCAATTTATTAAAAAAAAACAGGTTTAGGGATATAGTTAATCTTGCCGGAAACTATATGAGAAATGAAGTAATATTACCTGGGGCTTGGGTAAAGGCTGAATCCTTAGGATGGGTATTACCTGAAACAACCTTAGCAAAAGTGTTGCCCAGATTAGTATGAGCATTAGCATTATGAGCCAAAAGTCGGGGGTTCGAGTCATGAGCGGAGGTCGTTGTAGAAGAGCTTCCAGCAAACTGAGCAGCATCTTTGAGAACAACATCTTTGGGGGGCATGCAGGCCGAATTCCATGCAGATGGCAGGCAACAGCTCAGGGGTCATCACCCTCCTAGGGGGGCGGCCTTGGAGGGAGCAATGGCGGTCGGCTGCCAAAAGAATCCACAAGGGCCGTCCCCTATGGCGTGCGGCTGCCATGGGGGAAGAGTGGTGTGCCCCCAATTGTAGCGGCCTTCAAGGGAGAAGGGGTGGCCGCCCCTACAATCGTGCCCTTCAAAGTTGCGAGTATCCCCAAGGTAATATTGCGTAGAACTAAACCGGCGGGTCGATCAAAAGAAGGCTGAACAAATGCTTTGGTGGACGGGATAAATTTTGACGAAAGAAGATGTGAAGAATCGGATGAAACCCTAGGTTGAGAACGTGCATGAGGGCTGAAGTTGGACGTTAGTCCATGGAAAGGTGACTCCGCCATGGAGTCACCGGAAAAAACGACCGTGGAATCCAAGAGGCGATGGACGGAGGGCGCACGATGGAGAGAGAAACCCTAGCTCCTGTATCAATAGAGAAGTAGTTCGCTGATCCCTAAACTGGTTAAAAAGGGAGATTATTATTCGGTCACTATTGACGAGAACCTTTATAAGCAATGTATTTCTGAATTTGCATATTCTTTCATTGGACGTGTTGTTTCGGGAAAGGGTAATAAGCCTTGGGCTATTTTGCCACTTCAAAAATGGCTTTCTGATTTATGGGGTAATAAAATTGATTGGAAACTTTACCACTAGCTTGTAGCTCAAGTGGTATCACTCACCCTTTATAAGAGTGTTGACTGGGGTTCGAACCCGGTATCTTTCAATTTATTTGAAATTTATTCCCTCCTCTCCAACCACTCCCAACTTATTAAAAAAAGCTAATTGGAAACATTACCCTTTGGGCAAGGGTTATTTTTTTTATCAAATTTAATAATGCATAGGATTGTTCTCGAGCTCAAGTTCGTGTGTCTTGGGCTATTAATCTGGTACTATTCGATTATCTCCATGGGTGCGAACTTCAACCACTACAAAGTTACGACTTTGATTGCTAGTGTTTGGGTTAGAATTTTTAAGCTTAGTATCAAATACTGGGAAGCTAATGTCATTTTGGGATTTGCTAAGGCAATTAGAAATCCAGTCCAGATTGATAATAGGTCTTTGGATGGTTCGTTGGGGCATTTTGTTAGGGTTTTGATTGAGGTGGATCTTGCTAAGTCTTTGTAGGATTATATTATGTTGAAAAGTATGGGTCATTGCTCCTTTTTGTCTGTTAGCTATGAAAGACTTCAAGAGTTTTGCCCCACTTGTTGTGTCACGAGATATCCTACAGCTTCGTTCATCGTATGGGTAAACGTACTGAGGCTAAGGAGCCTCATGGATGACCTGCCTCCCAATGGGGACGTTCTAAGGAACGCAAAATTTATCGTCCTGGGCACAAATCGCAGGATAAAGGAAAAATTATTGTTAACTTAATGGATGTTGCGCTTTTCTTTCCGGGGCAGATTCGACTTCACTTCCTCTGGTTTTGGTGTATGATCATCATGCTCCACCTCCTCAAGAGTGAATTTGGGCAACTCTTTTCGCTGCTTGGACTCAAGAAGAGGATATTGTCGATGCTTCAACACATCGGTCTCTACCTCTCCTCCTCATCGGATCCCCGGCCTTTGCCATGTCAAATGGCACCTTATCCGCTATACGAGAACAATTTCACACTGATCAATATCAATTGGGAAAACCTATAAAAAAGAGATTCGACAACAACGTTTACAAAATGATATTGAACATGGTTACACGCCCTATATCCATAATTTGGCTATTTCTCGGGACACGATGGAGCTAAGACTCTTAATGTTGCGGCTGCTAAAAGATGGGTTGATTATGATGATGAAGATACACAACATAATAAAGAGATTCGACCATCTATTGGAGCTACTGAGCTTAACCGTTCACAACATTTATCTGATGATCCACCCTCCATGTCTCCAGCAAGGTCCTCATCTCCAAATGTTAATCTATGAATTGTCTGTTCTGGAATATAAGGGGGATAGGGAATGTTGCTTTTGATATGACATGATATTCGTAAAGCTTTTGATATGAACATGATTTTAAAGATTGATATTCGTAAAGTTTTTGATACTCTAAGCTAGGACTTCTTGATTTTATGTTTTGCGCAGGTTGGGTTCTCAGATAAGTTCGTTGACTGGATTTTGGTGATTTTGCATTCTGTCCGTGTCTCTATTTTGCTAATGGTTTGCTGGTGGGTTGTTTTGATTGCTCTCATGGGGTCGAGACAGAGGACCCTCTATCTCCACGCTTTTTTATGTGGTGAGGAAGTGTTGGGAAAACTTATTGCTGAATTGGTTTCCTCATATCGGCTCATGCTTTTTGTTGCTCCGCAACATTCAGTTTCCTTCTACGATGTTGTATGCAAACGATATTGTCATTCTTTGTGCGGCTAACGCCGCTAACGCCAGCCATATCTTTCATACACTTCTACTCTATGCCTCTATATCGGGTCAAGTGTTCAGTTCGAACAAGTCCAAGGTGTTTTTTGGTGCTTCTATTTTTCAGCATAGTCGGAATTGGATTCAAACTATCATTGGGATTACAGTGGGTGATTTCCCAACCACTTATCTTGGGGTTCCAATCTTCAAGGGGGCGCCCAAGCAGGGGGTGTTACAGTTTGTGCTTCACAAAATTATTCTCAAATTCAAACAATGGAAAGGTTCATCCCTTTCGCTGGCAGGGCAGGTTTGTCTGGTGAACTCTGTGATTGCAAGTTCCCTACTTCATAACATGCTTGTTTATAAATGGCCGATTACCATGCTTATGCAGTCAGAGAAAGCAATGCAAAATTTTATCTGGATGGGTAATATCAATCAGAAGGGGACTACTGTGGTTAACTGGGCTCGTTGTTGTACTCCAAGGAAGGAAGGGGGTCTAGGTGTTCGCTCTATTATTACGGCAAACCAAGCTTACCTTATGAAATTGGGATGGAAAATTCTTACCTCTGATTCTGTTGTTCATAATACCCTTCGTACTCGATACTTCTTGGCTAATGGCTCGATCCGAAATACTTTTCTGCCTTTGTCGATTTGGGCTGGCCTTCATTCTTTGGTACAGGATTGTTTGACGGAGTCCCATTGGGTTCCAGGAGTGCACTCTTTTGTGGCATTTTGGACAGATAATTGGCTTGGTTATGTTATTGCAGACAAGAACACTTGGCATTTCACTATTTCATTTTGTAGAGGCTTATCTGGATATCTTTCGTGATATTGTCCGTTGCCTGCTTACCCCAAATTCCTTGGATAAATGGGTGTGGACGCATTCTATGGATGGGGCGGTGTCATCTAAAGCGGCATATGCTTTCTTACGGCCTTCTTTCCCGCTTGTTGAATGGGGATCTTGGATCTTAGACGTCCTCCGTAGCCGCGATTTCATTGGGCCAACCTTCGTGGACTTTGCTATTTGCACTCGGATTCGATTGATCATCTTTTTGTTTCTTGTGATTTTGCAGGGACTCTTTGGGATTAGATTGCTGAATTATTTGCTATGGTTTTGCACAAAGTCTATTGTTTCAATGAATTTTTTGTCCAAGTGATGGGTTTTCATTTCAGTGATCAGATTTCTTTTCTCTAGAAGGTGGCCATCATTTCATGTATCTGGCTCATTTGGCACATTCAGAACGATGTTATTTTTAATGACAAGAAATGGACTACGGACGTGGCTTTGGTCCAATTACGGGCGATGATCTTGGACTCTGCTTGTCTTGACAAGGGTTGTATGAACAACACTGAAGATGATCTTCTTTATCTTCACCATTTGAAGGTTCAGGGACATGTTCCAAAAGCACCATGCATTGTCCCGCTTCCTTGGCATTTACCTCTCCTAGGCTGATTAAAGTTAACACGGATGGTAGTGCAATCGATCCCCAGGACATCCCATGGCAGCGAGAGTTTATCGCATGGTAATGGGCTTCTTCGAGGTTGTTTTGTTGAACAGTGTGGTTTAGGATATGCTTTCGAGGCTGAATTAATGGCGGTGATACATGCTATTTTCTATGTATTTCGAAGGGTTGGACAAATCTTTGGGTTGAATCGAATTCGACTTTCATGGTGGATCTTCTCCGTGTCAATGGCAGTATTTTTACATTTTATTTCTCAGATGAATTGTGTCACCGCCGGCTGCCTTTTTGATCTTTCTGGTCGTTATTTTCCGGCATGAGCATGCCGGATTCGTTCATTGGTTTCACTTGCAACTACGCGCCCCATAATTCACATACCCTTGGAAATTCTACTGCTCCTTCGACGTGCATGGTCTCATCAAATACACCTAAGTTTGCATCCAACCCCAAGGTCCCCTCCGCCATGGCTGCCTGCTCGATGAATTCTTCATCACCATTGGAAGATACGAATATTGTTTCAATTTCGAGGGTTGATGACAAAACCTATGCTAACCCTAGTTCCTCACACGTAGGGTTATCACATTTCTTGCCTTCTAATTTTATTCCCGCCCCAAGACATCTTGAGTCGATCGGATCGCCCCCCCAGGTTTTGGATTGGTGCCGAATCATATTATTTAGAGTCACAACAAAGGGAGCTTTGTTCTACTCCTTCTTTGATGATGCGCGCGGCTGCAAATACTCTAGGGGCTGCCCCCTCAAGGATGGAGATTTGCCTCCTTATGCCCCCATGGCTCCCCTTGCTCATGGGGGTGCCGCCCCCCAGATTGCTCCCCTTGGGGCAGCCCGATGGGCAGCCCAATGGTGCCACTTCCCAGGGGTGGTGACCCCGGCTCTTGTCTGCAATATCCCCGGCATCCCTCCCGCATGCTCCCCCAAGATGTTTGCGCCGGTTCTTGGAAGTTCTTCTACAACGGTCTCCGATCCTCGACTCAAACCCTCTACTTTCGGCTCATAATGCTAATGCTAATGAAAAAGTGGGTAACATTTTTGCTATGATTGTCTCGTAACCCCCATCCTACGAATTCAACTTTTCCCCAGGCCCCGGTAATTTTACTTTATTTTCTCATATTGTCTCGGGCAAGTCTAACTCCATCCCTAAACCTGTAAGGAAGGAGATTATTATTATTATTATGTGACTATTGATGAAAATGTTTATCAACAACGTCTTATTGAATTTTCTTATTCTCTTGATTGGGAGGGTGATTTTGGGGAAGGGTACCTAGCCTACTATGCTTTTGCATAAACGGCTTTCCGAGCTATGGGGCATTGAGAATGATTGGAAACTTATTCCCTAGGGTAAATGCTACTTTTGTGTGAAATTTTCTAATACACAGGATCGATCCCGTGCTCGATACATATAAATTGGGCACTTAACTCGGGACTATTTGTCTTTCTCCCTGGGTTTGGATTTCAACCCCTACATTGGTTCACACTTCACGTGCCAGTGTTTGGGTTCGCATTTTTGAGCTCGATTTGGAATACTGGGATCCTAATACCATTTTGGGGATCGCCATGCTATTGGTAATCCGATTGAAATCGATCGGCGATCACTAGATGGCTCTCTCGGACATTTTATTCGTGTAATTGTTAATATAGATCTCGCAAAATCGCTATAAGACCACATTATGGTGGAACGTGTTGGCCGTGTTTGTCCGTGTCGATTAGCTATGAGAAACTCCTTGAGTTCTGTTCTAAGTGCTATGTTATGGGACATTCGACGCTTCTTGCCGTCTTACTTCTACGAGGACTTCGGCTACGGAAAGACGACCTAGTCCTACTCAAGGGCATTCCAGGGCTCGGATGGACGCCATACTTCAAAGACAAAGGGGTTGTTCCGAGTTCGTAAAATTTATCGACCAAAGGCAAAGAGTTACGGACAAGGGCAAGATCGTTGATAACTCAATGGAAAATACGGGTTCGACTATGCGGCCAGGCTCCCCTTCCTATGCCATAGTCACTTGCCCTAATGATATCCACCTTGGCAATGCTTTTGAGGCCCTTGCCACGGATGATGACACACTAGAACAACATCCCATGGATTTCCCTCCGGTTCTCCCCACTCGTCATCCGGTTCCCAAGGCTCCAGTATCTAACAGTGGTTCCTTTTCTACAAGTCTACCTCTTACTATTCAGCACCTGTTGGAAAAGCCCATCCATGCTCTTAGTCGAGCTTTCCGAGACAGCTCCTTGATTCGGCCAAATCCAAGTTACTTCAGAATGTTGCTCAGGGCCCTTCTCCGGCTATTCATGACCTCACGATTGATCCGGACCCCACAAGGCCAAATGAATTAGATTTTGCAGCTTCAAAACGATGGGTTGATTATGCTGATGAAGTTGCCTATGCCCAATCATCGGATCCTACGACCCACCACATTTCGGTTTCTACCGCACACAACACGGTGGCCCCCTCCATCTCAATGAATTGCATCTTCTGGATTATCCGGGGATTGGGAACATTGTTTCTCGTAATGTTCTTAAGGTTTTATGTCGAAACATAAACCTTCTATTTTGGCTATCTGTGAGCCTACGGTGGACATTTCTTCGATATCGGCTTCCTATTGAGTAGTCCGGGTTTGAGTTTTGTGACTCAAAACTTTCGTTCTAATGGTCAGGCTAATATTTGGGTTTTTGTGATCCCGACATCTCTATTTTGCAACAGTTTGGATTTCTTCTCGGTGTATTGTTCTCGCAGTTCAGTTGGGTTCTCGATTTTTCATATTGGCTTTGTGCATGGTTTATGTAATCATATTGATCGGCGACGCTTTGGCTGGATTTGAGAAATTTGGGTCTTGATGATTTATTGCTTATTGGGGATTTTAATGTTGTGTCCGGTCATCATGAGCGTTTGCGCGATGGTATTTTATCCCGTGGCCTCTTGTCGACTTCAGGGGACATTTTGGAGGATGTTGGTTTATTTTCCTGTGCTGACTACGGGGAATTTGTTCACATGGTGCACCCCGTACGCCCCTCTCCCTTATCCAGGCTAAATTGGATCGTGTACTAGCAACATGTCGATTTTTCTCTCTTTGGCAAGTGGTCAAAGGTTTGGTTCTTCCTCGCATTGGCTCGGATCACCATCCCATCTTGGTTTCGTGCTCACCTTCACAAGCAGAGGTCCGGTTCCATTTTGTTTTTAGCGTATGTGGGTTTGTTATGACTCATTTTGGGATCTGGTCACTTCTTCTTGGGCCCTGCCGTGCGCATCACCTAATCTAATCCTGTGCGTCATGTGGAAGCTTAAAAGGTTGCGTCAGACTATTAAGGTTTGGAATAAATACGTCTTTGGGGATGTTAATCGTAAGGTGGATAGTCGGATGGAGAAAGTTCGTCAGATTCAGACGGATATTGAGACTTTGGGTTTCTCTGCTGCACGTCGTGATATAAAACTCTAAGCCCAAAACGTTTTGTCTCACATGATGTTATTACAATCTGAATTCCTGAAGTAGAAAGCTGGCTCGTCCTGGCTTAAGGATGGGGATCGTAATACAACATTTTTTCATCGTCGTTGTTAGATTCGAGTGGGTCGTTCGGTGATTCAGGGTTTGGTGATTGATGGTAATTACTCGGATGATCCAGATTGTTCTTAGGAATCATATTGTCTCCTTCTATAAGGAGCTTTTAGCGACACAGGGGATACCATATCGGATTATAATATGGTTGATTTGGTGATATCTCAAATGGTGGGGGCGGTGGATAATGCACTTTCAACGGGTATTCCTTCGGATTCGGAGATTTGGGAAGCGCTTTTGATATGGATTCGATAGTTCTCCGGCCTGGACGGGTTCAATGGGATATTTTATCATCACTTTTGGGATCTTATTTCAACAGGTAAGTGACCGCCTCGGTCCATTTTTTTCTTCACTAGCTCGTCCCTCCCTTCGGGATTGAATGCTAGTTTTGTGGCTCTCATTCCAAGACTAAGGATGCCAATACTATTGAGAACTTTAAGCCTATCATCATGAGTGATTTTCTTTTCAAGATTATTACTAAGATTTTGGCTACTTGTTTGGGCTCTATCATCTCTGGTTATTTGTCGCCTCGTAGTTTGGATTTATTCCGGCAGCAAATTCACGATCGTATAGCCCCTGGTCTCTAAAGGCTTCAATGTTTTGCATGGTCGGACTGATACCAATATGATTTTGAAAATTGATATCCACAAGGCGTTTGATACTTTAAATTGGGGTTTTCTGATTCACGCCCTACGCCGGTTTGGCTTATCGGAGATTTTCGTTCATTAGATAGAAGTTATTCTTCATCTTCTAGAATTTCGATTTTATTGATGGGACCGCATGTGGGTTTTTTTCTTGCTTTAGAGGTGTTAGACAGGGAAACCCTTTATCACCTTTACTCTTTTGCATCGCGGAGGAAGTCCTGAGCAAATTTATTGAGGTTGCGGTAACCCGAATCAGTTAGGGCCGTTCATTGCGCCTAGACATATCACTTTTCCATCTTCCATTATGTATGCGGATGATATTGTTATTATGTGTGGAGCATCCTCAGCTAACGCCCGCACCATGCTACAAATCCTCACGTTATATGCGGATATCTTGGGTCGCCTTCGATCCTTGCAAATCAAAAGTTTACTTCGGCGCCCGGTCTCTAATTATGTGTGTGGCTGTATTCGAGACGATTATGGGTATTCGATTAGGGGCCTTCCTTATGGTTTATCTAGAGCCCCGATATTTAAAGGTGCTCCTAGGTCATGGATTTACAACCCATTTTTGATAAGGTGATTCTCAAATTTAGAAGATGGAAAGGGACCTCTTTATCTCTTGTTGGTCGTGTTTGCCTGGTTAATTCGGTGATTACTAGTTCTTTTGTGCACACGATGATGGTTTACAAGTGGTCGAGATCCTTGCTCAAGCAAATGGAAAAGGCCATGCGTAACTTTATTTGGACTGGT
Source organism: Rehmannia glutinosa (assembly GCA_016081115.2). Lineage (NCBI taxonomy): Eukaryota > Viridiplantae > Streptophyta > Magnoliopsida > Lamiales > Orobanchaceae > Rehmannia > Rehmannia glutinosa. The sequence continues at coordinate 67,882,833 of CM071934.1, read as the reverse complement.
GATGTTAACTCTAAAGGTTCGGTGGTGATCAATTGGAATCGATGTTGTATGCCTTGACCGAAGGGGGACTGTACGATCTATTATTGTGGCTAATAATGCTTTTATGATGAATCACGGGCTGAAGGTAATGAATTCAGATTCTGTGATTTACAAAACTCTCGAAACGTTATTTGACATCGGATGGCTCTCTCCAACGGTCGTTCATTCCTTCTTCCATCCGGGCCGGATTAGGCCTTGCATTGCAGATTTCTTGGGCGATTCTCGTTGGATCCTGGTGTAATTAGAGGTTTTATTTTGGCTTGACAACTAGTTGGGTTACACCATTGCGTATAGAATTGGTATTCCGCATGAGTACAGATATCTATTTGGGCTTCGCATTTCGATTACTTCTATGATGAGTCCCGACATTTCACCTTCTCGTTTGTTGAGGCTTACTTGGATCTGTCCGCGATATTGTTTGCTTCCCTATCGCCCCTTCTTCCAAGGATACGTGGATCGACGCACTTTGATGATGGAAATATTACTTGAAAGCGGCGTATTCCCATATTCGGCCTAATTCCTCGGTGGTCAAATGGGGTTCTTGGATTTGGTCTCCTCATATCCCGAACACCGCTCGATTGTGGCGTGAGCGCTATCCACAATCATTTGGCGGTGTTTGACTTATTGAGTCCTAGGGGGAGTTTCATTGGCCCCTCGATCTGTGGTCTTTGTTGTCTTTTCTTTGAATCTTCATCATTTGTTTGTCTCTTGTGTCTTTGCGGGGGCTCTTTGGTGTTGGATTTATTATTCATTTGACGTTCAACTCTTTATGGCTCATGGCCTTAATGAATTCCTGGTGCGTTTAATGAATTTCTGTTTCGATGAGCGAGTTGTTTTTCTTATGGCGTCGGCGTTTATCTTGCATCTGGCTTATCCGGCATATCCAAAATGACTTGGTTTTCAATCATAAACTTTGGATGGTGGACGCGGCATCCTCCATCTTCGTGTTCTTATCATTGAGTCCTCTTCCTTGGATCGGGGTTGCATGCATAATGATCAACATGACCTTTTCATTCTACGAAGACTTGAGTTCTTGGGCGATCACGACAAGCTCCAAAGATTGTGCAAGTTAATTGGCAAAAACCCCTTCTAGGCTAAATCAAAGTGAATACGGACGGTAGTACTTGGGGCGCCGGAAGTCTTACGGCTTCCGGGATCTTTCGAATTGCAAAGGCTTCTTTCAAGGTTGTTTTGTGGAACGTTGTGGTCATTACGCATTCGCTAAGGGATGGACCCAACTTTAGCTTGAGTCGATTCTGTGCATGTGGTGGACTTGCTCCATAAGACATCCACCGAGATCCCCTGGCATCACACTTAGCAAGTGGCTATACGCTTCATCTGCTTTCACAGATGGATCTGGTGCTCTCGCATATTTATCGGGAGGGCAATCGAGTGGCGGACCTTCCGAGCAAAAAGGCGCATTCAGTGACTTGGTGGGGAGTTCCGCCTGCGGATAGCGTGCCTTTTCTCACGAAAGACTATGTTGGTCAGTCCAACTATAGGTTTGTTAGTTAATGCGTCTGGGCTTTCTTTCAGTACTTTTTGGATGCTTTCTTTCTTTTTATGGGGGTACTCTTTTCCCGCCAAGTGTTTTCCCCACAAGATTGGGTTTTACCTTGGGAGGTTTTAACAAAGCCCCAACTATTAAGCTATTTGGTCGGCTTGTGACCATTTCGATTTTATTTTGGACTTGTTTTAGGCTTATTTCTTTGGCTACCTGATGCTGTGATCGGAACATTCTCCTCGGGATAGAGGGTAACCAGGTCCAAGAACCCCATTTAACCGAAGGGCGGGACAAACGTAGATGAGCATATGCGGCTTTGGAGGAAATATCTCCATCTAAAGAATGAACCCAAACAAATTTATCCATCGAGAGAGGGAAATAGGGACTCGAACATTATCTCGGACAATATCCAAGTAGGCTTAGACAAAGGAAATTGTGAAGTGCCATAAGTTATCGTAAAAATAATCGAGATCTGATTTTGAAAATGCTTTCTCAGACTCTTGGGGATCCCAATTGTATCAATAGAGTATCCCAACCAATTATCAGTCTAAAATAATACCTCAGAATTGGAACCAGGAATACAACGAGAATTATCAACACAATCATCAACTAAAGGCATAATCCCGCACCATATAGAAGATGGCAAAAGGTGCGTCAAATATTCCCATTAGAAAGGAAATAGTGATGACAAAGTAAAGTATAAACCGTCGAATCGATGTCAACAACTTCAAACTAAGTTTCATCGAAAAAGCCTGGTTAGCAATGCAAATGGACCGCACACCTAGGCCCCCTTCCCGAGGCATACAACAACAAGCGTGTCCAGTTAACAACCACTGAACCCTTCAACCAATATCACATCCAAATAAAGTTACGTATGGCTTTTTCCATTTGCCTTTTTCCATTTGCCTAAGCATGGAGGTCAGCCATTTGTAAACCATCTTAGAATGAACCAAAGAACTGGTTGTCACAGAATTCACCAAACAAATTCGGCCCACAATGGACACTCAAGATCTTTTCCAATGCTTGAATTTCGAAGAATCTTGTCAAATAGAGGCTGCATCACAGCTGTTTGGGGGCACCTTTAAAAATTGGGACGCTCAAATAAGTAATAGGATGTGTGCCTAAGGAAACGCCCATAATGTTCGATATACGACCTCGAATATAAGGAGAGACCCGAGAACCAAAGAAAATCAGAGATTTATTGGGATTAAAGACCTATCCCAAAATATCCGCGTAAACTTCCAAGAGATCAAAAAATTGATGCGCATTTGCCGAGGTGGCGACACAAAGAATGACGATATCATCCGCATACATAACCGACGAGGGAAACTCAATATTCCTAGGCGCCATGAAGGGAGTGATCCGGCGTGTGGAAATGACTAAGTCAATAATTTTCACAAGAACCTCTTCAACCATGCAAAATAATAAAGGAGAAAGTGGATCGCCTTGATGAATTCCGCGAGTGCAAGAAAAATAACCCACAGGGGACCCATTCAGCAAAACCGACACCTAGCAGAGCGAAGAATAATCCCAATCCAATTAATAAATTTATCTGAGAAACCAAATCGACGTAGCACATGAAGCAAAAAATCCCAACTCAGAGTATCAAAAGCCTTATTAATCTTCATAATCGTATTCTTATCGAGCCAAGTCTTAAGAATGTTAAAACCCTCCGATACCAATGCATTATAGTCATGAATTTGCGAACCTAGAATAAGCCAAACTACATAGGTGAGATGTACTTACGGATAATCAACCCTAACCTGGAGGCTAGAATTTTAGTAATGATCTTGAAAAGAAAGTTTCTCATCACTATAAGCTGCAAATTGTCCACCGTGTTGGCATCTTTACTTTTCGAAATGAGAACCATGAAGCTCGAATTAAGCCCCATTGGTAAAGCAAAACACACAAAAAAGTGACGAACGGTGGAAATAACATCCGCGGAAATAATACCCCAGGTTGATAGAAAATCCCATTGAAACCATCCGGTCCGGAGAACTATTAGAACCCAGGTCCAAAGTCACCTCCTAATCTCCAAATCTGTAGGAATCCCCGTTAATGCATTATTATCCTCTGAAGAAACAACTGGGTTGGCAACACTATTAATAGCCCCAAAATCATCCGAGGTTTTACCCAAAGCCCATAACAATGTAGAAAAGTAAGAAATAATGAGTGACTAATGATTGACGTCCGAAATATAATGTCCGTCAATCATCACCCATGTATACCCTGGCGTCCTGGCTTTGACTTGGCATCTTCTATGAAAAAAGGAAGTATTGTGGTCCCCATCAGCCAACCAAGACACCCGGGATTACTAGCGAAGGAACTCTGACTGCATCAATAAAGCATGTGAAAGAGCCTTCTGAGCCTCGAATTCGAAATTACCCCTATCTGCATTATAACCCAAACTCTCAATATCCGACTAAGCCTGGTGCACTTTCTCAAAATCCAAATCAATCATGCGATTAATATCCCCAAATTCCTTTCTGTTGCAACATTTGAGAGACAAACGAAGCCATTTAAGCTTAACCATCATACGTATGTGGCTTAGACACCACACATTTGTTCCAGGACGCACACACAGTATCAACAAATGTGTGGTGTCTAAGCCACATACGTTGAAAATAAAAAGGTAAAAGGCCATGAGGCAAAACGATCTAACAGGAGACCAGAACCGAATGGTGATTTGAGGAAACCCGTGGAAGAACCAACCCATCAGCTTTTGGCCAAAAAGAGAAAAACCGCAAACTAGCCGTGCATGATCCAGCTTAGCCCAAAGCAACGTATGATGTGGTCTCGGTAGTACACCAAGTGAAGAAGTTACCGTAGTAGTGACAGACAACAAATTGGCATCATCCAAAATTCCCTGAAAATCTTGACATGAAGCCTAAGAAAGGACACCACTGCGTAGACGTTCATGATGACCCAAAGTTGCATTGAAATCCCCAAAGAGTAACAGATCATCCAAACCCAGACCAACTATATCATGCCAAAGAGTGCACCAGGCAATGTGACTGTATAGCCCGTGAACGAAGCCCACATGGAAAATAAAATTAGCCACCTCAACCTGAAGAACAATGCACTGCGAAGAAACCAAAATGTGCTGCAGAATGTCAACCTCCTGAGTCCGAAACATCCAAATATCCGAATTACCATTATCACAAAAATTCTGGGTAACAAAAGTCAAGGCAAGACCTGCCCAATAAGCATCTAAAACAGACTGAATATCCACCTTAGGTTCTGAAATAGCTAACAAAGAAGGCCTATGCTTTTGAAGCAATGTTCCCAATCCTCCAGATGTTCTAGAAGAGACAATTCATGGCGATGATATAGATGGAGAAATCTGCGATGGGGGAATTGAATTAGTCGGAGCATCCAAGGCCATAGAATTATTATCCTCATCAGCATAATCTGCCCAACATTTATGAGCAGCAATATATAGATTATCCTTACCATCAGAATCACCAAGAATCGATAACTTATGAATTGTTGGCTTAGGGCCAGGCATGACGGATTGATGCAAACATTACTTAGTCAATCCAAAGATCTATCCCGTATAGCCTTACACAGAGATGACAAATAGGTTTATCCAGCTGATATTGCACCGTCTGAGGTTGTTTTTGAATATCCGAAAAAGTGGGCAACTCACTAGTTTTTGAAACGGGAGGCTTAGGAACATGGTTATGAGTAGCAAGAGGAGGTGTAACATTCTCTCAAGTTATTAATGATGGAGTCCTCCGAATCCAAGGCAAAGAAATGAAATATCCAGATTGATATCGAGGAAATCGAACAATGACACAAGAAGGGGAATTGGTACGCATTGGTAAGGCCGTATTATCCATTGAGTTATCAAGGCCTTGCCTTTGTCCTTAGAAGTATGGACCGGGGATACTCTTTTCGAACTCGTGACCGTCCATGTTGAGATGCGGGACGCACAACCTTTTCTTGCGCATTATTCCCCAAACGTTGACAAGACCCACCCGAATGCCCCATAACACCACAATCCCCAAAAACTCGTAATATTTTGTAACCAAGAGACACAAAGGAACAAAGGCCCGTACGTTCAACCATGATAGTTTCCTAAAATGGTTTTGAGAGATCCATGTCAACCGAACCCGAACAAAATGCCCAAGTGAACCATTCAAAGACCTCTCACAATTTGAACCGGCGTACCAATGGCCCTTGCAAGTCCCATAATAAAATTCGAATCCCAATATTCTATACTCAACTCAAAAATGCAAACCCAAATGCTTGCTATCGAAGAGTTAAACTTATAAGGGTTAAGATCCAGCACCCAAGAAGGCAAACAAATGGTACGAGGATTAATCAACCATGATACATGAGCTTGAGCATGGGAACGATCAAAAGCATTATTGAATTTAATACAGAAATAACCTTTCCCTAAAAGAATTTTTTTAAATAAATGCGATAATATATATAAAAATGAAAAAGAGTATTCCCGATCACAGTGATCAGTAACCAAAGTAAAGCCTTAAAACAAAGACAAAAGAAAATAACGAAATGGTCACAAGCCGACCATATGGTGAATGGTTGGGGCCTCGTTAAAACCTTCCAAGGTAAAACCCACCTATGTGGGAAAAACCCCTGGAAGGAAAAAGAGTACCCCCATGATAAAAGCGCCCCAAAAGCCGACAAGATCAAAAATGCGACGCACTAAGGAACAAACCTATAATTCGATTGCCAACATAATCCTGAGTGAGGGATCGGATAATGGACGCTGGGGCGAACCCCACCACGTATCCACCTGCGACGACTTGCTTAGAATATCTCGCTACCCGGTTTCCTTCCCTAAAGATGTGCGAGACCACAAAATCCATTTGAGAAAGAAGGTGGAGAGTGTATCTCCACATACTCAAATGGCGCCAAGGAACACTAATGGATTTCTTACGCAGCAACTCCACCACATACACCCTAAAGGAATTAATTTCACATGATTTTTAATACCCCATAAATCCGAAGACGTTTATGCAAAGGCATAATAGGCCATAGTTTATTACCTTTTCCAAGCATAACACGACCAATTAAAGAATAAGCAAATTCAGAAAGTCGCTGTTGGTAAACATTTTCATCCATGACCACAGTGATCATTTGTCCCCTTTGCTTTTTTGTATTGCGAAGGAAGTTCGAGTAAATTCCTTGAGGCAACGGTGTCCAATAATCGCTCACGCCATTTTTAGCTCCAAGTTTTCCTTCTTCGGTTCTTTTTATGCGGATGACATAGTTTTTTGAATAAATCGAAAATATATTAAAAAAGAAAAAGTTATTCCCGATCACAAGCCGAACAGTAGCGAAAGAAGAAAGAAGTCAAAATGGATACCGAAAGAAAAGCGTCGTATGGATGACATAGTTATCATGTGCGAGGCTTCTTCCTCAAATGTGCATAATCTTCCAGATCCTCACGGAATATGCTAGTATTTCAGTCGCCTTCAATCCTCAAAAATCAAAGGTTTTCTTCGCAACCATGTATCTAATCATGTTCAGAGTCACATTCAGAACATTATGGGTATTCAATCAAGGGCCTTTCCTACGCTTTATTTAGGTGCCCCAATCTTTAAAGGTGCTCCAAAGCCTGTGCTTTGCAAAGATATTCGATATGATTATGATAAAGTTTCAAGATGGAAGGGGACGACTCTTTCAATGGTCAGAGAGTTTGCTTGGTTAACTCTGTCATTAGTAGTTCCTTTGTTCATTCTATGATGATTTACAAGTGGCTGATATCTATGCTCAAGCAAATGGAGAAGGCCATGCATAATTTTATTTGGACTGGTTATGTTAACTCCAAAGGTTCTGTGGTGGTCAATTGGGCTTGTTGTTGTACGCCCGGGATAGAAGGTGGTCTTGGTGTTCACTCTATCAACGTGGCCAATGCTTTTCTCAATAAATTGGGATGGAAAGTTATGACGCCGGACTCGAAAGGGTTTTTCGATTCTTCGCAAACGTTATTTGCTTTCGATGGTTCCATTAGCCGTGCGTTTTTACCATCTTCTATTTGGGCGATTAAGCCTCGCATTGAGGACAAATTTGGCGTAGTCTCAATGGATCCTTGGGAATAATTCGGAGGTCTTATTTTAGATTGATAATCAAGTTGGGATATTCCATTGCCGATGGAATTGGAATTCCTCATGAGTACATATACCTCTTCGCACAACGTATTTCCGACTACTTCTACGATGATTCTTTGAATTTCACATTTTCTTTTGTTGAGACTTACTTGGATTTAGTCCGGGGCGTTGTCCATTTTCTTATTGCCCCGTCCTCTAAGGATAAACGGGTTTGGATTCACTCTGATGGGGAAATTTCTTTGAAAACTCGCTTACTCTCATCTTCATCCATCATCTCCTATGGTCAATTTGGGTTCATGGATTTGGTCCCCTTACATCCCCAGACAGGCGTCGATTGTGGCTTGGCGTGCTATTCACAATCGCCTGGCGGTCCTAGATTTGTTGCAAAATCGGGGTTTCATCGCCCCCTCTGCGTCTCGTGGCCTTTGTTATGCTCATGCTAAATCCACCGATCATTTATTTGTCTCATGTGTCTTTGCAGGGCTCTTTGACGTTGGATTTTTAGTACCTTTGATGATCACTTTCATCTTGCTCACGCTTTCAATGAATTTTTGGTGCACTTGATGTCTTTTCGATTCAAAGAGCGGTCTTTTTTATGACGAGCAGCGGCATTATCTTGCATTGTCTTATTTGGCATATCCGAAATGATTTGGCTTTCAACGATAAGACCTGGGCGGTGGCGCTTGCTATTGTCCAGGCCGGTCCTTATTGTGGAATCGTAATCTTTAGATCAAGGTTGCATGAATAATTATCAACGTGATCTTTTCATCCTACATGGACTTCGTGTTCCTAGGCGGCCAAGGAAAGCTCAACATTGTGCAAGTTGATTGGCAAAAACCCTTCTAAGATGGATCAAGGTGAATACGAACGATAGTGCCTCGAGAGTCTTGGGGCGTCTTACGACATTTGGGGTCCTCCGAAATTGCGAGGATTCTTTCTGGGTTTTTTGTGGATCTTTGCGGTCTTTGGTTATGCGTTGAGGCGCGGAGTTGATGGCGGCGATATTGGCAATTCACTATGTGTTTATTAAGGGATGGACGCACCTTTGGCTTGAATCGGACTCGCTTATGTGGTGGATCTTCATAAATGATCTTTTTTCTCCCTTGGCGGCACGTAAGTAAATGGCGGTATATTCTTTACTTGATTTCGCAAATGGAGCAGGTGGTTTCTCATATTTACCGTGAAGGCAATCAAGTGGCGGACTTTTTGAGTAAGAAGTCATAGCCAGAGGCTTGGTGGGGCGTCCCTCAAGATGATATTGTGTCCCTTCTCATGGAGGATTATGTTGGCCAGTCAACTTATAGATTTGTTAGATATTACGTCCATGTGTTTTATTGTTTTATCTTTTTCGAGACATTTTTATGGGGGTAGTCTTTTTTTCATGCCAAGGGTTTTTCCCACAAGGGTGGGTTTTACCTTTGAGTTTAACGAGGCCCCAACCATTTAGCTACCTGGTCGGCTTGTGATCAGTATGCTTTGACTTTCTGGTATCTTTTTCGACTTTTTTGCTTTCGCTACTTGGCCGGCTTGTGATCAGGACTACCTTTTTATTTTTTATATATATTTTTGATTTATTCAATAACAAATCCATGACGAATGAATAATAATCACCTTTCTAAATGGGTTCAGGAATTGAATTTGATTTACTCGCAACTATATGATAAAATGTATGAGGGTTACCTGGTTCTTGGTGAAAAGACGAAGACATTGAAGGAACATTACTAGAAACCACTTTAGCAAATGTAGAATCACGCAATGAAGGAAGTGGGAGAACTTCTGGAGCAGCATGTGCCGGATGAGAACCAACCCATCCCAAAATTTGGTGATTGAGGCCGTCATTGGAGACCATGGGTTGAACCTGGGCTGAAGAATGACTAACATCCCGGGGGCCATCACCCCCTGGGAGCAGGCAGCTAAGGTGTGTTACCTCCATGTCAGCCCCTTATCAAAGGTGAGCTTGGGGTCGACCCCCCATGTGTAGGAGCCATGGGGGTAAAGGTGGCATTAGAACAGGCCGAGGGGTGTAGACCCTCATGGGCGTGTGCCGCTAGATTACGGATGGAGGAGAGCCACCCCATGGACTCCACATGTCGTTGATGAAGGAAGATAGGACTCCACTGAAACAAGACCCAAACTTGGATAGTAATTCACATATTTCAAAGGTTGTTGTGCGTATGGGAAGATGTTCGAAGGTATGGCGATTCGGGATTAACATATGAAGCTAAAGAACAAGAAACTCCATGGACAACCACTATCGAGCCCGATGCCATGGTCGTTGGACTCAAGACGTATGTGATGAAGACGGACCAAGACGTGCATGATGGAATTGAACCTGAAGATTGCTGATTGGTACGTGTGTTAGAAGGAAGAAAATTGGACATTAGTCCATGAAAAGTTTCCGACGTGTTCATGTCGTGAGATGATGATGTTGGACTGATCGGAGAGATGATAATGATCTTTCTCAAGTTCCTATGACGGGTAATGTGTTTACTTGGAGTGCTCTTAGAGTTTCTCGAGGTTGGTGCAAGCGGCTCGATAGAATTCTGGTTACTCGACTTTCTGGACCACCGCATACGATTACGGGATATGCGGGAGTTCGGCATGGCCATAATCCTATTTTTCTTAGATGTGAGCTAAATCAAATGTCTCGATCCTTCTTCTCCACACTTTATGAAGGAACATGCGATCTCCTCTCATACAATTTCAAACACATCTCATCCTTTGATTCAATTATGTACGATTACAGGATGCATATGGGCGCCCTCCCTACGGTCTATCTAGGCGCCCCAATCTTCAAGGGGGCGCTAAGGTGGCGGATCTTCAGCCGATGTTCGATAAGATTATCTTTAAATTCAGAAGGTGGAAAGGGTCCTCGTTGTCTATTGCTGGTAGCATTTGCTTGTTGAATTCGGTGATTACCATCTCCTTCGTGCATACCATGATGGTTTACAAGTGGCCTATAACATTGCTCCGGCAAATGGAAAAGGCCATGCGTAATTTCATCTGGACTGGGAATGTGAACTCTAAGGGTTCAATGGTGGTTAACTGGAGTCGTTGTTGTATGCCACGGGCGGAAGGAGGCTTGGGCGTCCGTTCTATTGTTGTTGCCAACAATGCCTTCCTTATGAAGATGGGTTGGAAGATTATGACTTCAAACTCTTTGGTTTACTGACACCCTCGTAAAGCGCTTTTTCACTCTCGAGGGTTTTCCACGTTGATCGTACATCACCTCTTCCATATGGATGGGGTTCGCCTGGGATTTCGTGATTCTTGGAGGATCGCCCGGATCCCGGATGCAACTCCAACATTTTATTCTCGGGATAATTGGTGGATTACACCATGCGATTGGATTGGTATCCCGCAGAGTACATATATTTATTTCAGCAACAGATCTCGGGATTACTTTTATGATGGGACTTGGCACTTCACTCTATCGTTTATAGAGGCATACCGGATATGGTTTGAGATATTGTTAGAATCCCCATTGCCCCCGGACTCGTTGGATGCGCGAGCATGGATACACTCGATGATGGGACCGTCTCCTCGAAGGCGTCGCTTACTCATATATGCGCCCTCACTCCCGGTGGTTCAATAGGGTTCTGGATTTGGTCACCTCACATCCCGAAAGACGTTTGATTGTGACTTGGTACGCTATTCATAATCGACCGGCGGTTTTGGATGTTCTGCGACCACGGGGTTCCTTTACAGGCCCCTCGGTTTGTGTTCTTTGTTGTGCTGATGTGGAATCTGTTGATCTTTTATTTGTCTCATGTGCTTTTGCAGGGGCCCTATGGAAGTGGATTTTCGAGTCGTTCGATATCCATCACTTTAGGGTTTATAGCTTCAATGAATTCCTGGTGCGTATAATGAGTTTTCATTTCAGTGAGCAGGTTTCTTTTCTTTGGCGGGTTTGCGGTGTTATCAAGTATTTGGCTCATCTGGCAAATCAGAAATGACTTGACCTTCCATGACAAGATCTGGACACTAGAGGCGGCCATCCTACGCCTTCGTATTCTTATTCTTGAGTCATCTTCCTTAGACAGAGGTTGCATGCATAATGACCAAAGGGACCTTCTCATTCTCCGTAGGCTATGGGTCCCTGGGCGCCGAAGACTGGCCCCAATGATAGTTCAGCTTAATTGGCAGAAACCCTTGTCGGGTTGGATTAAAGTGAACACCGACAAAGAAGATGCATCCGCTCGCCGGGCGTCTCACGCTTTGTGTTTTTCGCACTGCGGGGGGTTCTTTCGCGGATGTTTTGTGGAAAGATGTGGTGCGGGTTTTGCTTTTGAGGTGGAGTTGATGGCAGCAATGCGGGCCATCCATTACGCTGCTGAAAGGGGCTGGAATCATCTATGTCTGGAGTCAGATTCGGTTTATGTGGTGGAATTGCTACGGAAGAGATCCACAGAGGTTCCTTGAGACATTTGAGTAGGTGGCGATACACTATGCACCTCCTCTTTCGTATGAACTTTGTGGTTTCGCACATCTTCGGGGAAGGCAATCGGGCAAAAAATATTCTTAGCAAGACTTCGCACAAGGATACGTGGTGGGGGCGCCCCGGCGCCATGATCTCGTCCCCTCACACGAGATTATGTTGGCCAAGCCAATTATAGGTTTGTTAGCTAGTGCGATTGGTCTTCTAGTTTTCTCTGATTTGGACGTTTTTTTTCTCATGGGGGGTACTCTTTTTCCTTCCAAGGGTTTTTCCCACAAGGGTGGGTTTTACCTTGGAAGGTTTTAACGAGGCCCCAACCATTCAACTATCCGGTCCTGGATTGTGACCATTTCGTTAATTTCTTTGACTTTGTTCCCATGCTTTACTTCTTTAGTTACCTCGATCACCAGATCGAGTAGTACTCTTTTTCATTTATATATATATATTCGCATTTATTCAAAAATCCTTTGATTCAAATTTGTGGTGATATTCCGGTTGGATTTATCCAACAGCATGTTGACGCCGTTCATGGTGTATCGGAGCAACAACGATCTTCTTCACGCACACATGTTCTTCATGGTTGCCCGTTGTCGTATAATTTTGTCCCCCATGGCTGTCCTTCTTCAAGATTTATGGAGGGATCAGGTTCCATTCAAGTACATGGGGATAATACCCATGTGCGGCCACAACACTTGGAAGTGGTCCCAAAGGTGGTTACCCCATGTGTGGTCCCCAATTTTGTTATGCTCCCTCCAGATGTGGTCCCAGAGTCTGTCACCATTGGTGATCAAGAGGTGGTCCCCTCTTCCAGTTGCAACACTCTAAATTTGGCTAAGGACTCTTCAATCCATTTGGGAAGACCTTCAGCTTCACAAATTTCTTATGGTAACTTTATCCCTAAATGAAATCCCATCTTTTGCTAAGGTGGTTTTTGGTCAGTCTACTGTTATTAATGACAATGTGAAATCGTATTCTACTACTGTTATGGATTCTTTGAATACCCCCGAACCCATTAAAAAGGGGGATTATTATTCTGTGACCATCAATGAAAATGTTTATCAACAACGGATTAGGGAATTTTCTTTCTCTTTAATTGGTCGTGTGCTCTTGACCACTAGCTTGTAGCTAAGTGGTATCACTAACTCTTTATAAGAGTGTTAACCAGGGTTGGAACCCTGTATCTTTCAGTTTATTTGGAATTTATCTCCTCCCCTCCAACCAGTACTCCCAACTTATTAAAAAATTGGTCGTGTGCTCCTTAATAAAGGAAGTAAACCTTGGCCTTTATTACCACTTCATAAGCGACTTTAGGATTTATGGAATATTCATACTGATTAGAAATCGATACCCCTAGGTAAGGGTTACTTTTTGTCAAGTTTTCAAATGCTCGGGATCGTGCCCGGGCTCAGACTCGTGCTTCATGGGCTCTTAATCCTCGTTCAATTCGTCTGTCTCCTTGGGTACTGGACTTTAACCCTTATAAAGTTAATACTTCCACGGCCAGTATCTGGGTTCGTATTTTTGAACTCGCTCTTGAGTATTGGGAGCCTAGTTTTATTATGGGAATCGCTAAAGCAATTGGTTCCCAGTGCAAATTGATGAACATTCATTGAATGGATCTGTGGGACATTTTGTTCGGGTCTTGGTTGATATTGATATGTCCAAACCTCTTCAGGATTACATCATGGTTGTAAGGGTGGGTCATTGATCATTTGTTTCGCTTAGTTACGAGAAATTGCCGGAATATTGTGCTCATCGTTTCATTGTGGGACATTCTTCGGCATCTTGCAATTGGGTTGTGCATCATCCTAAAATAGAACCTCTGGTTCGGGCTTCCTCTAGAGGTCGATCCAGGGCTAGAAAGGTGTTTCAACCAGTTAATATTACACATGATAATGACAAGACCGTTGGAGCTATTGTTGATGGCGCTATTGTTGAAATTGTGGCTCATTCTCCTAGGCATGTTGATGGTTCTTCTCCTATCATCACTTTGGAGAATTCTTTTGCTGCTTTAGAGGATGCAAATGATTTAGTGGACTACAATGAGGTTCTAAACAAAGCCATGGCTTCTAATTCTATGGGAAACTCTTCGGGTACGATGCAAGGGCATGCTAGTCGATCTTTGGCTTTGCCTTCTCCATTGGCAGCTTTGGCTACTTTAGATAGACATTCGAATTGAATCACACCGCATTTTTGAATGAATCTAAATATATATAAAAAAATGAAAAAGAGTGATCGATCACAGTCGATCAGTAACCAAATAAATAAGCCTGAAAATAAGTACGAAAGTAAATCGAAATGGTCCCAAGCCGACAAATGGCTAAATGGTTGGGGACTCGTTTTTTTAATAAGCTAGAGTACTTGGTTGGAGAATTTCAAATAAATTGAAAGATACAGGTTCGAACCCTGGTTAACACCCTTATAAAGGGTTAGTGATACCACTGAGCTACAAGCTAGTGGTAATAGTTGGGGCCTCGTTAAAAACTCTCAAGGTAAAACCCACCATTGTGGGAAAAACCCTTGGCTTCGCTTTCTCCATTGGCAGCTTTGGCTACTTTAGATACACATTCAAATGAATCACAATGCATTGAATATACCTACTTTGTCGATATCAAGCGGCGTTCGAGGACAGTCCGTGCAAGTTGGCCAAGCCCATTCGTTACCTTTGTTAGGCTATTGGGGATAAATCATTAGATGATGCTAAGCAGCAACTTATTCGTGATGTTAATCAAGGCCAGACGTCTCCAATTGATAGCTTCACTATTTTGGACGACGCTCAATTAGATAATTTGAAGTTCCCAAAAGATGGATGCTACCAAGAAGTGGGAGGATTATGCTGACGAAGTAGATTCTTCCGATAATGAGGATTATGGATTACTATGGGTCCCTGGATTTCGGTTTGATCTTGTGATTAGTGATACTTTTATGCATTTTTGTGGACGTTTTTAATGCATTTTTATGTGGACGTTTTGGCTTTTTCAGGGGTACTCTTTTTCTGCCAAGGATTTTCTCCACAAGGGTGGTTTTACCTTGGTAGGTTTTAACGAGGCCCATATTTAAGCTACCTAATCGGCTTGTGATTCCTTTCTTTTATATATTTTTCCACTTATTCAAAAAAACATTTGTGATTAGCAAACCATCTAATATATCTAGGTATGTATGTATATATATTAAACTCATGCTCTTTCTCATTATGTACATAGCCAAGTATGAGATCAACAACTAGATTTTACATGTTTTATTTTGACAAAATTTGGATAAAATAAAAGGTAGGTTTGAAGCACTTAACATTGTTGCCTTATAGCTAATCCTGCTCTCTTTCTTTTTCGTTCTTTCTTCTTCTTCTATTTTGTGCTTGTTTGGATTTTCAAAAACCAAATAATATATATGTCTATCCTTTATGTTTTAGTCTATAATTAAATTTTCCCCTTAATCCATTAGATGAGCGACATATATTCATAAATTCAGTAGCTTAATTTCGGAATTTATTATAAGCGAATGAACCATAATTTCAAATTCAAAATCACATAACTATACAATTCTAGTACCTGGTAAATTAAGAATTACCTTCACTACAATGGTGTTCACCAAAGAATTTGATTCACAAGAAGCTATGGCCCCTCTTTTGCGTACAGTGTTATGTGTGTTTACTACTAACTAGTTAAAAGATATATGCATACCAATTGCTTATCCGTCAAGTACCTAAGGCGGTGGTAAGATCTTTTACCTATTCTATTATATGTATTATATAATGTAATGCATACATATAATATTAATACTTATTGAGTGTGTGTGATTAGCACAAAGAGAGATGGGAATTAAAATAATATTTTACAAATTCATACATATAAAGATACAAAGTGACCAAGTCAACCATATAAATATCACTATTTTTCATATATATATCTATGAATTTCTTATATATATCTATGTGCATATATATAAAGTATATTATTCCTTCTATTATATACTTATATATATACCTATACTTCATGTATACCAATATATCCCACACTGGCCATTAAATATATATACATTATAATGTCTCGAGTAGTTCTCCAGAATATACGTCGATGCCACCCCTCACCTCTAAGTTTATCGCATGTAACCTATCAATATAAAATATATTGATATTAAATGTAATTATGCTAAATCATGAAATTTCATGATTTCGCATGCACTCTAATATGAATGTAAAATGTCAAAATGCATGTATCTATGAAAGATTAGTCAGGATAATTAAAAATATAAAGTTTCGGGTTATGACACCTTCAATCCCCCTTCGAACCCATTTAGCAAAATTATGAAAAACCCTACATAATTGGGCATTAAGTCCTTTGCGTAAAGGATACTTTTGTATCAAATTTTCGTCAGATGAGGACAGGGCTCGGGCAACTATACGCTCTTCATGGCAGATTAATCCGGGTTCTATTCGATTATCTCCCTGGACTAGTGTACGGGTTCACATTTTTGAATTGAGCGTTGAATATTGGCGTTCGAGTATCATAATAAGTATTGCAAAGGTGATTGAGACTCCCCTTCAAATTGATAAACAAGCCCTTAATGGTTCTCTTGGGCATTTTGCCCGTGTTCTGGTTGATGTAAATTTATCTAAACCCTTTCGTGATCATGGTATGGTGGAGAGGGCGGGTCATTGCTCATTTGTTTTGCTTTGAGTTATGAAAACCTTCCACTTTTTTGTTCTCACCGTAATATCACGGGACACTATTGCGATTTTTCATCGAAAATCCGGATATGGCTTCCAAGGAGGATCGGCGCCCGGGCACTCCTAGTCGTTCACATGTTCATAAAGTTTATCATCCTTCCAATGTTAAGAGTAAGGAGGCGGGGACAACATTTGGGAAGACCTTCACTTCACAAATTTCTTATGGTAACTTTATCCCTAAATGAAATCCCATCTTTTGCTAAGGTGGTTTTTGGTCATCATCGTTATTAATGACAATGTGAAATCGTATTCTACTCATTGTTATGGATTCTTTGAATACCCCAACCCATTAAAAGGGGGATTATTATTCTGTGACCATCAATGAAAATGTTTATCAACAACGGATTAGGGAATTTTCTTTCTCTTTAATTGGTCGTGTGCTCCTCGACCACTAGCTTGTAGCTCAAGTGGTATCACTAACTCTTTATAAGAGTGTTAACCAGGGTTGGAACCCCCGTATCTTTGATTTATTTGGAATTTATCTCCTCCTCCAACCAATACTCCCAACTTATTAAAAAATTGGTCGTGGTGTGCTCCTTAATAAAGGAAGTAAACCTTGCCTTTATTACCTCTTCATGTTTACTTTCGGATTTATGGAATATTCATACCGATTGGAAATTGATATCCCTAGGTAAGGGTTACTTTTGTGTCAAGTTTTCAAATGCTCAGGATCGTGCCCGGGCTTAGACTCGTGCTACCTGGGCTCATAGTCCTAGTTCGATGTCTCCTTGGGTACCGGACTTTAACCCTTATAAAGTTAATACTTCCACAGCCAGCATCTGGGTTTGTATTTTTGAACTCGGTCTTGAGTATTGGGAGCCTAGTTTTATTATGGGAATTGCTAAAGCAATTGGTTCCCCGGTGTAAATTGATGAACGTTCGTTGAATAGATCTCTGGGACATTTTGTTTGGGTCTTGGTTGATATTGATATGTCCAAACCTCTTCAGGATTACGTCATAGTTGAAAGGGTGGGTCATTGCTCATTTGTTTCACTTACTTACAAGAAATTGCCAGAATATTGTGCTCATTGTTGCATTACGGGACATTCTTCGGCATCTTGCAATCGGGTTGTGCGTCCTAATCCTACAATAGAACCTCTATTTTGGGCTTCCTCTAGAGATCGATCCATGGCTAGAAAGGTGTTCTTCTCCTATCATCGCTTTGCAGAATTCTTTTGCTACTTTAGAGGATGCGAATGATTTAGTGGACGACAATGAGGTTCTAAACAAAGCCATGACTTCTAATTCCGTGGAAAACTCTTTGGGTGCGACGCAAGGGCATGCTACAATCTTTGGCTTCGCTTCTACATTGGCAGCTTTGGCTACTTTAGATACACATTCGAGAATTGAATCACACTGCATTGAATATACCTACTTTGTCGATATCAAGCGGCATCCGAGGATAGTCCCGCATAAGTTGACCAATCCCATTCGTCACCTTTGTAAGGCTATTTGGGATAAATCATTAGTGATACTTTTATGCATTTTTGTGGATGTTTTTAATGCATTTTTATGTGGAGTTCTAGTGTTCTCGGGGTACTCTTTTTCCGACAAGGGTTTACTCCACAAGGGTGGGTTTTACCTTGATAGGTTTTAACGAGACCCATATTTAAGCTACCTGATCAGCTTGTGATCGACTCTTTCCCTTTCTTTAATATATTTTTCCACTTATTCGAGAAAAATATTATCCGAATAATGCGATTCCTAAATCATCGCCCGGAAAGTTTGAACCAATGCCGCTTCCGAGACCATTTATTATCATTGAAAATAATATCATTCCGAATGTGCCAAAGGAGCCAAACGCTGAAATAAAAGCCACCTTCCATAGAAAAGCCACCGATCACCAAGTGGAAATCCATGACATGAAACAAAAATTCATTGAAACTATGCTACTTGGATGGATAGTAACAAAGAAAAAACCTCAAAGATCACCCCATAGATGCCTGCGCAAAAGCATAAGAAACAAAAAGATGGTCAATCGATTCAACGTGAGATTAACATAGACTCTACGAAAGTCGGCCCAATGAAGCCCTGGGAGTGCATAATGTCTAAAACCGCAAGGCGTCCGAAAAATGCCCTCCAAACAACTACTGATCTCCTTTCCGGAATGTGCGTAGACCAAATCCAAGAACCCCATCTAACCATCGAGAGAGCAGGCCGCAAAAATGAATAGTCCTCTTTAGAAGAAAACACCCCATCTATAGAATGTGTCCATACTCTTTATCCTCGAGAATGTGGGGAAGCGGACAATAGACAATATCACGAACAATATCCATGTAAGCCTACATGAAAGAAATGGTAAAATGCCAAGTGTTATCGTAATAAAAGCCGATATTGTGTCCTCGAAAATGAATCCAATTTTCTGTAGGAATGCCAATCTGATCCGCAATGACATGACCTAACCAATTGTCATTCCAAAATCCAACAGACGACTGTGCCTCCGGAACCCAACGCGACTCTATTAGGCAATTCTGAACCAGAGGACGAAGAGCAGCCTAGATCGAAGAAGGTAAGTATGATTTACGGATTGCCCCGCTCGCCAACAGATATCGCTTGCGGAGGGTGGCGGGCACGATGGAATACGAAGTAATAACCTTTCGACCCAATTTCATGAGATAAGCCTCGATTAGTCGTGATGATAGAACGGACCCCAAGGCACCTTCTTTCCAAGGAGTACAACAACGAGCCCAATTAACCATATGAGTACCTTTCGATTGATGTCACCGGTCCGGATAAAATTACGCATAGCTTTCTCAAGCCGCTTAAGCATCGCAATCGGCCATTTATAAACAAGCATAGAGTGTAGCGGTGAACTCGTGATCACGAGTTCACCAAACACACCCCCAAAGAAGCGAGAGAGAAGCCCTTCCATCGTTTGAACTTGAGGAGCACCTTATCAAATGTAGCGTGAAGAACCCTCTCCGCTTGGGAGCCCCTTTAAATATAGGGATGCCAAGGTAAGTCGTAGGGAAATCGCCCACCGGATCCCAATCATTGCTTGAATACGATTGCGGACATGTCTAGAAACAAGTCCCAAAAAAAACCTTGGATTTGTTAGGATTGAAGACTTGCCCCAAAATAGAAGCATAAAATTGAAGAGCCTGTGGCGAACATGACGGGCATTGCCATGGTAGCCTCACAGAGAATGACTATACCATCAGCATACAACATTGTAGAAGGTAAATGGATGTTCCGAGGGGCAACAAATGGCCGTAGACTATTAGAAGCCACAAAGTCTACAAAAATTCTACCAACACTTCCTCAAAGAACACGTAATAGAAGAGGAGAAAGAGGATCCCCTTGACGAACACCATGAGAATAAAAAGTAACCCATCGCGAACCATTCAACAAGACAAAATACAAGTGAAAAAGAATCACCAAAATCCATCCAATGAACTTAGCCGAAAACCCAAATCTATGCAAAACGTAAAGCAAGAACTCCCACCAAAGTATCAAAGGCTTTACGAATGTCAATCTTTAAAATCATGTTCTTGTCCTCTTTATTCTGCAAAATATTGTAGCCTTCCGATACCAAAGCGACACAATCTTGAATATGACGTCCGAAATAAACCCAAACCGAGTGGGAGAAAGAACCACTGCTGATAATCTTCCCAAAACGAGTAGCCGAATCTTCGTAATGATCTTAAAAATGAAATTGCTCATGACAATCAGCCAAATTTTCAATAACAATGGCAACATTTAGGAATAAGAACCATAAAGCTATAATTGAGTCCAAAGGCAAAGCCCTGAACACACAAAGAAGTGACGGATCGCATCAATGATATCAATAGAAATAATATCCCAACAATGATGATAGAACACCCCATTAAAATCGTCCCACCAGGGGAGCTATCCAAGCCAAGAACAAAATCGCCTCCTTTATCTCAATATCGTAGGGCAATGAATGAAGAATGCGTTATCAATCTCTCGAGCATGCCGGAGTAATAGTCTGGTCAATAGCGGAGTCATCGACCGGAGAGCCAACCAGAGCGCGGCGAACAAATCTTCGAAGAAGTGAATAACATGACTTTGGATGGCGGCAGGTCGAGAGTAAGATGGCCGTCTATCATCAAACCATGAATACCAGATCGAACGGCCTTGGTTTGACAACGACGGTGGAAGAAAGTAGTATTACGTCGCTATCAACAAGCCGCACCACCCTCAATTTTTGCCAAAGAAATTCGGATCGCAGCGATAAGGCATGATTGAGCGAACATTGAGCATCAAATTCACGCTCCCGAGGTTGTCCGTAACCAATAGTCTCAATATCCGATTGAATTTGCTTAACTTTCTCCAATTTATCATCCACCCTGCCCGATTGACATCACCGAAAACCTCCTATTCCAAGTACGAAGGATCAGGCGCAATTGTTTGATTTTACATATAAATTTAATCAAAGGATTAGAGCTCGCAATAGGAATATTCCAACAAGAAGCAACCGTCACAAAACCTGGATGTTTAATCCACATACGCTAAACCGAGAATGGCCCAGCGCCGCATAAGTTGAGTCGAACATGAGAGCAAAAGGGATGGTGATCGAACAAATACGAGGGAGAACATAGTTATCCACCTTGTGCCAAAGGGAAAGAAAAGTAGAGGTAGCCATGGAGCGAGCGATCCAATCTAGCCTGAATGAGATTATGTCGACCCTCGTAGCACACCACGTAAAAAAGTGGCCCATGGTTGGGATGGATGCCAACCTCGCACTATCCATAAAATTGCGAAAGTCCTGACAGGATGCAAGAGAAGCAATCCCCTGACCCTTTTTCTCATGATTACCCAGAATAGCATTAAAGTCTCTCATCAAAACCAAGTCATCAATACCCAAACCAATAATATGCACAAACCCCACGGGAAAAGTGATACTAGCATACTGAACCCTGATAATAATACACAAATCAGAAATGAGAATATGCTACAAAATATTGACATCCATGCGGCGAAAAATCCAAATATCTGATTTCCCATTAGAACGGAAGTTCTACACCACAAAATGCAACCCTGCATCGATCCAAAAGAATCATGAATACTTGCAGCGATGACGGCAATCGAAAGGCTTATAGAAGAGGTTGGTTCAAGTTGTGGTTAGAATCGGATGCTACTTACGTATGTGGGTTCTTCGAAGCACGATCTCTTGGTGTTCCATGGAAGTTCTTAGCCAAATGGCGGATGACGCTTCACTATATTTCTCACATGAAGTTCAGGGTTTCACATATCTTGTAGGTCCTAAGGGGTGTAAGTGTAAGGTTTAGAAGGGGGTTGAATAAACCTTACCAAATTTTTGATTTAGTCCTTTTAAAAGTTCGAGTTGATACTACACAAACAAGTGTCCTTGGTGGACATGACCAATTTAGTTAATCAGAGAGTTAGTCTCTCAAATGAGACTTAATCGAGCTGTTGATGGAATAACTCACCGTTAAGTCTAAATTAACTCAACCGTGGTTTGTTTTCAGGAAGACTTAACACCCTTAAGTTTGGTTAAGTAGAGATTTAGAGCTTGATTTAGTACTTAGAGATTATCTAATGGATGGAAACAAATATGTCACAGAATTAAACAAATATGATGCAAGAGTTAAAGTCTTTGAAATGTAAATGACACAATAAGATTTTTATAGAGGTTCGAAGATGGGGTAATTCTTCTACTCCTCTCTTCTCCAACTCCCGGAGGAATCCACTAGGTATTGATCAAGATACAAAGTGGTAACAATCCGTATACAAATCTTGATCACACAAATTGACTTGATCCTTTGGGACTCGGTCTGAGACGCCTTGATCACTCACCGGCTTCTCGTGCGACTCAACTTCTTTTTACAGGCACCGCCTTGCTACTACAACCCACTTGCTCAAGCTCTTTGGATTTGATCACGAAGCCCTCCAAAAGCTCAAGACTTGGTTCGACCTTGAACCTTCCTACAATCCTTCGTGGAATGTAGACCCCTTGATTCTTCAGTAATTTCCTCTTCAACTGATTGAAGTTATCTTTCCTTCACAGGTGAGTGTTGGATTGATGTTCTTCGTAGTGTAGGCTTGAGGATTGAGCGTTTAATCACTTGAGAATATTTCAGGTTACAATTCTAATAATTGCTAGAATGTTTGTGGTTCAGGTAACCTGCGTAATCTCTGTCTCTTTTTTTTTTTCTCAGAGTTATTCCTCAGCCTTTTATAGTGAGCTTTTCAAAAATCTGCCCGTTGAAGAGATAGGCTTATTTTTGAAAGTCACTTGTGGTCGTTGGCTTGTCTTGTTGCAGTCCTTGGAATTGCCATTTCCTCGTATGAATTGTTCTTCACGCTTTTGAGTTCGACATGGTGTAGTGCTTCCCATTGGTTTATTCCTTTTGCACGCTTCCGGGATCGAGCACTTCGAGAAAGGTAGCATGGAGATATTACTTGTTTAAGTAATTCTCTTGATTTCTGTAACGGGATCTTTTCAGCTTATCTCGACTTGATCGCATTTCCTTGCTTTCCCCCAGGTGACTTAGAGTCACTTCCAATCATTGGATGACTCTTCATCCGTCACTTCAACTTGAGACTTGGCTTTTCTTAAGTTGACTTGATCGATACTCCACTCACCGCATCTCACCGCTCCTTGATAGTTCCCGTCTTCTCTTCTTTGACATACTCAAATGTCTTGCAGCAGAGTCTTCCTTCTTGTCTTGATTGTCTTCTTGCATGTTTGGGCATAGTCGACTTAACTCGGCTTGACCAGCCCTATTTATTACAATGCAATTTACAACAAAAATTGGGGTGCCAACTTCCTATTCTAAGTTTTACATGGCATTCATCAAAATCTAAACAATAAATTTCCCAACAATTTCCCCCTTTTTGATGATGCCAAAACTTAAAACATTCAAAATGTAAATAGCAAAGATACATACAGATAGTGCATTCACATAGAATGTATGCGTAGAATCAATCCTTTTATTGATCATAACATTCTTGTTCTTTTACACAATCATTTACAAGGTGTATCGAGCAAACATTTGTCTACACAAAAAATAAAGAATTTACAACTTTATTGCGTAAGACTTACATAGTATGTATTTACATAGTAAAATACATGAAGGGGTGGACAACAACACTTCATTCTCCTTCGTTGTCTCCTTCTTTCATCTTCTTAAGAATCTTCTTCTCTTTTTCTCATCGTCACCGCCTTCTTCTTCTTTTCATATGCCTTCCGGGCAGCTTCATCTCTTCTTAATCTCTCTTGTCTTTCCTCCCATAGCTGAGTTTGTCTCTTATTTTCTTCTTTCTATTCTTTTCGCATACTCAGCATTGCTTTTAGCCACTTGCAAATTGGCTACTTGGTCAAGACCAGCCCAAGAGATCCCTCCTTTCTTGCCTGGATCTACGTACTCAATGTTTTGGGCGAGGTCTGGGTCCGAAGCCTCTTCCTTCCTTCATCGCTTCTTTCTCTACCTCCCCTGCAGGGCGTGTATTGACTGGGGTCTTTTCTTCCCGGTGAGTGACCAGCAGAGTGATCGCAGGTAGTCTCTCGCTGTCGTCGCTTCTTCACATAACGTGAGACCCTTTTCCCAAGACAAGTCCCAAGCTTGAGCCATAGACATTTTTGCAAAGTATCCTTGAGATGCGAGCGTTTTAAATTCATCAACTGATCGTGGCTCGGTCCCGACATCCGAGATGGCATAAGTGTCTCTGTCTCTCTTTGGAATGCCTCCATGTTGTTTCAAGATGTTCATAACTCGGGCATCCATTCTTTCTTCCACTTCCTCCATCCCCGCTTCAATTGTCTTTCTCTTTTCACCATAGATATAGCAGTGTTGGAGTGGCGGAGTTACTGGGAGTTTGTTGCTGATAATATCACCGTGACAAGACCTTGTTGGGGGTTTGTGCAATCATCAAGGTCACATCTTTCGATCCTTCCCCCTCAACGGACTTTCCTTTCTTCTATTTTGACACTTCCTCAAATTGTCTTTCCCTTCACAAATTTGCTTCCTCCTTTTCACTTCGTGATCTCTTTAGCGCTTTAAAGTATTCCTCTTCCCCTTTTTGGCATCATCAAAGGAGAGAGGAACACTGAAACATACTTGGCAGCGGGAAATCGAGCTCGCGATGGCCGGAGTTCTCCTCGAGTCTCTGTGGGTGTATGCGGCACGAAATTCGGAGCGAGTAGCGTTGGACTCTCTTTGAAATTAGCTTCATCTCAGCCATGAGAAGGCTGAATTTTCTATCCATGTTTTTTTTCCATACTGGAGATCACTCTTATTTTGCTCACGCAACAACTTTATCTCGGCAAAGTGTGAGCTTCATGCATGTGCTCAATGTGTTCTCTCAATTTCGTTTTTGCATCGGCATTCTCGGCTCTCCATACCCGGCTGACTTGTTGAACAATGTCCTGAAGTATCTAACTTGTTCCACATGCATTGTTTGTTGTTGTTGCCACCATTCCCCGATCCTCGATTTTGTTATGCCTCTCAAGTCGGCGAAAGGTTGGCATCTCGTTGTCCGATCGCATGTCCATAGAGGCATGGTGCCTCTCCATCCGTTCAATTTCAGCAAATAATGCCTTGAACACCTCCCGAACTTCGATTGTTTCTTCCGTTGCGGTGATGGCCATGCGATGTCAAAGTCATAGTCACCGAACGATGGTACCTGACGGAATGACGGGAGCTGGTCGGAAGCGTGCGAGCTCGTTCTCGACTCTTTAGGGAGGTCGGGTACCTCCAGGGGATTTGTTCAATGATGAGAGGTGCACGTGAAGTTCCTTTTGGAGTCGAACTGCTGCGGCTTGAGGAGCTGCGCGATGGACTCTGTTTGGTGGGTCATTGTGAAGTGGACCCGACTTGCGAGCCTCATTGTCTCAACAGCCTTCCGTTGGTCTCACTGGTTTCTCCAATTGAGTGGATGGTCCTCGGCCTTATCAAAAGTGTCATCGGACGATGATGATGAGATATCCATTGGTGGCTCATCATCCAAATTGAAAGTTTGACGAGTAGTCTTTAGATCGAACTTGCTCGTCTTTGCCGGGAACATCCGCAACAGTCTTTTGGATCTGCTGTCACGGGGATGACTCGACTTCTTCGTCGCCGATCCCAAAAAGGTTACATCAGATTATCACGGGAATCATGAAGCGCTTATCTCCTTTTCGGATGGATCAATGATAGCAGGAGGATGTTCTCTACTTGACTTCTTTACCCCTGGGAAGTCTCAACCTCCCGTGGGCCTTTATTACCTCCTACAGTCTCAACTGCAGGTGAGGCCTTGGACCTCCCTTTCGACAAAGGTCACTTGTCTTAGGGTCTTCTGGTGGTATCCATTGGAGTCTCAACCCCATGGATTGCACTTTCATCGCCAGTGTTAACTCCCGTACTGTTCCTTCCTCGTGCTTCGATTTGCATCGGCGGCGTCATTAGCTGCAGAGCGATTGGCACCTCACCGAGACAGTCTCAATCGCCGAGCCGTTGATGACAACTTGTTGTGTACTTTGTGGTTGTTCCTTCTCCACTTCGCCTCCTAGATTCGTCGTGGAGTCATCTGCAGACATTCTCCGACCTTGCCGCAGCGGTGGAAGGAGTTTCCCCCGGTGGCGCACCACCGAGTGACTTGGAATGGGGTCACTCGTCTCCAAACTCCCGGTTGTTTCTACCGAGTGTTCAGTTGGGGCGGTGGTAAGACACCTTCATTAGGGGTTGGCTCAATCAGGGGTCCCCACTAACCCGCTTCATCGCCATTTCCCTTAATTCCTTCTTCCGAGTGAGTCAAGTGGTGGCGAACAACGGTAGCGATTTGTTTGAACCACTCCCATTGGATCAATTTCACCGTGTTTTGGAGGACTCTCCTAGTCCCTCCATCAATCTTTTCCCGTGAAGGATTCTGGATTCGTGCATTGCTTGCTGCATTTACAACTTTTCGTGGCGGCAGCAGAGTCCTGGATCCTTATCATCACCGGATAAGACATCAAGGAGATGATGTGTGTGTTCTGAGTGCCGGTGAAAGGCGATGCTTTGGCCTTCTCACGTGCCTCGACTTCCTCTACTGTCTTTCCTTCTCCTTGTCCTTGAAGATCCGCAAGATATCCGTGCGATTTTCTTCATCTAGTGCTTGGACCACAAATGGTCACTCCAAGGAAGTTCGCCAGCCCTCTTCCTCTTCTATAAATTCAGGCCGTTGGAACTGTTCCCTTGATCGACTCAATTTCCACTTCCTCCACTCTCGCAGACGATTTTGGATGTCCGGGTAAAGTGGGGATAGGATCATCACATCACTATCGGCTCTATCGCTTCTTCTTATGTCTCAAATGCGCGGACTACACAAATGTGTGTCTTGATTTGCCTCTGACGATCGCCTTGAAAGAGACTTAGTCAAGTTTCATCAATTATATCCGGGACTCTACTTCTCCAGCGATCTCTGTCTGCTCTCCAAATTGAGTGGGTGACTCACCGGTTTCTCAAGCTCGGAGTGCTTGATGATTCTTCTTCGTCGCCTAGTTTGTACCGAGGGGATTTACCGTTCGAGAGAGAGTTTCTTGAGTCTTGGCGGCGGGGCGTCTTGGTGTTTTCTTCTCGAGGAGCTGGCCGTCTTGGCTTATCGTTCTCCTCTTTTGACGATCGGAGAAGGTATTTGAGAGTCCTTCTCGACCGCTCTTCTTTGGGCGAGACACACGAGCGCGGGCGGTGACTCGACCATTGCAGGGGAAAGAGCGAGTTTGTTTTTCTTTCTTTGTAGGAGCAAAGCCGATCTTCTTAGCAACCGCAGGGGGCAGCTTTTCTTCTTTGGTGGAGAGAGGAAACAATCAGTATCTTGAGTGGTCACCGATTCCCCCTAACTCGTGTCGCCTTTCTTGGCGTAGGCTCTCTTCTCAGCGCCGAGAGGGTTTGATCTCAACATCCTCTTGTTTACATGGAACGCCTTTCCATGTCTAAGAGGGACTCCTTTCACCTCCATCGTTGAGGCCAATCACTGGCCATTCCTAGGGATCCTCCAAATGCACCATCTTCCTTGAAGGATTTGTTCCCTACATTCGCAGCGGAGTCTCTCGTAGACAAACTCAAATTTTTGATTTATTTTCTTTTCTTCAATGATCGCAGCCATTACGATCAACTTTGTGATTGGTCAAAGCCGCCAAATTTGATGTCTATGCATTTGGCAACTATGTCCAACAAATTTGTGGTAATCCTCCTTCACCTCTTGTTTGTTTGTGTAAACTATTTTATCAAAGATAGTCGGGCTTGGCTATTTCCTTCCAAGCAAGCCAGGTTTACATCAAAGATCATTGATTTCGATGCTCCTTCCGCTCGGTAGTGAGCGTGTTCACCAAATCCTTGGCGAGAGATGGTGAACTTCTTTTCCGTGAATGATGACTTTATCCCTTCATCGTGAATCTCGGCATTCACGTAGAATCGCGTCGACCTCCTCCACATAGGTCATCGGATATTCCAACGCCGAAACGGTTTCACCCAGGCGTTACCAATTTCTCAAGAATTTTCTTCACTTAGGTGTCGTCGGACCCTGTTTCACCATGCCGTCGAAATCCAAAGTAGACCCGGTGTGGATTTGCTTTCCTAACTTGACAAAATCATAGGTTGGTGCCATTTTTCAGATTTCACCGAGAAAACTTAGAGGTTGATTTGAAGATAGATAGGGTTTTGAGAGAGTTTTGCCTTTGCTTCCGAGAGAAATGAACAGTTTTGGTAATATGAGAGAGAGAGAGAAGAAAAGCTTAAGTATGGTTTATGAAAGGACGTGCGGGTGGTTTTGAAATGTGATCCAAATCAACGGCTTAGATTTTGCACGCCGATTTAGCATTTAATGTCTCGTATTTAATGCGGCGGCATTTATATCCAATCATAAGCTTGGTGTGCGCTTTTTTGCCTGTACACGTCATAATTATCTTTGACGTAATTCTTAAAAACATTCCCGCTTAGTAAAAACGATGCGTTTTGTCACTTTGCTCATAAATGACTCGACTTTTACCCTCACCGGGTTTAACTCTTCTTCTCACAGTTCTCTTGTGACTCAAATTTGTCACCGACTCGATATAAATGTCTTTCCGATCTGGTGATTTACTTAGGATTTGTGAGTTCACTCTTTTTCCCTTTTTTTGTGTTCCATTTCTTTTCTTTGAGTCTTCTCGAGTGTTAGCTCACTCAATTAACCCTAACTCATGCTTGAGTTCTTCAAATCTTGATTCACATAATGGTTTTGTGAATATGTCACCAACCTGTTTATCGGTTGAGATGTATTCAATATGATGTCCTTCTTTTCAACATGATCTCTTATGAAGTGATATCGACATCGATATGCTTTGTTCTTGAGTGCAACACGAATGAGTGATTGCAATTGCACTTGTGTTATCACACATGATTGGAATTTCCTTTTCTTCAACTTCATAGTCTCTCACTTTGTCTCATCCATAGGATTTGGGCTACAACACCTGCCCATGCAGCTATGTATTCTCGCTTTAGCAGTAGAGGTGGCTATTGAATTTTGCTTCTTGCTAAACCAGAAATCACTGTTTCTAGCATTTGACATGTGCCTCGAGGTGCTTTTCTGTCAACTCTGCATCCAAAGATAGTCGTAGTCCGAATAGCCAATTAGTTTGAATCCACCTTCCTTTAGATACCATAAGCCAACTTCTTGGCTTCCTTTCAAGTATCTCAAGATTCTCTTAGTCTTTGTCATATGGCTCTCTTTTGGAGCAGATTGAAATCTTGCACATACACACCTACCTAGGAAAGGTGTTGTCGGCTCGCTTCTTTGTGAGATAGAGCAATGATCCAATAAGTGCTCTATATCTTGTTTGATCTACAGAGCTTGCCATCTGCATCCATGTCCATTTTGATGATGTATTCATTGGTATTTTCACGAAGATTTCTCCTCCATACCAAATTTCTTTCATTAAATCTCTCGGTGTATTTTGTTTGACTTATGAAGGTTCCATCCTTCGATTGTTTCACTTGGAGTCCAAGGAAGAATGTTAGCTCTCCCATCATGCTCATTTCAAATTTACTTTGCATGAGGTTTGAAAATTTTTCACACGACTCTTTGTTTGTGGATCCAAAAATGATGTCATCCACATATATTTGAACAAGCAAAGATACTCTTCTTGTCTTGAATTCTAAAAGTGTTCTATCTACTTTTCCTTTTGTGAATCCATTCTCGATTAGGAATTGTGACAAAGTATCATACCATGCTCTCGTGTGCTGTTTCAATCCATACAGAGCTTTCTTGAGTTTGTATACCTTATCTCCAAGAGTCTTCTGCTCAAATCCTGGAGGTTGTTCAACATACACTTCTTCTTCCAATAAACCATTTAGGAATGCGCTTTTACATCCATCCGATATGCGGTAAAGTTCTTGTGAGCTGCATAGGCAAGAAACATCCTTATAACTTCCAATCTTGCTACAGGGCAAATGTTTCATCAAAATCTATCCCTTCTTCTTGGCAATATCCTTTGGCTACTAATCTTGCTTTGTTTCTTACCCGTAACCTTCCTCGTTCATCTTATTTACGAACACCCATTTTGTGCCAATAACATTTTGATGGGTGGGTCTTTGAACTAATTCCCATACTTTATTTCTTTCAAACCGATTCACTCTTCTTGCATAGCTTGAATCCAATGTGTGTCATCCAATGCTTGTAACACATCTTTGGGCTCTATTTATGAGATAAAGCATGTGAACATAGCTTCTTGTTGAGTTCTGATCTTGTTTTGACACCTTCTCTTATATCTCCAATGACAAGTTACGTGGATGGTCTTTCACCATCTTACATCAAAGTTGAAGTAAGTTAGCTGGATTCGATCGTCTAGCAAAATGTTGCTTTGATCGACTCTCTCATAGTCACTTAGCAAATTTTCCAAATTGTTTTGAGATTCACTATCTCATCTTCTTCGAGTTTATAATTCCACTTGGCTTGAAAGATAGGGACTCTTCAGTATGGTTGGATGATTGACCTATCACCGACTCTTCAATGTCTTCTCCATTTACATTTGGCTCATCGAATACCACATGAATGGATTCTTCGCAACCATAGTCCTTTTGTTGAGTACTCAGAGCTTTGCTTTCACCGAGTATCCCAGAAGATACCTTCATCGCCTTTAGCATCGAAGGCCTTTAGATTGTCTTTGCCATTGTTGTGGATGAAGCATTTACATCCAAATATTCTAAAATATGCAACATTTGGTTTTCTTCCAGTCCAAATCTCATAGGGAGTCTTTGTCACCGTTTGTCTTTTATCATACATCTATTTTGAGTGTAGCAAGTCGTGTTGATTGCTTGACCCAAATCTTTTTGGTAACCCCTTGACTAACATGGTCCTTTGCTTTGCTTCTTTGAGAGTTCTATTCCTTCTTTCTCGCAACTCCATTTTGCTTTGTGGAGTCCTTGCTGCAGATAGTTCATGACCAATACCATTTTCAATATAATACTGAGTTATTATTCCATTGACAAACTCGGTTCCTCTGTCGATCTTATTTTGATAATGGTTTGGCTCTTCTCATTTTGAATCCTCTTCATCACCGTGTGGTAGTTTAGAGAGTTTCTTTCTTCTTACACATGAATATTGTCCATGTATATCTTGAGTAGTCATCTACTACCACCAAGGTGTATTTCTTTCCACTTATGCTAGCTGGTTCCACTGGGCCAAATAGATCCATATGTAGCAGATGCAATATTCTTGTTGAAGATGGGCATGTCTTTTCTTTGAATGATGATTTGATTTGTTTTCCCTTCTGACATGCGTCACATATACTCTCCTTTTTGTATACTGAGTCTGGAAGTCCTTCCACAAGACTACTTCTGGCAAGCTTGTTAATCGTTTTGAAATTCAGGTGACTCAGCTTTTTGTGCCACAGCCAACTTGATTCAGCTGTGCTTTTTGCTAGTAGACAGGTGTTGGGTGTAGCGGTTGACCAATCTACTACATACATGTTCTTTTGTCTGCATCCTTGCAACACAACTTCATTCGATTCAGCATCCTTGATTTGGCATATACCCATGTTAAATCCAACATTATAGCCCTTGTCACGAGTTGATGATGCTTAGCAAGTTGAAGTTGAGTCCTTCAACATATGCAACATCTGTGATTTCTAATCCATTCCTCTTGATGGATCCAATGCCTCTTATTTCACCGAGCTTCATTTCCTCCAAATATAACTTTTGCTCCTTTAACTTCCTTGAATTTTGACAGATTTTTCTTATTTCTGTCATATGTCCGGAATGACCACTATCCATATACCAGGTTCCTTGGCACTCACTGTTCCTTGAACCTCGCAATCAAGGAAATTAAGTTTTAGGTACCCATACTTGTCCGGGTCCCGAGGGGTTAGAATTGTAAGATGATCCAACCAACTTATAGCCAAATGATTTGACTCTAAGGGGTTGCCATCTATCAAATGCCATAATCATAATTAATCTTGGCAAATTGCTTGGGGATTCTAGGTTCATACAAAATTTTTTTTTTCTGTATGCTGTATATGTGTTTTTAGCAATCGCCTTCTTTGGGTAATTGTTGTGTCTCTCGAGTGTAGTGCCTAGTGCATATGTGTGTTTGATGAAAGCTCTTATACTTTTGGAATGGCCTTTCTTGAGTTCTAGGCCTTTGCCATTTGGGCTTATATTCCATAAGTCTATTCGATAGTTCACATTATTCCAATCAGCTTGGCTTGGATAATTTCTACCATTCCCATCATATGTATTTCTTTTATAGATTTTCTGGGTTTTTGGTAGCTTTGTTTCTTCTTTCTGAGTATTTTCTGTTTGGAGTTTCTTTGAGAACTCGACCAATCTTTTCTCATTGTCCTTTCAAATAAGCACTCAATGGTCATTTTTTCCTTTTCCTTTATAACTAAGGCCGCTTTGCTTGTAATTGTGCTTTGGGTGAATGTGTGCACACCTTGAGTTTTGGATTTTTAGACTCTTCATTGCTTGAAGATCCTTTTTCCAAAATTACTTTCGGAGTTTGACATAGCACGGAGGAATTAAATCCTAAGCCTGTCTTGTCCCCACATTCTCTTTGACTCATAATAAGATCATCCAATGATTTAGATGCCTTAGTGAATGAGGCAATTACATTTTTGAGGTCATTCTCCCTCTTTTCTATGGCAGCTATTTACTCGCTATTAGCTTGGCATTTTCACCTTTAAACTTTCATTCTCATCAGCTATTTGACTTAGAGTACTCGGCTCCTTAGTCACCGTGAGTTTTGCTCTTTAGTAGGCTGTTTTCCTCATTTAGTAGTGTGTGTGAGGATTTAATGTGTTCGAAATCTTTCATCATTTTGCCTAATGAATCATAAAGATCGGTGGGTGATGAAGTGTGTGTGTCACGTCACTATCACTAGAATGAGTTCGATGAGTTAGAGTGTACCTCATCTTCTTGGTCGGGTTGATCATGTTCCTTGGCCATCAAACAGTTAGAGCTTCTTCTTCGAGTCACTTGAGTAATCAGCTTCACTACTCTCTCGACTCGGCTATGTCTTTTGACTTGGTTCTCGACCTCTCTGCGCAACAAAGATGCCTTTTTCTTTTCTTGTCTTCTTTCTCTCAAGACCTTTCTTTCTTCTTCATTCCTGTATTTGTTGACTACGAGGATATGGGCGATCAATGGCATAGTGACCTGGTTGCCTACTCTGTTCAAAGATAGATATTCAACCTTTTGATCGCCTCTTTCCATTCTTGGATTGTCGGGCCTTTAATATTCACTTTTTTGATGATTTGTTCTCTTGGTTGGCTTTCTTTCCCTTGATTTGGAGGGAGCCGAGTGTCTTCTGG
Organism: Rehmannia glutinosa; assembly: GCA_016081115.2. Classification (NCBI taxonomy): domain Eukaryota; kingdom Viridiplantae; phylum Streptophyta; class Magnoliopsida; order Lamiales; family Orobanchaceae; genus Rehmannia; species Rehmannia glutinosa. The sequence goes on along the minus strand of CM071934.1, from coordinate 67,849,314 downwards.
AGGATTCGCCCTTGCCTCTCTTGTAGTTCTTATTGAAGAACTTGTTGAACCTTTTACTAGTAGGGCTATTTCTTCCGGGTCAATGACTTCTTTGACCTCGGCTCTCTTCCCATCTTTAACAATTAGAGCAAAATGTTTTGGATACAAATTGTCTCTTCCTGGTCTTTTCTTCTCGGCTCAAACTCGTAGGCTTTGAGGTCCGAGAATAGTTCATGGTTGGATGTCTTTGATAGGTCCATGGAATGTCTTAGTGCCATGACCTTCATTTCCCATTCACCGAGACTTTTTAGGATCTTCATACACATTTCTTCTTCGTATACATTCCTTTCCAAGTGCATTTAGCTCGTTGGTGATTTACGTGAATCGAGCATCCAGTTGATCTAGGTTCTCTCCTGAGATCATTTTGAAGTTCTCAAATTTCTGTCGACCCACTTTGATAATTTGTTTTCTTTGATTTGCTTCCGAGCCTTCACAAATCAATGTTAGTTTGTCCCATTTCTTTAGCCGTTTTGCATGATTTGACTTTATTGAACATGGCTTTGTCCAAGGTTTTGTAAAGGATGTCCTTGGCTACATTGTCCAGGTTGTATCTTTTTTTGTCATCATTTGTCCATTCAGTTCTTGGTTTTTCGATCATAGCTGCAGGAGCAACATCCTCTTCACCTTCACCGTGCAGCTCTTCTTCTTACACCGTGTTCACCTTTAAGATTTGCGGTGGCCCATCCTCTATCACTATCCACATCTCATCATGTAATCTTTGATAGATGAGCACGCATACGAATTTTCCAATCATCAAATTCTTCAATTGTGAACATAGGGATGCGTGTCAAATTTGCTTCCATGATAATAAATTTTAATGATAAAAAGAGTTTTGAAAGTTTAAGTACTAAAGCGGACTTTGAAAAATTTGGAGATCTAGTTCAAGAACTGCGGAAGGCTCAATGAACCAACCGCTCGATACCACTTGTAGGTCCCAAGGGGTGTAAGTGTAAGGTTTAGAAGGGGAGGGGGTTGAATAAACCTTACAAATTTTTTATTTAGTCCTTTTAAAAGTTCGAGTTTATACTACACAAATTGTCCTTGGTGGACAACCAATTTAGTTAATCATGTAGAGTTAGTCTCTCAACGACTTAATCGAGTGTTGATGGAATAACTCAACCGTTAAGTCTAAATTAACTCAACTGTGGTTTGTTTTTATTGGAAGACTTAACACCCTTAAATTTGGTTAAGTAGAGATTTAGAGCTTGATTTAGTACTTAGAGATTATCTAATGGATAGCAAATATGTCACAGAATTAAACAAATATGATGCAAGAGTTAAAGTCTTGAAATGTAAATGACACAATAAGATTTTTATAGAGGTTCGAAGATGGGGTAATTCTTCTACTCCTCTCTTCTCCAACTCCTGGAGGAATCCACTAGGTATTGATCGATATAAAAGTGGTAACAATCTAGATACAAGTCTTGATCACACAAACACTTGATCCTTTGGGACTTAGTCCGAGACGCCTTGATCACTCACAAATGGCTTCTCGTGCGACTCGACTTCTTCACAGGCAGTGCCTTGCTACTACACATGCCCACTTGCTCAAGCTCTTTGGATTTGATCACGAAGCCCTCCAAAAGCTCAAGACTTGGTTCGACCTTGAACCTTCCTACAATCCTTCGTGGAATGTAGACCCCTTGATTCTTGAATTTCCTCTTCAACTGATTGAAGTTATCTTTCCTTCACGGTGAGTGTTGGATTGATGTTCTTCGTAGTGTAGGCTTGAGGAATGAGCGTTTAATCACTTGAGAATATTTCAGGTTACAATTCTAATAATTGCTAGAATGTTTGTGGTTCGGTAACTGCGTAATCTCTGTCTCTTTTTTTTTTCTTAGAGTTATTCCTCGGCCTTTTATAGTGAGCTTTTCAAAAATCTGCCCGTTGAAGAGATAGGCTTATTTTTGAAAGTCGCTTGTGGTTGTTGGCTTGTCTTGTTACTGATCCTTGGAATTGCCATTTCCTCGTATGAATTGTTCTTCACCTTTTCGTAGTTCGACACGGTGCAAGTGCTTCCCATTGGTTTATTCCTTTTGCACGCTTAAGGGATCGAGCACTTGAGAAAGGTAGCATGGAGATATTACTTGTTTAAGTAATTCTCTTGATTTACGTACAACGGATCTTTTTCGATTATCTCGACTTGACCGCATTTCCTTGCTTTCCCCCAGGTGACTTAGAGTCGACTTCCAATCATGGATGACTCTTTTGTCACTTCAACTTGAGACTTGGCTTTTCTTAAGTTGACTTGATGATACTCCACTCACCAGCATCTCATCTCATTGCTCGTTCATAGAGTTCCCGTCTTCTCTTCTTTGCCATACTCGGTTGTCTTGCAGCAAGTCTTCCTTCTAGTCTTGATTGTCTTCTTGCATGTTTGGGCATAGTGACTTAACTCGGCTTGACCCAGGCCCTATTTATTACAATGCGATTTACAACAAAATTGGGGTGCCAACTTCCTATTCTAAGTTTTACATGTCATTCATCAAAATCTAAACAATAAATTTCCCAACATATCTACAGAGAGGGCAACAAAGTAGCGGATAAACTCTCCAAGATGGACGTTCACTTAGATTGGTCCCATATGATTCTTGAGTCGGTTTCCACGGAATCGCATGAAGATATCGGTGGTCGATTTCCTATCGCTATGCATAGTTTTGGGGTACTCTTTTTCCTATCAAAGGCTTTTCCCTCTAGGTTTTACTTTGATAGGTTTTAACGAGCCCCTCTTTTGGCTATCTGCTTGGCACATGTAGCGCTTTCTATGGGATTCTATTTGTTTAGCTTACGTTTTTCGAACCTTGAGGTGTTACACTTCTTCATTGGATTATGCTAGCTGCTTGGCTTGTAAGCAGCATCATCTTTTCTTTTTTTTTTATATATTTTACCATTCTATCAAAAAAACATCCAGCTCCACCTTGGGTTCGAGATGGCGACTAAGGATGGGTTATGTCGTTGGTAGAAGGCCTTGAGAACATTGTGAGAAGCAACATTCCGTATCCCTCTCGATATTCCAGAACAAGCAATTCATAAGATAAACTTCAAAGGTGGAGGACCGTGTTGATGACACGGGGATAGGCACATCGAGAAGAAGTATGCGAACTCATAGATCCTATGTCCGCAGATGGTTGACGAGTCTTAGTAGCGTGTGTCGTCTCCTCCTCATCATAATCAGCCCATCTTTTAGTTGTTGCAATGTTAAGGTTCTTAGCTCAGCCAGAATCCGAGTAATGGCAACTGTGAAAGCAAATGAAGAGTATATCGCCATTTACTCAAATGCCGCCAGGGACATCATTGGATATCTTATCAAGCGGATCCTCTACATAAACGGAATCGACTCGAGCTAAAGGTGAGTCCAGCCCTTAACGAAAGCATAATGAATGGCCCACATTGCCGCCACCAACTCGCCTCAAAAGCATACCCAAGACCACAACGCTCCACAAAGCAACCACGAAAGAAGCCTCCGCAATTCCGGAGGACCCACGGCCGTAAGGCTACCCGACACCCTAGAGGCGCTACCATCCGCATTCACCTTGATCCATCCAGAAGGGGTTTTTGCCAATTAACTCGCACAATCTTTGGAGCTTGTCTTGGCCAACCAGGAACTCGAAGTCTCCTCGGGATGAAAAGGTTCCGTTGATCATTATCCATGCAACCCTTGATCCAACGATGAAGATTCCACAATGAGTAGCCGAAGTTGGGCAATAGTAGTGTCCACCATCCGGATCTTATCGTTAAAAGCCAAATCATTCCTGATATGCCAAATAAGCCAAAATGCAAGATAAAGCGACACTCGCCATAAAAAAGAAACACCTTTCATGAACGAAAATTCATTAGGCGCACCAAGAATTCATTAAAGCTATGAGCCGAAACAATTGAACATCAAATAAACTGAAAATTCATCGCTAAAGAGCCCAAAGACACAAGAGACAAACAAGTGATCAACAGATTCGGATAAGCACAACAAAGACCACCGACCGATGGGCCTATGAAACCCCTAAGGCACAACAAATCTAAAACCGCCAAACGATTGTGGATAGCTCGCCACACCACAATCGAACGCGTCGCTGGAATGTGTGGGGACAAAATCCATGAACCCCATTTGACCATAGGAGCCGTAGGACGGAGATGCGAATATGTCATTTTTGAAGTAATATTCCCATCATCGAGTGCATCCGGACCCGCGTGTTCGGTCGTGGGTTGCGAGTCGTCGTATGGGGCTCCGTCTCACGAACTAGATCTCGTGAGACGGTCTCATATAAGTTTTTGTGTTAAAGAAAATGTGCAAGGGAGCTCAATAGAAGGCCAAGTAATGAATGTTATTCAAGTTGTTGGGCCAAATTGCATCTAATAAGGTGGGCTCAAGCATGGATCTGAATTGAAGACTTAATTTGGGAAATATGGGCCATGATTTTCGTCCAACACATCAAGCCCAATAGGAGTGATTTTTCATTTTTGTTAGAATGGTCAATTTTCAGCATTGTTAGTCCAAGAGTCATTTTCCAAGTCTAGTAAAGGTAGTCTAGAGTGTCTCTTCACATCCCACAAGGGTATCTCTTCAAATCCCATGAAAGCCAAACTTGGGAGAGTCATTTTCTATCTTGTAAGACTAGTAAACGTGGTCAAGAGTGTTTCTTCAAATCCCATGAAAAGGCAATTCGGGATTGATTGTGAGTTCACATTCTCTTTGTAGAGAAAACAATTGTTTAAGAACTTATCATGATACTTGAGCAATATCTTGTGGTGTTCACCATACCAAGGTTCTTGCCTGATCATATAGCCAACGGGTCAAGGTTATAAAGCTCTAGGTAAGATCAAACTAGATCATCAATCTGGAATATCTGCTGCCTACTTGTATACATTGGGTTCTTGACTCGACTGGAATTCAGGATTTGAAAGTCTTATATTGGATGATGTTTGGTATATCATCTTGACACGTCCATCCTTCAACCTTTGAAGTTTAAAGTCGGTTGCTTGGACCATTTTTGACTGTTAGTGAAGGGACTCATAGTTGGTGATCCAATCTTTTGGAATTAATTGCTACAAGTCTTTTCTCCTGATTTGTCTGGGTATCTGGACGATTGTAGGAACGTCAGATCCGGACTCAGCAAGGACCATCAGAGCATTTTTTATGACTTGATTCTACATATCTAGGCTATGATCTTGCAACCTATAAACAACTTGGTGATGAAGGGTTGCTAAGGAGGCAGTGAAATGCCAAGAGTTATCATATAAATAATCAGAGATGCGGTTTTGAAAATGTTTTCTGTACTCCTGGGGGATTCCAATTCTATCAGCAATAGAGTACCCCAACCATTTATCAGTTCAAAATAATACATCGGAATTGGAGCGCGGAATGTAACAAGAGTTATCCAAACAATCATCCAATAAAGGTTCCAGACCAGATAGAAGATGGTAAAAAGGTTCGGCGAATCATCCCATTAGAGAGGAAGTATCTACAACGAAGCAGAGTGAAAACCTGCAATTCTAAGTTCAACACCTTCCAACTTAGTTTCATGAGAAAAGCCTTATTAGCCGTAATATGGATCAGATACCAAGAACCCCTTCGGACTTAGGCATACATTAGCATGCCCAGTTAACAACCACCGAACCCTTCAACTGAATATCCCTAGTCCAAATAAAGTTACGCATGGCTTTTTTCATTTGCCTGAGCATGGAAGTCGCCATTTGTAAACCAACATAGAATGAACGAAGGAACTGATGATCATTGAATTCACCAAACAGATATGGCCAGCAATGGATAAATAGGATCCTTTCCAATGTTTGAATTTCAGTAGGATCTTATCAAATAATGGCTGCAAAACAGCCTGTTTGGGAGCAGCTTTAAAAATAGGGACACCCAAATAACAAGTAGGAAAAGTGCCTAAGGAAATACCCATAATATTCAGGATACGCCAACGAACATGCGAGGAGACCCGAGAGGCAAAGAAAACTGTAGATTTATTGGGGTTAAAAATCTGCTAAGAAATATCCGCGTAAACCCCCAAAAGATCACATAATTGGCGCGCATTTCCAGAGGTGGCTGCACATAAAATGACAATATCATCTGCATACATAACCGACGAGAGAAACTCAATATTCCGAGGCACCAGGAAAGGAGTGATTCGATGCGTGGAAATGACTAATTCAATAATTTTCACAAGAACCTCCTCAACCATGCAGAATAACAATGGAGAAAGCGGATCACCTTGACGAACTCCTCGAGTACAAGAAAGATAACCCATAGTGGACCCATTTAGCAAAACGACACCCTAACAGAGCGAAAAAGTAACCCCATCTAGTTAACAACCCGATTTGAGAAACCAAAGCGATGACGCACGTGGAGCAAAAAATCCTAACTCGAAAAGATCAAAAATTTACGAATATCAATCTTCATAATCATGTTCTTATCGATCCGAGTCTAAAGAATGTTGAAACCCTCATAAACCAATGTAATACAGTTATGAATTTGCCGGCCGGGAATAAAACCAAACTGCATGGACGAGATAGTAACTTTGGGCTAGAAATTATCCATAGTGTTGGCATCTTTATTTTTCGGGATAAGAACCATGAAACTTGAAATAAGCCCCAAAGGCAAAGCGGAATGCATGAAGAAATGACGAACGACTGAAATAACATCCGAGGCAATAATATCCCAATAATGCTGATAGAAAATCCCATTGAAACCATATGGACCCGGAGAACTATCAGAACCTAGCTCAAACACCGCCTCTCTAATCTCCAAATCCGTAGGTATCGCCGTTAATAAATTATTATCCTCTGATAAAACAACTGGATTGACAACTCTATCAATAGCCTAAAAATCATCCGAGGAATTTCCCGAAGAAGCTGAGAACAATGTAGAAAAAAGCAAGAAGTAATGTGCTTTGACTAATGATTGTTGGATCCGATGTCTAGCGACGGTCGATCATCATCCATGGATACCCCGACGCTTGGCTCGTCTAGCATCGACAATGAAAAAGGAAGTATTATGATCCCTATCAATCAATCAAGACGCCCGAGATTGCCGGGCGAAGGAACTCGATCGCAACAATAAAGCATGAGAAAGAGCCTTATGTGCCTCGAAGTCCGGTTTACACCGATCTTCGTTGTAACCTAAACTCTCAATATTAGCCTGAACCTAATGCACTTTCTCAAAATGCAACTTAATCATGCAATTAATATCCCTAAAGACCTCTCTGCTACGCCCTTTAGAGACAAATGAAGCCGCTTAAGCTTAACCATCATAAGTAAAATAGGATCATGAGCCCTGCATGGCCGGGCCGGGCGACGCATGCACCGTGTCAACAAATATATGGTGTTTGAGCCACATACGTTGAAAACGAAAAAGTAATGGGCCATGAAGCAAAATGGTCGAACAGAGACCATAATCGGATGATGATCTGAGGAAACAAGTGGAAAAACCAACACATCAACGTTTTTCCAAAAAGAGAAGAACCTCAAAGTAGCCAGGGCACTATCCAACTTGCCTCAAAACGCAACGAATGGTGAGGACGGATTGTACACCAAGTGAAAAATTTACCAAAAGATTAGTGATAGTTAACAAATTAGCATCATCCAAAAATCCCCTGGTAATCTTGAAAAGAAGCCTGAGAGAGCACCCCAACGCCAAGACGCTCATGATGACCCAAAATCACATTCAAATACCTCAAGAGTAATAGATCATCCAAACCTGGACCAATAATATCTTGCCAAAGAGTACGCTGTGCAATGTGATTGCAAAGCCCATGGACAAATCCCACATGAAAAACAGAATTAGCAACCTTAACTCGTAGAATGAGTTAGTTTATTAATTGAGATTAAGAAAAAAATTCTCTCTCTAGGGTTTGCTCTCCCCTCTCTCTTGCGCACGGTTTGGACATCCAGCCTTTCTCCTCCCAAGCACCATCGCCGGTCATGGCCTCACGAGTCACTTGCCTTCTCCGGTTTAACCTCGAATTTTGAACAATTCCATGCACGTGCTCCTTCCAAATGCTCAAAGAAAATCAGCCGACGGTAAATCCTTGTCATCGAAGTCTCTCCTTCTACGGTGTGCCATGGAACTTCCTATCGTGTAACTCCAAAGAACGAGCAACGACGCCGACGAGTTCCCAATCCGGAGTGGTCCCGCCACACACATACCGCAGCAGCTCCAACAACCTCGTACTCAAAGAACGCCCCAACAAACCACTTGAAGCGGCCCCCACCGTGGTCCCCGCAGCAAAGCGACGAGCTTCCATTCAAGAAATTCTACAGCGTGGTCCCCAAAGAAGAAGGCCTCCACGCGCACGCATCAACCTTGGCGCATCAACCAGCGAGCTCCCTCACGATCTTGCGTGCCTTGTGATGGGGCGACCCTTTACCCCATGGTCGCCGCCCGGCCGTGGGGGCCAGCCCCCTTCATCGCTACGGGGCCAGCGACAACCACCACTTCATCCTAGGCCGCCCTCCCTAGGGGAGTGATAACCCCGGCCATCACAACCATCCGCATGGACCTCCTCTCACGGGCCTACATCCTATTGCGGTCTCGATAATGCTCAACGAAATCTTGGATATCTTGCCCCATCCTTTAACTAATCCGATCGTGATTTCGATGAAGGAATTTCGATTGCATGAGCAATGTGCGAGACAACACAGATTGCGCCTCCAACTCCATATCCTGCGAGCCTCTGTGGAAACCGCTCGGATTCAATATCGCGAATCGATGGACCCTTTCCATCCGATGATCCACCGACAATTGACATCCCCAAAACCTCCTTATTCCAAACCTTAATCGCCATCACAACCTCTTGAGTTTCCACATGAGCGCTGCATAGGTTGGGCAACGCGCACGGGATGGCCCAAGAGGACGTGACCACATCCCGAAAAGAATCGTGATGAATCCACATGCGCTGAAAACGAAATGGAGACAGGCCCCTGCTCATGGAAAAAGAACAGGAGACCAAAATGGGGTGGTGATCGGCGCCAATGCGCGGAAGGACTAAGCCCTTGACAACTTGCCAAAAGGAGAAAAAATGACCAGTTTCTAGGGCTCGATCTAGCTTGGCCTGAAGAAGAGATAGAGGTCTACGGGGGGAGCACCACGTAAATGTATTCCCCGTAGTCGGTACCGCAAATATCCCCTGTATCCTCCAAGAAATCCTGAACAACGACAAGAGGCCTGGGATAAATTACCATTTGCGCCGAGCGCTCATGGTGACCCGGCCTGCAACGTTGAAGTCTCCAATGAACAGAAGATCAGTAAGACCCAAATTCCTCAAATCCAGCCAAAGGGCACGACGGGCCACATGATCACACAAACCATGAACAAAACCAACATGAAAGATCAGAGAACCAAACTGAAACTGCAAAATACGACATTGAGAAGAAGACCACACCTGATTATGGACTGAGATGTTGGCGTCGCATAGCACCCAGATGTCCAGGAGTCCGTTCGCCCGGAAGCTCTAAGCCACAAACCTGAGTCCGAGGCTATTCCAATAAGAATTCGCAATGGATGAGATGTCCACCTTAGGTTCGCAAATGGCTAAGATAGAGGTTTTATGTTTATGACATAAAGCATTAAGAACATTCCGAGATGAAATGTTCCCAATCCCCCGGATATTCCAGAAGATGCAATTCATTGAGACGGCGGAGGGAAAGGAGCCCGTGATGATCGCACGGTAAAAATAGGTGTGTGGTTCGTAGCGGATTCTGATGACTGATTGAGACCCACTTCATCTGCGTAATCTGCCCATCTCTTGGAAGCGGCAAAGTTCATTTCGTGTGGTTCTGAACTCTCCAGTTCGATAGCAACTTCGTGAACAGGGGGTGACGGACCCGATGTAACTTGCCAGAGAATTCTCTTCTTTCGCACGGGTCCAAGAGCTATCCCTAAAGCACGACTCAAAGCATGAATAGGCTTCCCCAAAGGATCTTGAACCGTAATAGGCATAATCGTGGAGACTGTTCCCATCTTTGGATGTGTTAGCCTTGGGAGATGATTCCCTAGCCGGGTACTCGGCTTGATGATCTCGCATGATGGTGATCCCGGGAGTCGACTAAACCCGAGCCTCAAAGGTGTTACCAAGATGGATGTCCGAAGAGCAAGTGACTATTTCGCGAGGCGGAGAACCTGCGCGCATAGCTGATCCCGTATTTTCCATTGAGTTATCAACGGCCTTGCCCTTGTCCTCGCTAAACAGACGATAAACCTTACGAACCCTGGATCGCCGCGTTGCCAGTTATGATGAGTAGCGCCCGTGAGCGGCCCTGGGCCTGAAGCACGCCCTTCCGTGGCGGATCACCCTCTTTGTTAAAATGACAAGAAGTCAGAGAATGCCCCACAACACCACACCTCGAGCAAAACTCGTTTTTTCATAAGTGATGAGCACTTGCCGTCGTTCTACCATGATATGTTCTTCCAATGGCTTAGAGAGATCGACGTCCACCGAACTCGAACGAAATGACCCAAAGAACCATCCAAAGATCGCCGATCAAAAAGGATTCCCAAGAGCACTGGCGATTCCCATAATGTTGTTGGGGTCCCAATATTCCAAACGAGTTCAAAAATGCGTACCCAAACGCTGGCCACTTTGAGGTTTGAACCTTATAAGGGTTGAAGTCCGACACCCATGGAGATAGACGTATAGTACCAGGGTTAAGCATCCAAGTAGTGCGTTCTTGAGCCCGAGATCGATCCTGCGCACTAAACAATTTGACACAAAAATCCCTTTCCCAAGGGAATTAATTTCGATCATTCTTAATACCCCATAACTCGAGATAGGCGTTTATGCAAAAGCATAGTCGCCCATGGCTTGTTACCTTTTCCCAAAAGAACCCGTCCAATTAAAGAGTAGGAAAATTCAAAGAGACATTGTTGGTAAACATTATCATCAATTGTGAAGGAATAGTAATTACCTTTTCGAACCGGTTTTGGCATAGATCGACTTTTACCGTAAAACCACCGTGGAAAACAAATTTGCATTACCTGGGGCCCGAGGCGTGGGATCCGATGATAGGTACCGCAACTATTTTAGCAAAAGAGTATCCAAAATTAGGGTTAGCAGTTGGATTATGAGCCGAATGTTGCAGGTTCGTTTCATAATCGGAAGACATTGGAGCAAGATATCCAGCATTGCGTTGCGCGTTCTTGGAATCGAAATAGGATGTGGGCCCGCGAGAGGAGGACCATGCGAGATGGTGGACAGCCCCGGGGGTCATCACTCCCCGGGGGCAGCCTGAATGGTGGGAGTGTTGTCGCTGGCCCCCCCATAGATGGATGGTCAGTAGCCCCCCGGTGGGCAGCGGCGGCCATGGGGGTAAGGAGTTGCGCCCCCTATATGTGCGCCCATCAAAGGCTGGGGGGAGGGCGCCCCCTGCAGCAGCCTGCAATGATCAAGGCCGGACTCCGCTGAAGGTGCATGGGAGGACGACGATGCTGGAATCTTCTCGCTCAGGTGCTGCACAGACGGAGGATCGGCAGGTGTAGACGATGAAGGAGTTGGAGCCAACGATGATAGATAGTATTCAGGTGGCACTAACCCTAGGTGCGTAGGGGCTGGGGATGGGGTGGATGATCGCTTGGGGACAAAAGACGATGGTATTCCGAACGAAGAGTGCCATGAAGTCTCAATCGACGGAGATCGTGTCGTAGCAGTGATCACGGTCGAACTATCCGCAGCGGAAGGCATCATGGGCCTGGTCAATGGATGTGGAGGATGAGCAAGCGGAGGTAGATAATTCAAGTCAGCGCTTGGAAGTCGTATGGGGACATCATGATGAGCACCGCCGGCGAAGACACCGGCGACGATGCCGGCGACTGTAGCTGAGACGGCAGCCGGCAATTACGTAACTTAGAGAGAGAATTTTCTTATCCTTCTTCGGATTCGGAGATCCCACCTGATCACTGAAATGAAAATACATCAAACGCACTAGAAATTCACTAAAGCTATATGCCCTAAAGTAATTGATATTAAAGGCATCAAAAATCCACTGCCATACGGCCTCTGCAAAACCACATGAGACAAATAAGTGATCAATAGATTCATTGTTAGCACAACAAAGACCGCAAATCGAGGGTCCTGTGAAGGAGCCACGCGGACGCAGCACGTCTAAAACCTCAAGACGATTGTGCATAGCCCGCCATGCCACAATCGAACGTCTTTCCGGAATGTGAGGAGACCAAATCCAGGAACCCCATATCCGACGATGCCGGAGCGATGGGGACTCTGACAATATCTCGGACCATATCCAAATAAGCCTCAATGAACGAGAAAGTAAAGTGCCATGTCCCGTCATAAAAGTAATCCGAGATGCGATGTCAAAATAAGTGCCTGTACTCCTCATGAATCCTAATCCTATCATCAATGGTGTAACCCAACCAATTATCCAGCCAGAATCGAATTCCGTAATTGCATCCCAGAATCCAGCGGCAGTCCTCCAAAAAACCTGAGATCCCAGGCCGAATCCCTCTCCAGATGGAAGAGGGGATGAAAGAACGGCGTGGAGATCCATCAGAAGCCAAGAAACGCCTGCGGAGGATGTTGTAAACCAAAGAGTTTGAAGTCATAATCTTCCAGCCCAACTTCATAAGGAAAGCATTGTTGGCGACCACAATAGACCGGATGCCCAAACCGCCATCCGCCCGGGGCATGCAGCAACGACTCCTGTTAACCACCACTGATCCTTTCGAGTTCACATTGCCAATCCAGATGAAAGCCTTTTCCATTTGTCGTAGCAAAGTTTTAGGCCACTTGTATACCATCATCGTATGCACAAAGCAGCTGGTAATCACCGAATTCACCAAACAAACGCGGCCAACAATAGACAGAGCAGAACCTTTCCACCTTCTGAACTTGAAAATAATCTTGTCGAAAACGGATTGAAGGTTTGCCACTTTGGGCGCACCCTTGAAGATGGGGGCGCCCAAGTAGACTGTAGGGAATGCGCCCATATGCATCCCAAGAATGTCGTCGAATACGACTTCGCACATGATTAGAAACCCGGCCTCCAAAATAAGCGTTAGATTTATTAGGATTGAAAATCGACCCGACATGTCTGCGTAGAGGTTAAGCATCGAATAATAGCACATGCACGCTCGAGGATGCCCCACACATAATCACAATATCATCTGCATACATAATGGATGGGGAAAACCACGATTAGGCGCCCGAAAGGCTGGAGTAGATTCTGTTGACCGCGTCCTCGACCAATCTGCTCAAAATGTTTTCCCGATGCAAAATAGCGAGAGAGATAATGGATCCCCAGCCGAACCCCTCGAAAGCAAGAGAAATAACCCACTGGCAACCCATTCAAGGGTCGAGATTCGAAGATCAAGGATGATCTCAATCCAGTGGATGAACACTTCGGAAAAACCAGCGGCGTAACACGTGAATCAAGAAGCCCCAATTAATCAGATCAAATGCCTTCCGGATGCCAATCTTTAAGATCATATTGGCATCATTATGACCTGAAAATATTGAACCCCTCCGAGACCAACGCAATATAGTCATGGATCTCCTGCCGGGATAAAGCCAAACCGGGTAGGCGACAAGTAAGAAGAGATAATCCGGCCCCGGCGCGCTTTAATCTTGGTAATAATCTTAAAAAGAAAATTACTCATCACGATCGGTCTAAAGTCTTCCACCGCATTAGCTTCCCTGGTTTTTGGGATGAGTGCCATAAACGCATTCGGACCACGGGGAAGAATGCGTGACAAAAAAATACCGGATGGCGGCCACCACCTCCTCGAAATGATATCCCAAAAATGATGATAAAATCTCCCACTAAAACCGCCTGGGCACTGGGGGCACTGTGTCAAACCCATATCAAATGCCGCCACATTCACTTCGGATTACGAAGGAATAGCCGTCAAAAGCGCATATCAACCATGATAACGATCGGAGAAATAAGGTGATCGACCAGAGTGTAGTACGAAGTGGTTTGCCCCGTGTCCGCGAAAAGGTCCGTATAGAAGGAGATAATGTGATTCCCAAGAGCCACTGGGCCCTCTGTATAACTACCATCAACCATCAAACCTTGTATCCGTGAGCGTCCATTTCGAATCTGACAGCGACGATGGAAAAATGATGTGTTACGATCCCCATCCTTTAACCAATCTGATCGTGATTTCTGCTGAAGGAATTCCGACTGCATGAGCAACGTGCAAGACAGCGCAGACTACGCCTCTAACTCCATATCCCTGCGAGCCTCGGTGAAACCGCCGGATTCAATATCTCACGAATCGATGGACCCTTTCCATCGATGATCCACCTGACGATTAACATCCCCAAAAACCTCCTTATTCCAAACCTTAATCGCTATTGCAACCTCTTGAGTTTCCACATGACGCGCTGCATAGGGTTGGGCGACGCGCACGGGATGGCCCAAGAGGTCGTGACCACATCCCACATGCATCGTGATGAAAAACGCGAAATGGAGACGGGCCCCTGCTCATGGAAGAAGAATAGGAGACCAAAATGGGGTGGTGATCGGAGCCAATGCGCGGAAAGACTAGGCCCTTGACAACTTGCCAAAAGGAGAAAAAATGACCAGTTGCTAGGACTCGATCTAGCTTGGCCTAAAGAAGAGATAGAGGTCTACGGGGGGAGCACCACGTAAATGTATTCCCCGTAGTCGGCACCACAAACAACCCTGTATCCTCCAAGAAATCTCTGAAGTCCTGACAAGAGGCCTGGGATAACGTACCACTGCCCGAGCGCTCATGGTGACCCAGCACAGCGTTGAAGTCTCCAATGAGCAGAAGATCAGTAAGACCCAAATTCCTCAAATCCAGCCAAAGGGCACGACGACAACATGATCACAAAACCATGAACAAAACAACATGAAAGGTCGAGAACCAAACCAATTCGCAAAATAAGACATTGAGAAGAAAACCACACTATTATGGAAGATGTTGGCGTCGCATAGCACCCGGATGGATGAGATGAGCCACAAACTTAGTCCGAGACTATTCTAATAAAAATCGCAATGGAAGAGATGTCCACTAAGATGGCTAAGATAGAGGTTTTATGTTTATGACATAAAGCCTTAAGAACATTCTAAGATAAAATGTTCCCAATCCCGGATATTCTAGAAGATGCAATTCATTGAGACGGTGGAGGGGGTGGTGCCCGTGATGATCGCACGGTAAAAACTCGGCGGCGTGTGGTTAGTAGCGATTCGCGATTGATCGCGTGACCCACTTCATCTGCGTAATCTGCCCATCTCTTGGAAGTGGCAAAGTACATTTCATGTGGTT
Organism: Rehmannia glutinosa; assembly: GCA_016081115.2. NCBI lineage: Eukaryota > Viridiplantae > Streptophyta > Magnoliopsida > Lamiales > Orobanchaceae > Rehmannia > Rehmannia glutinosa. The sequence goes on along the minus strand of CM071934.1, from coordinate 67,834,034 downwards.
CTGAACTCTTCGGTTCGATAGCAACTTCATGAATAGGGGGTGACAGTCCCGATGTAACTTTTCCGGAGAATTCTATCTTTAGCCGGGTCCAAGGAGCTGTCCCATAAAGCACGACTCAAAGCACGAATAGGCTTTCCCAAAGGATACTGAATCGTAATAAGCATAATCGTGGAGATCGTCTCCATGTTGGATGTGTTAGCCTTGGGAGATGATTCCCTAGCTGGGTACTCGGCTTGATGATCTGCAGGATGGTGATCCTGGGAATCGACTGAACCAAGAGCCTCAAAGGTGTTACCAAGGTGGATGTCTGAAGAGCAAGTGATTATTTTGTGAGGCGGAGAACCTGCGCGCATAGCCGATCCTGTATTTTCCATTGATTTATCAACGGCCTTGCCCTTGTCCTGCTGAACAGGACGATAAACCTTACGAACCCTGGATCGCCCACGCTGCAATGAGTTATGACGAGTAGCCGGCGCCCGTGAGCGGCACTGGGCCAGTGAAGAACGCCCTTCCGTGGCCGGATTACCCTCCTTGTTAAAATGACAAGAAGCTGTAGAATGTCCCGTAACACCACACCTCGAGCAAAATGCACAGGCAGTTTTCATAAGTGAGCAAAACAAAATGGCTTAGAGATCGACGTCCACCAGAACTCGAACGAAATGACCCAAAGAACCATCCAGTGATCGCTGATCAATTTGTAAGGGATTCCCAAGAGCACTGGCGATTCCCATAATGTTGTTGGGGTCCAAGTATTCCAAACTGAGTTCAAAAATGCGTTCCCAAACGCAGCCACTGAGTTTGAACCTTATGAGGGTGAAAGTCCGGCACCCATGGAGATAGACGTATAGTGTCAGGGTTAAGCGTCCAAGTAGTGCGTTGCTGAGCCCGAGATCGATCCTGTGCACTAAACAATTTGACACAAAAAATTTCCCTTGCCCAAGGGAATTAATTTTGCAGTCATTCTTAATACCCCATAACTCAGATAGGCGTTTATGCAAAAGCATAGTCGCCCATGGCTTGTTACCTTTTCCCAAAAGAACCCGTCCAATTAAAGAGTAGGAAAATTCAGTGAGACGTTGTTGGTAAACATTATCATCAATTGTGACGGAATAGTAATCACCTTTTCGAACCGGTTTTGGAATAGACTGACTTTTACCAGAAACCACTGTGGAAAACAAATTAGCATTACCTGGGGCCTTAGGCGTGGGATCCAGATGATTGGTACCTGCAACAATTTTAGCAAAAGAGTATCCAAAATTGGGGTTAGCAGTTGAATTATGAGCCGAATGTCGCAGGTTCGTTTAATAATCGGTAGACGTTGGAGCAAGATATCCAGCATTTCGTTGCGCGTTCTTGGAATCTGAAGTAGGATGTGGGCACGTGAGCGGGAGACCATGCGGGTGGTGGACAGCGGCCCAGGGGTCATCACTCCCCTAGGGGGGCGGCCTGGGATGATGGGAGTGTAGCCGCCGGCCCCCCATAGATGGATGGGTGGGGGCTGGCCCCCCCATGGCTGGCAGCGGCCATGGGGGTAAGGAGTTGCGCCCCCCTATATGAGCGCCCATCAAAGGCTGGGGGAGGGCGCCCCCTATAGCGACCTGCAATGATCAAAGATGGTCTCCGCTGAAGGTGCATGGGTGGACGACGAGGCTGGAGTCTTCCCGCTAAGGTGCTGCACAGACGGAGGATCAGCAGGTGTAGACGATGAGGGAGTTGGAGCCATCGATGATAGGTAGGATTCAGGTGGCACTAACCCTAGGTGCTAAGGGCTGGGGCAGGGAAGGACGATTGCTTAGGAACGAAGGATGAAGGTATTCCGAACGAAAAGTGCCATGAAGTCTCCATCGACGGAGAACTCGTCGTAGTAGCAGCCATGGTCGGACTATCCGCAACAGAAGGCATCATGGGCCTTGTCGAAGGATTGGGAGGACGAGCAGACGGGGGTAGATAGTTCGAAGTCACCCCATGAAAGTCGTATGGGGACGTCATGACGAGCACTACCGGCGAAGACACTGACGACGATGTCGGCGACTATAGCTGAGACAATCGGAGAGGAGGCAGCCGACGATTGTGTGTCTTAGAGAGAGAAATTTCTTAGAGAGAGTGCTTCCTGATTCCGCCCCAGTCTAAAGTGTTGAAAGCCTTACGAATGTCAATTTTTAAGATCATATTATCATCAAGCCGACCATGCAGTACATTGAATCCTTCTGAAACCATAGCAATACAGTCATGAATCTATCTGCCCAGGATAAAACCAAATTGTGTAGGAGACAAATACTGAGAAATAATATCCCCCAACTGAGTAGCCAAAACCTTAGTAATAGCCTTGAAGAGGAAATTACACATAACAATAGGGCGAAAATTATTAATAGTATTCGCGTCCTTAGTCTTCAGGATAAGAGCCATAAAGCTAGCATTCAACCCTGGAGGCAGAGTCGAGCCAGTAAAGAACGAGCGGACTCCGGCAATAACCTATGTCGAGATGATGTCCCAACAATGATGATAGAAGACCCCACAAAAACCGTCCGGACCAGGAGAGCTATCCAAACCCAGCTCAAAACTGCATCCCTAATCTCTAAATCCGACGGGATAGCCATCAAAAGAGCATTATCTACCACTCCCACCATAGGAGAAATCACCTGATCAACCATAGTATAATCCGAAACTGTATTCCCTGTATCCGCGAAGAGCTTCTTATAGAAGGATATAATACGATTTCCAAGAACCACTGGATCGTCCGAGTAACTACCATCAATCATCAGACCCTGGATCCCCGAGCTTCCACTGCGAATCTGGCAACGATGGTGAAAAAATGTTGTATTACGATCCCCATCCTTAAGCCAGACCGAGCGAGCTTTCTGCTTCAGGAATTCATATTGTAATAATAGCGTATGAGACAAGTATTAAGGGCTTCCAGTTCCATGTGACGACGTGCATCAGTAAAGCCCAAGGTCTCAATATCTGCCTGAACCTACCGAACTTTCTCCATCTGACTCTCCACCTTACGATTAACATCCCCAAACACTTCTTTATTCCAGACCTTAATAGTCATCTGATGCAACCTTTTAAGCTTCCACATGACGCGCATTAGTGGATTGGGCGTAGTGCACGGAAGGGCCCAAGAAGAAGTAACTAGATCTCGAAATGAATCATGATAAACCCACATACGCTGAAAACGAAACGGAACCAGACCCCTGCTGATAGATGAAGAGCAAGAAACCAAAATGGGATGGTGATCCGAGCCAATGCGAGGAACAACCAAACCCTTGACAACTTGCCAAAGAGAGAAAAATCGACACGTTGCAAGGGCTCGATCCAATTTAGCCTAGAGAAAGGCTAATGGCGTGCGGGTGGAGCACCAAGTGAACGAGTTCCACATAGTCGCACCGAAAAACAAACCAACATCCTCCAAAAAGTCTCTGAAATCCTGACAAGAGGCCTGGGATAAACTGCCACTACCCGGGCGCTCATGATGACCCAAAACTGCATTAAAATCCCCAATAACCAGTAAATCGTCATGACCCAAATTTCTCAAATCTAGCCAAAGCGTGCGCCGAGCAATATGATCAATCACACAAACCATGAGCAAAGCCAATATGAAAAATAATAGAACCCATCTGAACTTGCAGAACAATACACTGAGACGAAGACCAAACCTGTTGCAAAACGGAGATACCCAGATCACAGAAAACCCAAATATCAGCCCAACTGTTAGCACGAAAATTCTGAGTCACGAACTCAAACCCAGACTACTCCAGTAGGAAGCCGAAATCGAAGAAATGTCCACCTTAGGCTCACAGATAGCCAGAATAGAAGGTTTATGCTTCTAACATAAAGCCTTAAGAACATTACGAAAGCAATGTTCCCAATCCCCCGATATTCCGAAGATGCAATTCATTGAGACGGGGGAGGTTGCCCGTGTCGAGCGCACGGTAAAAAAACAGTGTGGTGTGTTGCAGAATCTGACCACTGAGCATTGGCAACTTCATTAGCATAATCCGCCCATCATTTTGAGGCTGCAAAATCTAATTCATTAGGCCCTGGGGGGTCCGACTCGATCGTGAGGTCATGGATAGCCGGAGAAGGGCCCTGAGCAACATTCTAGAGTAATGGGATTTGGCGCATGAAGGAGCTATCCCTAAAGCTCAACTGAGAGCACGGATTGGCTTCTCCAACGGATGTTGAATAGTAAGAGGCAGACTTGTATTAGAGACAGGGGCCTTGGGAACCGCATGTCGAGTAGGGAGATCTGGAGATGACTCCGTTGGATGTTGGTCTGGAGTATCCTCTTCCGTGGAAAGGGCCTCAAAAGCATTGCCAGGTGGATATCATTAGGACAAGTGACTATGGCACAAGAGGGGGAGCCCGCCCGTATAATCAAAGCCATATTATCCATTGAGTTATCAACGACCTTGCCCTTGTCCATAGCCTGCTGCACTGGGCGGTAAACTTTACAAATTCTAGAACGACCTCTTTGTGCTGAAGTACGGCGTCCATCCGGAGCCCTGGAACTAGGGGTGTAAAAGAAGCGAATCTTTTTTATTCGATTCAGCATTCGAATTCATATACTGACATTCAAATTCGAAAAATTAGAATAAGAATCCAAATAAGAATATTTATTCAGATTCGTATATCATGTGAATACGAATATGAATATCATTATATTCAATTCGAGTATTCGAAAGAATATTCGAATAATATATTTTACATATATATATATATATATATATATTTATACAAATTACTTATATATAGTCTTTATGCATATAAGTACATATTTATATATGTAGATTATTAATATATAATAAACCATACATTCACTTAAAAAAGGTCCAAACTAATAAACACATATATAATTTATATGCTTGCAGTATGTTCTTGATGAAGTCGGCAATAGACTCATTTTCCGTTGATGTATTTGGCAATTAATATGTTGTTGACGTATTTAATAATTTCTTGTTGCAAATTAATCCGATATTGTCGGTAAAAAAATATAAGTTTGAAATTTCGAATATGAATATTCGTATATATTCGAATATTTATTCAAATACGAATAAGAATCAGTTTTTGTATTCGAACATTAAAAGAATATGAATAAGAATATTATCTAAATGAGACGAAAAAGAATAGAACATCTTGAAATTTGACTCGATTCGATTCGTTTACACCCCTACTACCGGAACGCCCTTGAGAAGGGCTAGGCGTCTTTCCGTGGCAGAAGTCCCCGCAGTTAGATGGCAAGAGGCGGTTGAATGTCCCGTAACATAGCATTTAGAACAGAACTCGGAAGTTTCTCATAGCTAATGACACAAAACAAACACTCACCAACCCGTTCAACCATGACGTGATCCTCCGGTTTCACCATATCTATATCAACCAACACACGTATAAAATGTCCTAAAGAGCCATCCGGTGATCGATCTATTTGAATTGGAGTACCAATCGCACTGGCGATCCCCAAAATGGTATTGGGATCCCAGTATTCCAAACTGAGCTATAAAATACGAACCCTAAACACTGGCTACGGAGGTGTGAACCTTGTAGGGGCTAAAGTCCGGAACCCTATGGAGAAAGTTGGATAGTACCCAAATGAAGAGCCCAATTAATATGTGATGAGAATATGTACCCAAATGAAAAGCCCAATTAATATGTACCCAAAAATTTAACACAAAAATATCCCTTACCCAAGGGGATTAATTTCCAGTCATTTTTAATGCCCCATAACTCGGATAGCCGTTTATGCAAAATCATCGTTGGCTAGGGCTTGTTACCCTTGCCCAAAATGACCCGTCCAATCAAAGAATGAGAGAATTCGACAAGACGTTGTGGGTAAATATTTTCGTCAATAGTAACAGAATAGTAATCCCCTTTCCGAATAGGCTTAGGGATAGAATTAATTTTACTAGAAACCGCATGAGAAAAAGAAGTAAAATTACCTGGGGCATGGGGAAAAGCTGGATTGAGGTTACTTGAAACAATCTAGCAAATGTGTTACCCAAATTTTCATTAGTATTAGCATTATGAGCCGAGTGTCGGAGGTTCGATGCATCAATGGGTGTAGCAGAGTTTCCAGCATCATGATACATATCGTTGGGGTAGCATGCAATCGGCCGGCCTGTTGTTGGAGTTGTTCCCTGGGAAGCACCTGAAGAAGAGCTGGCGGCCCAGGGGCCATGAATCCCCTGAGCATGGGCGGCTGCCATTGGAAGCATAGAAGTTGGCCCCCTTGAAGGAACAAAGTGGGGGTCGGACCCCCCAAGGGGACTAGCAACCGCAAGCTCCACATCGGGGGCAATAGGAGGGTAGCCCCCATGTCCAATGTTGGCCCCCTGAAGGTTGTCGTCCTTAACCAAAGACGCCGGAGGTAAATATGAGGAGGACGGATGAGACCCAGCGAATTGAAATTATATTTCTCCGTAGGACGCTGTTTGACATGGGGGACGAAGTTCGTAGGTAATAGAAAACTAGAGAAGCTGTTGGAGGGTTTAGTGAAAACCCTAGACGCCCCAATCGAAACTGAACTATCTATCTGCTGCGAAATACCCGTCGAACCATGGCCTGTTGAGGAAAGGAAAATCCTGGATGGAAGAAGACGCCCGCTGCAAGTTCGATGGGGGATTGCCATGCTGCCGTACGTGCAAAGGGGGAGCACCATAATTCGATGTAAGTCCAAAAAGGGAGGAGTTCGCCATGAATACACTGGAAAACAGCCACGAACGCAATCGGAAAGATCAATGATGATGGACGTGCACATTAGGGTTAGATGAGAGAATTGCCTCTTGGTTGAATATATGTCATTCTTGAAACTTTCATTTTGGAGTACTATTTTGTTGATGTTTTTCACGAGGGTTTCTTGATTAATTTTACGGATATTGTAATTGATATCCTTCACTTCCCGCTATCTCCGAATGCAGTTGATCGATGTGTATGGTGTCACTCGGAGGAAGGTGGGGTTTCTTCGAAGGATGCTTACAGTTTTACTCGGGTATTCATTCCCTGAAGTACAATGGGGAAAGTGGATTTGGTCTCCGCATATTCCAGCTCAACGGTCCATGGTGGTTTGGAGAGCGATCTTTAATTGCACTGCGGTAGAATCGACAATCTTAGAGGTCGGGGATTTTGTGGTCCATCGGGGTGTTCTCTATGTTATATGGATTCAGATTCTACAGATCATATATTCACCAGCTGCATGTTTGCTCGTGTCATTTGGCATTGGTTGAAAGATACGTTACATATCGTGCTTCCTTTAGATGAGGGGCTCAATGGCCTTTGCGTCTTCTTTAGGCAAACGAGTTTCAAAGGACAAGTGGGTTTCCTTTGGAAAGTTGTATTTATATCTGCAATTTGGATCATCGGCACATGAGAAATAGATGGATTTTGGATGATGTGGCTCCTTAGATTCTGGCGATCATCATGCTTGAGCTTTTATTATGGACTCTTCGAGGTTGCACTCCGAATTTATGTCTAACACTGTTTTTGATTTGATGTGTCTCAGGAAATTACAGGTTAAGGGATGTATCAAGCCAGCCCCCAAACTGCATGTTGTGCGATTGTTTCCTCCACTTCCCAACTGGATGAAAGTCAACACGAATGGTTGTGTTCATGGTGCTCGAGGACAGTGTGTACCTGTGGGTGTTTGCAGAAATCGTAGAGGATTCTTTACCGAATGGTTTTTTTCACAAAATGAGCATTGTTTTGCCTTTCAGTCTGAACTCATGGCGGCTATCATTGCGATTGAATGTGCGTATAAAAGGGGATGGCGTAAATTATGGCTGGAATGGAACTCAACATATGTGGTTGGACTTCTATCATCAAGATATTCCAAGGTGCCGTGGAAATTCTTGGGAAGATGGCTTTGCACTCTTCATTATATCTCTCAGATGGAGTTTATTGTGTCTCATATTTTTCGGAAAGGGAATCATGTTGCGGATACTCTCTCCAAGATGGACATACAACATGAATGGACACATGTGATACCGAAGGAGATATGCCAGAATGTTCGAGAGGATATTTCAGGACATGTTTTCTTTCATTTCTTGTAATCTTTCCTGGGGGTACTCTTTTTCCTATCAAGGGTTTTTTCCAATGGGTTTTACTTTGATAGGTTTTAGCGAGGCCCCCATTTTAGCTAGTTGTTTGGCTTGTAAGCTGCTATACTTTAAACTCATTTTGATCTCTAGCTAGCTTTTTTGGCTTGTAAACAATATTCACTGTTTTTCATTTTTATTTATATATTTCGCATTTATCTAAAAAAATGATAATAGGTTTCTCCATTGTGGTTTGGAGGGCTATCCTAAACCGTCTGGCTATCATGATTTACTGAGGAATCGTGGATTTATTGGCCCTTCCTTCTGTTGCCTTTGTCATGCTCATTCTGAGTCCATCGATGATCTCTTTGTTTCTTGTGCTTTTGCAGGGGCTCTCTGGCACTGGATTTTTCGATCTTTTGATGTTTCTTATCGCATGCTCAGCTTGATTTTAATAAATTTTTGGTTTCTTATGACATTTTGATTCAGTGACTAGCTCTTATTTTTATGGCGGGCATCGCTGATCTTGAGTCCTCGTCTTCGAATAGGGGTCGTATGAATAATGATCAAGCCGACCTCTTCCGACTGTAGCGTCTTAATGTCATGGGGTGTCCTAGGAAAGCTCCCAACATCATTCTGGTTGATTGGCATCCACCCCTCCCCGGATGGACTAAGGTGAATACAGATGGAAGTGCTTTGGGTGCACCGGGTCGTAGTATGGCAGCTGGAGTTTTTTGCAATTGTAGAGATTTCTTTCCTGGATGCTTTGTGGAAAGTTGCGGTATTGCTCATGCGTTCGAGGCCGAATTAGTGGCAGCTATGGCAACGATTCAATATGTGTTTCTTAAGGGATGGCATCGTCTTTGGCTTGAATCTGATTCGACTTTTGTGGTTGACCTCTTTCACAGACGACCCGATTCTATTCCTTGGCGGCACTTTAGTAAATGGCAATATACACTTCACTTAGTTTCTCAAATAGAATTTGTCATTTCCCACATGTATCATGAAGGCAACAGGGGTGGCAGATTTTCTCGGAAAGAATAAGTTTCGCGATGTGGTGGGGCACTCCTCTGTGTCCATTACATCTCTTCTCACGGAGGACTATGTTGGACGTCCCGCTTTGCTGATTTGTTATATAGTTCTTCTGTTTATTGTATGTTCTTTTATTACAGGCGTTTTCTTCTGACCTTATGGGGGTACTCTTTTTCCGGCCAAGGGTTTTCCCCACAAGGGTGGGTTTTACCTTGGTAGGTTTTAACGAGGCCCCAAACATTTATCTACCTGGTTGGCTTATGACCAGGACTCCTTTTTTCATTTTTATATCAATTTTTGATTTATTCAAAAAAACTACTTGGTAACAGACTAGTTTCATGTTCCAGCAAGAAATAAAACTCAATAGCTACATCAAAAGCTAAGGCATAATACATAGTTGTTGGAAGATGATGTGCCCAAGTTCTATGGATGAGACAACAGCTGAGGGATTATGAATTTTTTTTGGCTAAATGAGGAATATATATATATATAAAATGTAATGATGTTGTTTACAATGCCAAACAATGACTAGCAAAAGGAAATGGAAAACCACGAGTTTAGAAGTGAGATCAAGTAATAAAAAGATCCCAGGTCACAAGCCGACCCGGTAGCTGAATGGGGGCCTCGTTAAAACCTGCCAAGGTAAAACTCACCCTCGTAGGAAAAACCCTTGGTAGGAAAAAGAGTACCCTCAGAAAAGAAAAACAAAGCCGAGCACCACGTCAAGCCGCCAAAGATCCTCGTCATAGTGTGGAGTGCTTGCCAGAGGACGCACGGGCCGTGCAAGAAAGCACGACCTGGTCTAGCATGATGTCGAATGGAAAATGTTACTGGAAGAAAATCCCAATTATTGCAATAGCCATCACTCAAAATCTAGTAATGCACACAAGAACCAAACACATTGATGTCATCTATCATTTTATCAGGGATCATGATGAAAAGAATGATATGAAGTTGGAATATGTACCAACTGAGAAGTAATTAGTTGATATATTCACAAAATCCTTATGGGAATCAAGGTCTGGAGAATTAAAGAATGAAGTTGGTTTAATAGAGTTGATTTAAACTCACCCGAAGAGTCAAAGAAAGAAAAGCAAAATACTTAAGAGTTTCCTACTGACAGTTGAGAAAGTCGATAGAGTTGAAAGAGCAGAAGAGTTTTAGTCATCTGAACATCTGCCACGAGTTTCAATTGACTATTGCAGAAGAGTCTCTTCAGCTAAGAGACATTAGTAGACAAATTAAATAACTACAAGACAAAACAACGTAGCATTCAATTGAGCGGGAATGTTTTATTGCCTTACATCAGCAACTTTTAATATTTCGCATCAATCTGCAATTAAAGTTGCATATGAACATTTGCTGAAGGCAAGATTGGCCACAAATAATGTGGATCATTTAATGCTTCAAAAAGACGGATTCCAAGTGTAAATCTGGACCAGATCAAAATTCAAATTGCACAACTTATGATCGTGTCTTATCACCTTCTATATAAATGGTTCAACACCTTATACTCTCTCTTTACGTGTACATACACATAGACATATATATCTGAAAGAATTTCTCTACAAATTTTCGAAATTTCTCAAACATTAACCTTTGAAATGGCTCCAAAGAAGTCACTAGTTCCATCAGGATCACAAGCTCTAGAATTTTCTAAACTATCCAAGAAGATGTACTCATGAGCTACTATTGATGTTGACAGTTTTGTCAAACATTCAAATGATAGAGCTACGGCATAGAAAATTGTAAAGTTCCTAGAGAAATCTAAGTTGCTAAAGTTTCTCACTATAGAGATGCCACAAACATACGTGGAGGAAGTTTTCATGTTCTACGAGAAGCAACCATTCAAGATAATGGAATTCATTCATTTGTTAATGGAAAACAGTTTTGCTCACAATAGATGACCCGAGTAGGGTGATGAGCCTTCCAAGTTCTTGGTTGGTGAGTTGAAAGACTACGAATTGAACATGCAGAAACTTTTAGGAAGAGATAGATGTGGAAGAGGAGAAGTATAACTACAACCCATTTGGGGTTAAGGGAGTTGTGAAAGAACAATACCACAAATTGATAGACATTGTGTCCAAATGTTTGGATATCAAGTTTGGCTCTTATGATCAGCTACCAAATGTGAAGAAGCTGCTATCTTTCAGCAACTTGAAGTCAACTGGAGTGAGTTTGTATTTGACAAACTCTGTCATAATGTATTGAACTTTGAGGATAAAAATAGGAAATTTTAGAGGATGTTGGGGTATGGCCTTGTGATAGGCTACCTTTTGGAGAAAAGAAGGGAATTCCCTTGAGGTAAAGGAAGTCCTTCCACGTATTAGCTTCTCGGAAAAAAGCCCATGCCAACAAGAAGGGTGGTGCATCGGAGGGAAACAACGAGAATCGCCAACCAAGTCAGCCCATGTACCAAAGAAATAAAGGACAACTGCTCCTTAAAATACAGCTACAATGAAGAAGTAGAAGACTTTTCTTAAGAGTCATTTGGTTGATGAACCAGAGTAATTAGCAGTACCAGCTTGTTAGGAAATTTATTGTGTAGATTTTGATGATGCTTAGAAAATTATGTATTAGGAAGTTGGCACCACAATTTCTATGTAATTTCTATATATGTAATAGATTGGATCGACTTCTGTTTGGGTGAGAATATTTGAGTTGAGTATCGAATACTGGGAACCTAGTTACATTATGGGATTGGCCAAGGCCATTGGCACCCTAGTTCAGGTAGATGAATGGTCTCTGGATGGTTCTCTTGGACATTTTGTTCGTGTTTTGGTTGATGTGGACCTTGCTAAACCTCTTCAAGATCATATTATGGTTGAAAGAAAGGGTCACTGTTCATTTGTTTCTATCGGGTATGAAAAGCTCCCTTTATTTTGTGGAACCTGTGGTATTACGGGACATTCGGCTGCGTCTTGCCGACGATTTGGAAACCATGTCAATTTGCAGGAGCCACGAGGACAACCCACTCCTTAACGTGGTCGCTCTCGGATTCGTCAGATTTATCGTCCGGCTCATAACCCATCGGATAAGGCAAGGCTGTGGACAACTCAGTGGATAATACGACTTTGCCTATGCGCTCGAGCTCCCCTTGTTATGCCATCGTCACAGTTTCCTCGGGTATTACTCTGGAAAATATTTTTTCTGCTTTGGACTATGAGGATCGTACTATTCATACTTCAGATGATATGCCACCTCCTGTAGTTAAACGTACATCTGTCCCCAAACCTCCGGTTCTTCGTAGTGACCAATCATTCTCCACCTCTGACATTCATCATAAACCTCTCACAGTGCAATACCCATTGGAAAAACCCATTTGTCCATTGTATAGGGCTATCCATACAAAATCTATTGATGCCAAACATAGGTTACTTCAATTGGTAACGCAAGGTAACAAGCCAACTGTACATCAGTTGGAGATCGAGGATGATGAATATAGATCTAACAATTTAAACAAGGCTGCCCAGAAATGTTGGGCTGATTATGCGAATGATGATAATATTTATGGGGTTGATACATCTGCGCCCACACACTCCAGATCACCTCACCTGATCCTTTCCAATGACTTGCTTCTATTGGAACATTCGAGGGATTGGTAACATTGCTGCGTGCAATATTCTTAAGAAGCTATGTAATCATCACAAGCCTTCTTTGGTTGCTATTGCAGAGCCTAAAGTTGATTTGCATTCTATCTCTGATTCTTATTGGGCCAGTCTTGGTTTACAGTTTGTGGCTCAGAACTTTCGGGCATCGGGGAAGTCGGATATATGGATCTTCAGATGGTCGGACATAACGATTCTTCAGCTATGTGGGGTTTGTTCATGCTATTTACAGTTTATCTGACCAATGTATTATTCTTATGGTTCAATTCTCCGATTACATCTTTCATGTGGGGTTTGTTCATGCTATTTGCAATCACGTGATTCGTAGACAGCTTTGGTCGGATATTATTTCTCTGGGTTGCGATGATCTGGTTTTGATGGGGGATTTTAATGCTATTCTCGGGAACCATGAGCGTATAGGTCAGGGGGTTGCCTTGATGGCTTCATGCCAGGATTTTCGGGATTTTATGACAATGCGGAGTTGATGGCTATCCCCACGATAGGCAAATTCTTTACTTGGTGCAATACGTGTCCTCATCAGACTCTCATTCAAGCTTGGCTTGATCATGTTATAGCCAGTCCTAGGTTTGTTAGTCTTTGGCAGCAGACAGAGGTTTTTGTTCTCCCTCGCACTTGCTCGGACCATCATCCTCTTTTGCTTTCGTGTGTGACTACGGCTCATAAGGGCCCATCTCCTTTCCGTTTTCAACATATGTGGACTAAACATCCTGGTTTTCAGTCAGTTATTACTTCTTCTTGGGAATCAAGTTATTAATCTAGTGGTGATGGATGTGGAGAACAATTGCTTGAACAATTGCTTAACCTCTTTACCTATGGATTTAGAGATTCGGGATGCGGTTTTTGATCTCGGACTTGACAGTTCCCCAGGCCCTGATGGCTTTAATGGTTCTTTCTATCAGAGTTTTTGGGACATTATATCTAATGACGTCATTATTGTTGTGCGCCACTTCTTCCAGTCTGGTTCCCTGCCAGCTGGACTCAATTCTAGCTTTATGGTTCTCATTCCAAAAAGCAAAAATGCGAATACTGTGGATAATTTCAGGCCCATTGTCATGAGCAATTTCATCTTCAAAATTATCACTAAGATCTTGGCTACTCGGTTTGGCCGTATCGTCAGGCGTATTTTGTCTCCTACACAATTTGGTTTTATTCCGGGTCATCACATTCATGATTGTATTGCTCTGGTCTCAGAAGGCTTCAACATTCTTCATAATCGGAGTGACAGTAACATGATTCTAAAAATCGATATCCGTAAGGCCTTTGTCACTATTAGTTGGGATTTTCTTTTATATGTGTTACACAGATTTGGCTTCTCAGAGAAATTTGTTGCGTGGATTTCTGTCATTTTCAATTTGGCCCGTATCTCGGTTCTTCTTAATGGCTCTCCAGTCAGTTACTTTGCTTGCACAAGAGGGGTGAGTCAGGGTGATCCTCTTTCACCTCTCCTCTTTTCAATTGCCGAAGAAGTCCTGGGGAAACTTATCTCTCGTCTAGTGTCATCCCATCTTCTCAAGCCTTTCATGGCTCCGCGTAATATTGTGTTTCCGTCCTCCATGCTTTATGCGGATGATATTGTCATTCTTTGTGCGGCAACCTCTGGCAATGCACGTTATATTTTTGATATTCTTGGTCATTATGCCTTTCTTTCTGGCCAGGTGTTCAATCCTATCAAATCAAAGGTATTTTTTGGTACTCGGGTCTCGCATTATATTGGACATCGCATTCAGACGATCATGGGCTTATCGGTAGGATCCTTTCCTACTACTTATCTTGGGGTTCCTATCTTCAAGGGTGCCCCTAAACATGGTGTGTTGCGGCCTTTGTTTGATAAGATTATGGTTAAGTTTAAGCGCTGGAAAGGTTCTTCTCTCTCCTTGGCAGGTCGTATCTGCTTGGTTAACTCTATTATTGCCAGCTCCCTGGTTCACACTATGCTCATATACAAATGGCCTATCGCGCTGCTTCAGCAGTTGGAGAAAGCTATGCGTAACTTCATTTGGACTGGTGATATTAATCAGAAGGGTTCTGTCGTGGTTAATTGGACGCGTTGTTGCACTCCCAAGAACGGGGTCTATCGTGTTAATTGGATGCGTTGTTGCACTCCCAAGAACGAGGGTGGTCTTGGCGTTCGATCCCTCATTTTTGTGAACCGGGCATTTATTATGAAGATGGGCTGGAAACTTCTGACATCGGATTCCATTGTCTTTGATACTCTCCGTCGTCGTTTTTTGATGGATAATGGTTCGATTAGGCGCTTCTTGTTGCCTTCTTCTATTTGGGTGGGGCTGCGTCCAACTGTGGAGGATTGCCAGACTGATTCGAGATGGATTCCTGGGGCTCACTCTTCGGTTAATTTTTGGACATATAACTGGCTTGGTTACGTCATTGTAGATCAGATTGGCATCCCGCATGAATTTCGGGCTAACTTTCGGAATCCCATCTCGGACTTCTTTTTTGATAACAAATGGCATCTCACTATGTCGTTTGTGGAGGCTTACTTGGACATTGTTTGGGATATTGTCCGTTGTCCGATTGCTCCAGATTCTTTGGATAAACGAGTGTGGACTCGCTCTATGGATGGGACGGTGACATCTAAGTCAGCATATGCATTTCTTTGGCTGTCCTTTCCTTCTATTAAATGGGGATCCTGGATCTGGTCCCCCTACATCCCAGAGAGGCTCATGGTTGTGGTCTGGCGGGCGATATATGGATGTCTGGCAGTCATGGACGTTCGCCGGCCCAGAGGATTTATCGGTCCTACTGCTTGCAGTCTCTGTTACACTAATTCGGAATCGATTGATCACATGTTTGTTTCTTGTGATTTTACAGGAGCTCTTTGGGACTGGATTGCGGGTTCATTTGCGGTGGCTTTTCGTAATGTCTATAGCTTCAATGATTTTCTAGTTCATTTAATCGAATTTCATTTCAGTGCACATATTGCTTTTCTCTGGGGGGTGGCGATTGTTTCTTGCATATGGCTTATCTGGCACATCAGAAATGATGTCATCTTTAATGACAAACATTGGACTACGGATGCGGCACTTGTTCAGTTGAGAGCCATGATTATTGAGTCTGCTTCGTTTGACAAAGGGTGCATGCAGAATACCCAGGAGGATCTTCTTTGTCTACACCGACTGAAGGTCAGTGGACGCCCTCCTAAGGCCCTCGCATTATCCCAGTGCCTTGGTCTCTTCCCCTTCCTGGCTGGATTAAAGTCAACACAAATGGTAGTGCAATCGGAGCTCCAGGTTGTATCACGGCGGCGGGCATTTTCCGTACTTATCAAGGATTTTTTCGTAATGCCCGTACTTATCGAGGATTTTTTCGTGGGTGTTTCGTGGAGCAGTGTGGAACGGGCTTCGCTTTTGAGGCCGAACAAGTTGCTGCCATGACCGCAATCTCCTATGCTTTTCGCAAGGGTTGACTAATATTTGGCTGGAATCTAACTCTACGTATGTTGTTGGCCTTCTTAGATCTCAGACTGGCTCCATCCCGTGGCGTCTGCTTAATCAATGGCGTTATTCTCTCTTTCTGCTTTCCCAGATGCACATTGTGGTTTCTCACATCTATCGGGAAGGTAACTGTGTTGCGGACCATCTCAGCAAGTTCACGTGTGACTCCTCTTGGTGGGACGCCCCGCTATGAATATTATCTCTCTGCTTACAGATGACTATGTCGAACGTACGCAATATAGATTTGTTAGTTAATTTGTGTTATGTTCTTTTGGTTTAGTTGTATGGCTTTCACTTTTCTCACTCGGGTACTCTTTTCCTACTAAGGGTTTTCCCCACAAGGGTGGGTTTTATCTTGGTAGGTTTTTAACGAGGCCCCAAACATTGCGTACCAGGTCGGCTTGTGACCAGGATTTTTCATTTCTTTTTATTATATTTCGATTCTTATTAAAAAAAAAGATTGGACTTAGAATGACTGAAAATCAACTAAGTATACACTCAGAGGATATATTCAAGGCATTTCAGAAGACTCGAAGCTGAGTAATGAAGATTCAATAGACTCTCAATAGAGTTAATCCAGTCAAGCCGAAGCAAAAGACTAATAGTAGAGTTGACATAGAAGACTTACATCTCAGAAGACTCAATGTAGGTCCCAAGGGATGTGAGTGAAGTCTAGAGGGTTGAACAGTCTTTACCAAATTTCCGAATCTTACAAAATCAGAGTTTTTACAAGAAAATAGCTAATTCATTTGAAAGGCAGTTGTGTTAATCTTCAGCAGAAGAGTTAACCACTCAATAGACTGTGAGAGAGCTGTTGATAGAGTAACTTAGCTGAATGAAGTAACCTTTTAGAAATTCAGTTTTGTAGATTTTTACAGCGGAAGTCTTTGCACCTTTTTTAAAGATGGTTTGTCAACACTTATATTTTAGGTTTGTTCTTATTAGTTGGATAGCAAATATCGAAAGTAAATAAGCAAAAAGTCAGAATATAAATGGCACAATATTTTTTAGTGGTTCGAGGATGGGGTAATTCCTCTACTCCACCACTCTTCTCCTACTTAAGGAGGAATCCACTAAAGTAATGGTGACTTTGTTATAATAATACAACAGTCCAAGTTTATCCTTGACCACACAACTGGATTCACTTCTGGGACTCAGCTCTTCGTAAGGCAACTGTCTCACTACTTCAGCTCTATTCAAATCTTCAGGACTTGATCACCTAGCTCTCCTTCGGATTTGAAACAGGTTCGAACGTGAACCTCACTATATTTTCTTTACTCCTAGGAAATATAGACCACTTTTGTCTTTAAGCAAATGTTTCCACTACAACTTGAAGAACAACTTCTATCTTCCACAAATGTGTTGGATAAAGTGTCATTCGATGTAGGCTTGATGATGTATGAATTTTATAGCATGAGAGAGTATTTGCGAGATTGCTTGAATGCTTTGAATTGCTTGCTCTCTTATGTGTCATGTACTTCTCTCTGAATATTTCTCAGCCTTTTATAGTGGGAGTTCCAATTTTATTCGTTGGAGAGATAGATAAAATTCCAACTCTTCACTTTTGTTCATTGGCTTGTCTTATTCTTGCAGTATTTGATGTTGACCCAGCATTTTAATTTTAGTACTTGCAGGCTCCTGAAAATGATTCAGAGTTCTGCAAGCTTCCCATCGGTTCCAACTTCTTGCACTCTTTCAGTAAGACAACTTGAAGGTTGCATGTATGTCTCTTTACACAAACCTCATTCTAGTGTATTTCTGAGTGTCTTTTGGATCACTGGCCTCTTTCTCAGATTCAGAAGATTCACTGGCTTCGATATCTTCAGCTATGTCTGAATATTCTGCTTCCTAGTCAATTTCAGTTAGGGCAACGATAACCATGAGCTCAGTGGATTTAGATTTTGGGAAAATGATTGGCGCAACACTAGTTATTTCAACATTTCCCCTACCAGTCTCAACTGCTAGTGGGTCTTCAACAATCCTTTCAATAGTCTTAACCATTGAAGGTTCTCCGATAATCCCTATAGCAATCTTAACCACTGCTGGGTCTTCAATCACATTGGCATCCTTAGAGGTCTCAACCTCAGGGATTGCACTTTCATTGCCAGCAACAGTCTCTACTATTGTGGTCTCATCAATTCCAACCCGTGCCTGAGTCTCAACGGTTGAAACTTCATGGGCCTGCAACTCTTCTTGTGCCTCAGCTGCAGCTGCTCAACCACTGCAACATCAATGGCTTAAACATTTTCCTTTTCAGCAGTCTCAACATTGCCTCCAAATTTCAAAATTCCTTATTCCCCTACAGCCTCCTCTGACCTGGTTGTAGTGTGCCTTATTTCCCCTTAGCTGGCTCACCAGCTGACTGATTTTCAATTGGTTTGGGTTCAAATGTCACCTGGGACTTGGCTTTTTCTCGTGAATACTCAGCTAATTCAGTTTGTGTTGTATCAACAACATCTGTAAGGTGTGGCACAACTGGGTTCCCGTCTTTTATATCTTCGTCTAAGTTTACAATCTCAACCCCAACTTCATCGCCCTCCCCCTATTTGTAACTTCCTCATGAGAGTGAGCTGGTGATGAGAGAGTTGTTGTGTCTCTCACAACTCCTTCAATGATAAGAGTGGGGGATGATGGTTCTGCTACTCCAGAAAGTCTAGCTTGCTCAGGTATCTCACGGGATTCGTCTTAGCTGTGTAGCATCCACTACATCAGCTCATTTGATATTTTCCTCATCGTCAATATGATCATGAAGATTGACATTCGTAAAGCATTTGATACCGTGAGTTGGGTTTTTTTTACTCCATGTGCTTCGTCGCTTTGGTTTCTCAGATAATTTTGTTAATTAGATTGAGGTTATTCTTCGATCAACATGTGTTTCTATTTTGTTGAATGGGTCGTCGGTGGATTATTTTCCCTGCACTCGAGGGGTTCGCCAAGGTGATCCGCTTTCTCCATTATTATTATGTATGGCTGAAGAGGTTCTGGTTAGGTTAATAGGATTGGTCGTCTCTACGTCTCGAATCATGCCTTTCTTGGTGCCCCATAATATCGAGTTCCCTTCATCTAATCTCTACGCGGATGATATTGTAATTTTGTGTGCAGCCACCTCCTCGAATGCGAATCATCTGTTTGATATCTTAAAGGTGTATGCAAATGTTTTAGGGCAGGTTTTTAATCCCAATAAGTCTACCATTTTTCTTCGACTCTTGGGTTTCTCCTCATATTAGAGATTGAATTTTCAGCAGATTATGGGTATCTCATTGGGTTCCCTCCCTACTTATTTGGGCGTCCCTATTTTCAAAGGTGCTCCTTTGACAAGATTCTTTTGAAATTCAAGCGTCGGAAAGGATCTTCTTTATCCATAGCGGGCCGCATTTGTTTGGTGAATTCAGTAATCACCAGTTCATTCGTTCATTCTATGATGGTTTACAAATGGCCGACTTCCATGCTCAAGGAAATGGAAAAGGCTATGCGTAATTTTATTTGGACTGGGGATATTCATTTGAAGGGTGTTTGTTCTATTCTGACGGCTTATAAGGCTTTTCTCATGAAGATGGGTTGGAAGACTTGGACCACAGATTTGATAGTTTTTTCTTTACTTCATCATCGCTATCTTCTGTCTAATGGGGCTATTCGCCGTACTTTTATGCCTTCTTCTATTTGGTCTAGGGTTAGGCCATTATTTGATGATTATTTAGAGGACTCTAGAGTTATTCCAGGATCCAATTCCGATGTATTATTTTGGATTGATAATTAGCTGGGATATTCTATTGCTGATAAAATTGGAATCTCCCAGGAGTATAGAAAACACTTTCAAAATCACATCTCTGATTATTTTTATGATAACTCTTGGTATTTCACGGTTTCGTTGGAGGCTTACCTGGATATTGTCCGTGTCATTGTTCGGGTTCCTATTACGCCTTCTTTGGTGGATAAACGTGTTTGGGTTCTTTCATTGGATGGGGTGATTTTTTCGAAAGCTTCTTATGCTCATTTACGTCCGTCCTCGCCATCGGTGAAATGGGGTTCTTAGATTTGGTGGCCTTCTATATCGGAGAGACGTTCTATTGTTGTTTGGAGAGCTATTCTGAACTGCCTTGCTGTTTTGGATTTACTTCAACACCGTGGTTTTATTGGGCCGTCCTTTTTTGCCTTTGTCATGCTCTTTCTGAGTCCATTGATCATTTATTTGTTTCTTGTTCTTTTGCAGGGGCTCTTTGGCAGTGGATTTTTAGCTCTTTTGACGTCACATATCATCATGCTTATAGTTTTAACGAACTTTTGGTTCATCTTATGGCATTTCGTTTTAGTGATCTAATATCCTTTTTATGGCAGGTATCGGTGATCTCTTGTGTTTGGCTCATTTGGCACATTCGGAATGAGGTGATTTTCAATGACAAATCATGGATGCCCCAGACGGAAGGAGGCTTGGACGTCCGCTCTGTCATTGTCGCCAACAATGCTTTCCTGATGAAAATGGGTTGGAAGATTATAACTTCAAACTCTTTGGTTTACACACCCCTCGTCGAGCGCTTTTTGACTTCGGATGGATCTCCACGCCGTTCGTTCATCACCTCTTCCATCCGGGAGGGATTCGCCCGGGATCTCGGGATTCTTGGAGGATCGCTGGATCCCCGATGCAATTCGGCATTTTATTCTCGGTTTGGACAATTGGGTCGGATTACACCATTGCCGATAGGATTGGTATTCCGCAGGAGTACAGGCATTTATTTTGGCATTGCATTTCAGATTACTTTTATGACGGGATTGGCATTTCACTTTCTCGTTCATAGAGGCATATTTGGATATGGTCCGGGATATTGTTAGAGTCCCCATTGCTCCGGCATCGTCAAATACACGGGGTTGGATACATTCTGACAATGGGAGTATCACTTCGAAGTCGGCTTACACCTATCTGCGCCCTCACTCCCCTGTGGTTCAATAGGGTTCCTGGATTTGGTCACCTCACATTCTAGAAAGACGTTCAATTGCGGCATGGCGTGCCATCCATAATCAACTTGCAGTATTGGATGTTCTGCGATCGCAGGGTTCCTTCACAGGCCCCTTGGTCGGTGTTTGTTGTGCTGACGCGGAATCCATTGACCATTTGTTTGTCTCATGTGTTTTTGCAGGGGCCCTCTGGCAGTGGATTTTTGAATCTTTTGATATCTATTATTTTAGGGCTTATAGCTTCAATGAATTTCTGGTGCGTTTAATGAGTTTTCATTTCAGTGAGCAGGTGGCCTTTTTATGGTGGGTTGCAGTGTTATCCGGTATTTGGCTCATATGGCAAATTAGAAATGACTTGACCATCAATGACAAACACTGGACATTAGAAGCGGACATCCTACGCCTTCGTGTCATGATTCGGGAGTCTTCTTCCTTAGACCAAGGTTGCATGCATAATGATCAACATGACCTCTTCATTCTTCGAGACTTCGTGTTAGGGGCGCCCTAGACCGCCCCGAGGTTGTGCAGTCATTTGGGAAAAACCTCTGCGGCCGGGATCAATATCAACACGGACGGACGCCGCAGTGGAGTGCCGGTGTCTCACAAAGATCCGGGTGTTCAAAAACTAGAGGCTTCTTTCATGGCTGCTTTGTGGAAAGTTGTAGTTTGGGTTTTGCTTTTGAGGTGGAGCGATGGCGGCCATTCGGGCAATTCATTACGCTTTCGAGAAGGGCTGGACTCAATTGTGGCTAGAGTTGGATTCGGTTTATGTGGTGGAGTTGTTGCGAAGAGATCCACAGGGGGTTCCTTGGCATCACTTAAGCAAGTGGCATCCACAATCTTCGGCGATGGATCTCGTTGTTTCACATATTTTTCGGGAAGGCAATCGGGTTGCAGACATGTTGAGCAAGAAGACGGAGTACGACACATGGTGGGGCGTCCCGCCCACAGAGCTTGTACAATATCTTACTGATGACTATGTTGGCCAATCCAACTATAGGTTTGTTACTTAGTACGTCACCGCTTCAGGTTTCTTTTCCTATTTTTTGGACGCCTTTCTCTTTCCTGGGGAGTACTATTTTTCCTTTCAAGGGTTTTTCCCACAAGGGTGGGTTTTACCTTGGTAGGTTTTAACGAGGCCCCAACCATTCAGCCATATGGTCGGCTTGTGACCATTTTGTTCTTGACAGTTTTTCCAGGAACCTTTTCGTTTTTGACATTATTTCTAGGCTTATTTTTGGTTACCTGATCAGCCTGTGATCAGGACAACTCTATTTTCATTTTTTATAATATTTCGCATTCATTCAAAAAAATGACAAATCATGGATTGTGGAAGCGGCTATTATTCAGCTACGGGTGCTTATTGTTGAAGCCTTGTCTTTGGATCATGGTTGCATGAATAATGATCAAGCGAATCTCTTCAGGCTTAGGCGACTTAAGGTTATGGGGCATCCTAGGAAAGCTCCCAAGGTTTTCCAGGTTGATTGACATCCACCTCTCCTTGGCTGGACTAAGGTGAATACGACAGCGGGTGTGTTTTGTAATTGTAGAGGATTATTTCGCGGTTGCTTTGTGGAGAAATGTGGTATTGGTTATCTTTTGAGGCCATGTTGGCGATTCACCATGCGTTCATCAATGGTTGGCATCGTTTATGGCTGGAATCGGATTCGACTTATGTGGTTGAACTATTTCACAAAAGGCCTAACAATATTCCATGGCATCACTTGAGTAAATGGCGATATATGTTATACTTGGTTTCCCAAATGGAGCTGGTCGTTTCTCACATTTATCGTGAAGAAAACATGGTGGTAGATATTCTTAGCAATACGGGCCAATTGGGGATGTCGTGGGGTACTCCCCTGGTGGCCATTACACATCATCTTATAGAGGCTAATGTCGGGAGTTTATTGAAAAATCCCTAGTGTGTGCGATTTACACCTCATTTGTGTGTAACATCCATCTCCATCGACTGTGTGTTGCTCCGGCGGCTCCTCCATGACGGAGCTCCTTGGGCTAACGTCAAATTTCAGGCCGTATCAACGGCCCTCATCCTCCACGTCACCCACGATCACCGCGTCAACAGGAACTCCCACGCAAAACGTACATCATCAACATGCAGTCCATTCTGGCGACGTGAATCCTAGGAGTTCATCTTCTCTATGGGTTTCTGCTATCCCGACGGGACCTCAGGGTGCAGCCACATGAATGCCTTTGCGGGACTTGTTCTGCCGGATTTCTACTTGGCAACGTCAACAGCACGGCCCACCTCGTCAACCTCCTTGCACGCTACCAGTTCAACCATCGTCTCCGATCGCATGCCTGAGTTGCAGGTCTCCGGCGGCACTGCACATGCGACTTCTCTGCAGGAATATCCTCACCCTCCGGCGTCTTCTTCTGCGCAGCAGCGTGCTTCAATGCACGCATCGTCTTCCGTCGCTCAACACGGCCACTCCAGCATCAGAATCCCATATGCTTCGGGTCCGTCGCCCTTCTACGGAGTGACATGGAACTTCCTCCCACATAAATCCCAAACTCCTCCGGCGGCATCGATCAGCACTAAGGGGGTCGTGGCTCCTTCACTTTCTCTCCCGGCGGTTATGGATGACAACTCACGGGGGTGGGTACCCCCATCACACATCGCAGCCGCTGGGGCTGCAACCTTTACCCCCATGACTGCCCTTCACCATGGGAGGGCCGGCCCCTCCAAGAGCTCCAATGAGGGGCCAGCGGCCACTCTATCTCATCGAGTGGTCCCCTCCTAGGGGGGTGATGACCCCTGGGCCACAATCTCCCATCCTCAAGGCATTCCTCCTGCAAGTCCATCCATGAATGCTCCTCAACTGGCTGGGATCTACACCACCAAGGGCCCCTCTTAGATTGCTGGAATCTCTCCCCCAACGACATCCATTTATAAATCGAACCCTCGACATTCGGCTCATAATACTAATGTTCAATCCAATTTTGGCCACTCTTTTGCTAAAATTGTTTTAGGTACTAACCAGGATATGGATCTAAATATGCAGGCCCAAGGTAAGTTCACCACATTTTCGCATGTTGTTTCTGGTAAATCCCATTCTATCCCTAAACCGGTTAGAAAGGGAGATTATTATTCCATTACTATCGGTGAAAATGTTTATCAACAACGCCTTGTCGAATTTTCTCATTCATTGATTAGAAGGGTGATTTTTGGCAAGGGCAACAAACCATGGGCGATGATGTTTTGCATAAACGCCTATCTGAATTATGGGGAATTAAAAATGATTGGAAACTAATCCCCTTGGGTAAGGGATTTTTCTGTGTCAAGTTTTTTAATGCGCAGATAATTTGTGTATCTGAATAACCGATCATCGTCTTCCCGTACTGGGAGAATGCTCTCTTCGCCGTACCGCAGATCATCTTCCTCTGATCAATACCTACTCTGATTTTCTGAACATGGACGCGTACTTATTCCCTGAGATCGGACTGCCTACCACTTCGATTAATGCTACAAACAAAGATGCACCACAACAACCCCTAGGGTTCTGATCGGCGGAGGTATTTTCTCAACCTTCGTCCTCTCATTTGATAAAGGAATTGCTTCCTCCAACGTCACACGACTCATCTCACATGGAGGCACATACTCATCGACCTATGCCAACTACAGATACCGTTAGTCTAATACCTAGGGTTAACGACAAGGTTTTACACATAAACCCTAAATCAAACGCACCCACAGGCCACCATCAGGTCTCTATGATAAACCCTAATTCCATGGGTTCCAAAACAAGTGATGATTCCACCTCGCCCTGCATGCATGATATACCACGACCAATCCAGGGTTCCTTCCTCACAGACGGCGACAAACCTGTGCATGGGAATAAACCCATGAATTTCACCCAAGCTTTTACGACGGAGGAGTCATGCCAAGTGAAAAAAGGGGATTATTTCTCGGTAACTATAGATGAACACATCTACCAACAGAGGACGGCCGATCTGCGCAATACTTTGATTGGTAGGCTTCTTTTTCCAAAAGGGTTTAAGTCATTATCTTTGATAGAGTTAAAATCAAAATTGACGAATTTCTGGAAGATTGCGGATGCATGGAGGCTGATCCATTTGGGGAAGGGATATTACAATCTTCAATTTACGAACATAGAGGATCGAAATCGGATCTTTTCAAAAACTTCGTGGAATCTGCAACCCGGCTCTATACTGTTAATGAATTGGATATAGGATTGCAACCCTTACAGGGTTAACACATCAATGGCACAGGTTTGGATCCGTATTTAAGAATTAGGATTTGAATACTGGCACCCGTCGCTGATTAATAACATAGCTAGTGTGGTGGGAACTCCGATCCAAATAGATTAACGATCCATGAATGGAGAAGTCGGTCATTTTACTCGTGTTCTCATTGAAATAGATTTAAATAAAACATTGCAAGAATTTACTATGATAGAAAGAGTGGGACATTGCTCTTTCGTATCGCTTAGTTATGAAAATCTTCCAGAACTTTGTGCTCACTGTCGTATAGTGGGGCACAATGTTAACCACTGCAGGCATTACAAGACCAAGGAGTCATCCTCAAAACGAGCACATGCACAAGACGGATAGTCCGGTGAGAGGAAGAGCTGTGGAGAGAGAACACAATGTTCAGAATAAAGGCAAAGGGGTGGAAATGGAAACATGGGTTCAGGTGAAAAAATGGGGAGCTCGGTCTTCGAAGGTCACTTTACCGCAGAACATTACTGTGCAAAACTCCTTTAATATGCTACAGGATAACAAGGATGATGAGCAGGTATTGATTTTAGAGAAATCAAATGAGATGGAAACAAACAAGAACAATGGGGTGCATGAGGCTCAGTCGAACGGTTGATTATTTCGCATCTTTGAGAATCATGATAGACGAATAATATTGGTGGCCAAAGTC
This sequence comes from Rehmannia glutinosa, assembly GCA_016081115.2. Lineage (NCBI taxonomy): Eukaryota > Viridiplantae > Streptophyta > Magnoliopsida > Lamiales > Orobanchaceae > Rehmannia > Rehmannia glutinosa. Next base: position 67,808,035 of record CM071934.1, on the reverse strand, counting down.
GGGCGGACAAAATTAATGACGCTGGGATGTTACGTGATAAGGGGAAGGATCAAGTACACAAAGCAATCGAAGAGGTAGCACGCAGCAAACCTATCAACAACTACGAGATTACTTCCACAAATCCTAAGGAGGGCTTTAAGGCAATGGCAGCGGCGGCCAAAAAGAGATGGTCGGACATGGAGGAAGAAGAACAACTAGGTAATGCTTTCCTTGTAAGTATTGATTCTGATACGCACGTGGTGCGTCCCCCTCTCCCTAATTTTTCATGAATTGCCTGTTTTGGAATGCTAGAGGACTTGGCAACGAGGCCTCTAGGTCCATCCATGCTTAAGGATTTATGTCGTGTACATAAACTTGATATTGTTGCTATTGCGGAGCCGAAAGTTCAATTCTCTACTATTAGTTCTTCATATTGGAATGCTATTAATCTCATTTTGGTCGCAGAAAATTTCCGTGCAAATGGAATTCCAGATATTTGGGTTTTTGTTCGTAATAATAATATGCAGGTGCAATTTCATTGGGCCTCTGATCAACTTGTGGTTTGCAAAGTGGGGACTCAGAATTTGCAATTTTATATGGGATTTGTGCATGCTCAGTGCTTGTATATTGCTAGAAGGCAACTATGGTTGGATGTGCATGCTCTGGGGTCAGATAACATGGTTATTTTGGGAGATTTTAACGCCATCCTTGGAGCACATGAAAGGCAGGGTGGAGCTCGAATACATGATACTTCGTGCAGGGAGTTCAAAAAGTTTATTGATGACAATGATTTCAATCAGGTACCCATGGTTGGCAATGACTTCACCTGGGGAATTTTTCGGCCTGCAAGGGGTTTAATCCAGGCTAAGTTGGATAGGATTTTGGCTACCACTCAGTTCATGAATGTGGCATACTATTGGAGGATTTGTGGGTCTCAGACATTACTCTGACCATAACCCTATTGTCTTGCGATGCAATTTTTCTACGCCTCCCACGACTGCTCTGTTTCGTTTCCAATCGATGTGGCTCCAACATGAAGGTTTTAAAAAGGTGGTGGCTGACTCTTGGGAGATGGAGTGCACAACCAGCAACCCTATGGCTCGTGTTATGCAAAAATTAAAAAGATTACAGCCTATTCTCCGGCATTGGAATCACTCGGTCTTTGGGGACATCCATCGACAGGTTGATGAAGTTCAAAACAGGCTACAGGATATACAATCTAACATCTCCACATATGGGTATTCTGACAGCATTGTTCAGCAGGAACTACGGTTACATACGGAGCTAAACAAGCTGTTAAACAGGCGATATGAGTTACTGAGACAGAAAAGCCGCACACAATGGTTGCAAGATGGGGACCGTAACACTGAATTCTTTCATCGGAAACTACAAGCAAAGAGGTCTAAAAGCTATATTACTCACATGGTGTGGTAAATGGCCAATTGACGGATGATCAGCAGCACATTAGAAGCCATGTCCTTCAATTCTATGCGCAACTTTTCTCGGAAACGGCGAATGGAAATAATGATTATTCTATGGTGGATAATGTAATACCACTAGCTTGTAGCTCAAGTGGTATCAGTAACCCTTTATAAGGGTGTTAACCAGGGTTCGAATTCTGTATCTTTCAGTTTATTTGAAATTCTCCAACCAGTACTCCCAGCTTATTAAAAAAATGGTGGATAATGTAATTCAGCCAACGATTACTCAAGAGGAAAATTCAAGGCTGTGTACAATGCTTTTGGGAAAATGTAATTGGACGGGTTCTTTTGGGAAAAGGTAACAAGTCATGGGCGACTATGCTTTTGCATAAACGCCTATCCGAATTATGGGGTATTAAGAATGACTGGAAATTAATTCCCTTGGGCAAGGTATTTTTTTGTGTCAAATTGTTTAGTGCGCAGGATCGATCTCGGGCTCAGCAACGCACTACTTGGACGCTTAATCCTGGTACTATCCGTCTATCTCCATGGGTGCCGGACTTCACCCCTTATAAGGTTCAAACCTCAGTAACCAGCGTTTGGGTACGCATTTTTGAACTCAGTCTGGAATACTGGGACCCCAATAACATCATGGGGATTGCCAGTGCTCTTGGGAATCCTTTACAAATTGATCAGCGCTCACTGGATGGTTCTTTGGGTCATTTCGTAAATGGGTTCGTGGACATTGATCTCTCTAAACCGCTGGAACAACACATCATGGTGGAACGCACTGGCAAGTGTTCTTTTGTTTCCGTCAGTTATTAACAAAGCGGGTAATACGGATACGGAAGGACGTGCATCACCGACCTAGGGACACCCACAGGAGCCTGCAACTCGCCACAATTCAGTGCAGCGAGGGCGTTCCAGGGTTCGTAGAGTTTATCGTCCTGTTCAGTAGGACAAGGGCAAGGCCGTTGATGACTCAAGGGGAAATACAGGTTTGGCTACGCGCGGAGGATCTCCTCCCCGCGCCATAGTCACTTGCTCTATGGACATCCATCTTGGTAACACCTTCGAAGCTCTTGGTTCAGTCGACTCCCGAGAACGAAGAATCCATGATTTCCAAGCCGAGTATCCAGTGAGGGGAGTCATCTCCCAAGGCCAATACTTCCAATATGAGAACGGTCTCCACCATTATGCCTATCACGGTTCAAGATCCTTTGGGAAGCCTATTCGTGCTTTTCGTGAGTCGTAAAGATAGAATTCTCCGAGAAAGTTACGTCCGAGGCCGCCGCCCTGCTCCGTGAAGTTACTATTGAACCGGAAAGTTCAGAACCACACGAGATGAACTTTACAGCTTCCAAGAGATGGGCAGACTATGCAGATGAAGTGGGTCATCCTCAATCGTCAGACTCTGCTACACACCACACGCCTGTTTTCACCGTGCGATCGTCACGGGTGCCCCCCCAACCTTCTCAATGAATTGCATCTTCTGGAACATCTGGGGGATTGGGAACGTTGCATCTCGCAATGTTCTTAAAGCTTTATGTCAGCAGCATAAACCTTCTATTTTGGCTATCTGTGAGCCCAAGGTGGATATTTTGGCTATTTCTGATTCTTATTAGCAGACTTGGGACTGACTTTTGTGACTCAAAATTTTCGGGGAAATGGACGGTCAGATATTTGGGTTTTTCATTACTCCACCATCACAATCTTTAGCCAGGTTTGGTCTTCTTCCCAATGCATTGTTTTGCAAGTTCAATTTGGTGCTTTGGTTTATCATGTTGCTTTTGCTCACGGGTTGTGTGATTACATTGCACGACATGCGTTTTGGTTGGATTTGAGGAATTTGGGTCTTATTGATCTATTGATTGTTGGGGATTTTAACGCGGTCTTGGGACATCATGAGCGCTCGCGCAATGATACTCTCTCCCAAGCCTCGTGTCAGGATTTCAGGGATTTCATGGAGGGTCTTTGGACTATTTGCGGTGCCGACCACGGGGAACTCATTTACTTGGTGCTCCCGAAGGCCTCTATCTTTACTTCAAGCTAAGTTGGACCGAGCTCTTGCCGCTTGTCAATTTTTCTCTCTTTGGCAAGTCTGTAAATGGCATAGTTCTTCCACGTATTGGATCCAATCACCACCCCATTTTGGTTTCTTGTTCATCTTCAATTAGCGGGGCGGTCCCATTCCGTTTTTCAGCGTATGTGGGTGCATCATCATTCATTCCGGATTTGGTTACCACTTCTTGGGCTTCTCCATGCGACACGCCCAACCCTTGCTGCGTGTCATGTGGAAGCTCAAACGGCCGAACAGTTATCAAAGACCGGAATAGGGAAGTGTTTGGGGACGTTAACCGTAACGTGGAATTCCAAATGGAGCAAGTTCGCGATCCAGTGACATTGAGTCTTTGGGTTATTCCGCCGCTCTCCGGGATAAGGTCTTTGGATGCCCACCAGGCTCTCCCGTCGATGCAATTACAATCCGAATTCCTTAAGCAAAAGGCCCGTTCGCATGGCTAAGGACGGGGATCGTAATACTGACATTTTTTCATCGGCAAACCCAGGTTCGTGCGGGCGCGCGAGGATACGAGGATCGGGCGGGTGTTAGGCAGCGATTACACTGATGATATCTGCGATCCTTGGGGATCATATCATTTCTTTCTACAAGGAGCTCTTCGCGGATACCGGGCATTCCGTCTCGAATTTCTCGTTAATCAACCAGGTTATTACTCCAAAGGTTGGGGCGCAGGATAATGCCGGCCTAACAGCCATTCCCTCGGATTCGAGATCAAGGAAGTGGTTTTTGATATGGATTCGAGATAGTTCTCCTGGGGCGGATGGGTTTAATGGGATTTTTATCGCCATTTCTAGGATGTCATCTCAAATTGAGGTGATCTGCAGTTGTTCGTTTTTCTTGATGAATTCGTCACTACCTCCGGGCTTGAATGCCGTTTTATGATGATCATCCCAAAGACTAAGGATGCGAATGTCATTGAAAATTTCTCGCCCGATTGTTATGAGTAATTTCCTTTTCAAGATCATCATGAAGATATTGGTGACGCATTTGGGTTCGATTATTGCACCTATTTATCTCCGATGCGCTTTGGTTTCATCCCGTGACAGATTCATGATTTGTATTGCCATGGTATCGAAGGGTTTAACGCCCTACAGGGACGTGCGGATTCGACTATGATCCTCGAAAATCGATATCCGAAAGGCTTTTGACACATTGAGGTGGGATTTCTTACTATATGTCTTGCGTCGTTTCGGTTTCTCGAGATCTTTTTGCATTGGGTTGAGGTGGTTCTTCGATCGTCCGAGGATATCGATCTTGTTGAATGGGGCCGGTAGGTTATTTTCCCTATTTCAAAGGTGTCGACAAGGGGATCCCTTATCACCGTTATTGTTTTGAATTGTGGAGGAGGTCCTGGGTTGATTTATTGAAGTGGCAATGGATCAATCTCGGTTATTTCCCTTCACATCGCACAGGGGTATTATCTTTCCATCGTTCATCTTATACGCGGATGATATTGTCATCATGTGTGGGCGTCTTCTACCAATGCCCGGTGTTGCTTGATTCTAACTAATTATGCGAGATATCTCGGGTCAAGTGTTTAGTCCACGTAAATCCAAAGTTTACTTTGGTTCGCAGTTTCGTCATATGTCCGCGGGAGGGTGCAAGACATTTTGGGGATCCATCCGGGGCGTTTCCTACTGTTTATTTAGGCGCTCCAATATTTAAGGCGCTCCCAAGGTTGCGAATTTACAACTTTGTCTTTGACAAGATAATCCTCAAATTCGAGAAGATGGAAAGGTTCGTCTCTTTCCCTTCGGTAGAGTTTGTCCGTTAACTCATGATCACTATTTCTTTTGTACACACCATGATGACTTACAAATGGCCTGGAACGTTGCTTAAACAAATGGAAAGAGCCATGCGTAACTTCATTTGGACGGGGATGTGAATTCTAAGGGAAGGTGGTGGTCAATTGGAATAGATGCTGCTTGCTGCGCCTAGAGTGAAGGGGGATCGGGCGTGAGATCCATTGTGGTTGCTAACAAGGCTTTCTTGATGAAATTGGGTTGGAAGGTTCTGAACTCAAACTCAAATGGTTTACAAAACCCTCGGACAATGGTACTTTACAAGGAATGGGGAGATTCGGCGGTCCTTTATTCCTTCTTCCATTTGGGCCGGGATTAAACCCCGCATTTCCGATTGCTTGGATGATGCTCGTTGGATCCCGGGGGCTACTTCCGAGGTTTTATTCTAGATTGGTAATTTGTTGGGATACTCTATAGCGAGGCATGTAATTGGCATCCCGAGGGACTATAGATACTTATTTCATCAAGGTATTTCGACTACTTTTATGATGGGTCCTGGCACTTCACCTTCTCTTTCGTGGAGGCCTATTTGGAGCCGTCCGTGCCATTGTGCTTGTCCCGATAGCGCCGGATACACGGGATACACGTGTTTGGTTGAACTCGGAAGATGGCTCGATTATCTCGAAGGTGGCTTACAACCACCTACGCCCCCGTAGCCGGGACGCTTTATTGGGGCTCTTGGATTTGGTCGCAACATATCCCGAGAATGGAGATCGGTGGTTGCATGGAGGGCCATACACAAACCGACTAGCTGTCCGGATTCATTACGAGCTAGGGGAAGTTTCTTGGCCCTTCGGTTGGTGTTCTTTGTAGGGACTCGGAAGAATCGCTTGATCATTTACTTGTCTCTTGTGCTTTTGCAGAAATATATGGCGATGGATCTTCCATGCTTTCCAAGTTCACCCTTTTCGGACATATAGTCTCAATGAGTTCTTGTGTGCGGTTAATGTCTTTTCATTTTAGTGACCAGGTTGTTTTCCTTTGGCGTGTGGCGATACTTTCATGCATATGGCTCATATGGCATATTCAAACGAGCTGATTTTTCACAACAAAATCAACACTAGAGGCGGCGATCATTCATCTACAAGTACTCATTGTAGAATCATCATCATTGGACCGGGATGCATGAACAATGATCAACATGACTTATTTATCTTGCGCGGATCATGCGAGTTCATGGAAGGGCTAAACAAGCTCAAGATCGTGGAGGTTCATTGGCGAAATCCTTCCAGGTTGGATCAAGGTTATCACGGATGGTAGCGCCTCGGGCGCCGAGAAGTCTCACGGCGTCCTGAGTCTTCCCGAATTGTAGAGGCTTCTTTCGAGGGTGCTTTGTTCATCACTATGGATCGGGGTATGCGTTTGAAGTGAATTGATGGCGGAATGTGGGCGATCTAGTATGCGTTTGCCTTAGGTTGGACACAACTTTGGCTGAGTCGGATTTAATGTATGTGGTAAATTTTGCTTTGGAGAAAAGATCGACGGAAGTCCCGTGGCGCCATCTCGAGCTGCGGCGCCACACACTACACCTTCTCGGGCACATGGATCTCGTAGTCTCACACATTTTTGGGAAGGCAATCGGGTTGCGGACATGCTTTGAGCAAGAAGACGGACAGCGGCACATGGTGGCGGGACGGAGCTCTTACACTACCTCACTGATGACTATGTTGGCCAATCCAACTATAGGTTTGTTACTTAGTGCGCCTGCGCTTCAGGATTCTTTTCCCTTTTTTTAGGCGCCTATTGTTTCCTGGGCGTACTCTTTTTTTTCCTTCCAAGGGTTTTTCCCACAAGGGTGGGTTTTACCTTGGAAGGTTTTAATGAGGGCCCAACCATTCAGCTATTTGGTCGGCTTGTGACCATTTATTTTGGTTTTTGATATTATATCCGAGGATTATCTTTGGTTACCTCGATCGCCTGTGATCGTGACTACTCTTTTTCATTTATATATATATATATTCGAACTTATTCAAAAAACTATTCCCACGGACGAGGAAATTAAAGGGGCTATTTTTGAGTTGAGTCCGGATAGTGCGCCGGGTCCGAGATGGTTTTGGGGGTCATTTTTATCATAATTGTTGGGACATCATTGCAGCGGATATATTGCCGGCCATTCGATCCTTTTTGTTAGCAAGCGCCTTCCTAAGGGTGCAATTCGAGCTATATGGTCCTTATTCCTAAGAATAATAATGTAGATCGAGTGGAGGAGTACAGGCCAATAATCTTAAGTAACTTTCTGCTCAAGATTGTTACTCGATTTTAGCCGTTAGGTTTGGAGATATTCTTAAAGATCATGTATATGGTATGCGCTTTGGTTTTATCCTGGGAAGCAAATTCATGATGCATTGCTCGCATCGGAGGGGGTCAATTGTCTTCTTAATCGCTTCTACGATGCATAATATGATTCTTAAAGTGGACATTAGGAAGGCTTTTGATACATTGAGGTGGGACTTCATTATTCACGTTCTCGGGCGTATGGGTTTCGATCATGGGTTTATGAATTGGGTGAACTCGATCTTTTATTCAGCCAGGATTTCTATTCTTTTAAATGGAGGTCCGGAGGGTTATTTCCGTTGCACTCGTGGAGTACGTCGGGAGATCCTCTATCTCCTCTTCTTTTCTATGCAGAGAAGACGTTTTAGCACGGGCGTTGGATGTGGCCGTACAAACAGGGCCATATATCACCGTTCAAGAATGCCCGCAACATCGCTTTTCCCCATATTTTATTGTACGCGGATGATATTCTTATCATGATAGCAGCTTCTTGGGAGAATTGTCGATATAAAGAATATTTTGATGGGGTATGGCAAAGCATCTCTGCCGAGAATTTCAATCCTGGACAAGTCAAAGGACTATTTTCGGGATAATACACGCCACGCTTATGAGACGAGTTCGAGACACATTTGCGATTTCTCGTGGCTCCTTCCCAATTACTTATTTAGACACCCGTTGTTCAAAGGGGCTCCGAAAATAAGATATTTTCAACCTACTCATGATAAAATCCTTTCAAAATTTAAAAGGTGGAAAGGTACATCATTATCTATGGTTGGTCGAACTACCTTAGTAAATTCTGTGATAGCTAGCTCTTTTGTCCACTCTATGCTTATTTACCGTTGGCGATGATGTTGCTCAAATCCATGGAAAAGGCTATGAAGAATTTTATTTGGTCGAGAGACATTACCAAGAAAGGTGCGTGACGGTTAATTGGGCTAGATGTTGTGCACCCAAGGAAGAAGGGGGTTTGGGAGTTCGATCTCTTATTGCGGTAAATAAGGCTTTTCTTATGAAGGTTGCGTGGAAGTTGATTCAATCGAGATCTATGGTTTTTCAGATTTTGCGTCAACGCTACTTTAATGGTGCGCCCGGAATAACTTATATTGGATCGTCCCATTTAGCCTGGCCTACGTCCCGTCACTTTGGATTTGATTTCTCAATCCCGTTGGATACCGGGTGAGCGATCTTGTGTCCGTTTATGGCTGGATAATTGGTTAGGCTATTCAATTACTGACCGCATTGGTATTCCTACTCATATGCATTATTATTTCGAATATCCATTTTGATTATTTCTTTAATGGGGTTTGGCATTTTATGGTGGAGTTCATTGTAGGCGTATACGGGGATTGTTATTGATATACTCCGTTTCCGATCGCTCCGCATTCGGAGGATAAACGCATTTGGATTAATTCGAAGGATGGGGAAGTATCTTCTAAGGAGTCTTATACATTGGTTAGACATCAATTTCCTGAGGTTCAATGGGGTAAGTGGATTTGGTCTTCTCACATTCCGGCGAGAAGATCAATTACTGTCTGGCGTTCTATTCATAATCATCTACCTGTTCTTGACAACATTCGGGGTTTTTGGGGACCTTTAGCATGCTCATTATGTTACGAAGACTCTGAATCAGTCGATCACATTTTCACAAGGTGCAGATTTGCTATGGCGATTTGGAATTGGATTCAAGATGCATTCGAGGTTAGTATTCCATTGAATGGAGGTGTGAATCACCTTTGTATATGGGCTATTCATCAGCGATTCAGCCCGCAGGTCGCATCACTTTGGAAAGCTACTATTATATCGACAATATAGGTTATTTGGCGTGCACGCAATGAGTAGATTTTCGGAGATGTTAAGCCCCTTCATACGATTGCTATTATCTTGGTTAGGGCGCTCATATTGAATCATCTATTACGGATCGCAACTATATGTCAAACTTGGTACATGATCTTATGTGTTTGAGACGGCTTTGCTCGGGGCGGCCCAAACCATCGCCCATGATTAAACCCATTCGATGGTATCCTCCATTACCAGGTTGGATGAAGGTCAATATCGACGGGTGTGCGCATGGAGCACCGGGAGATGTGTGGCAGCGGGAGTATTTCGTAATTGCATGGGTTTTTTCACCGGATGTTTTAGTCACGATTGCGCAGGTTTTGCTTTGAATCAAAATTAATTGCGGCAATAACGGCAATCGAGCGTGCTTATTGGAGAGAATGGCACAAACCGTGGTTGGAATCGATTCAACTTACGTATGTGGTTTCTTTGGAAAGTACGATCTCTTGGGGTGCCATGGAAGTTCTTAGCCCAATGGCGGATGACACTTCACTATATATCTCAAATGGATTTCGTGGTTTCACACATTTACAAAGAGGACAATAAAGTAGCGGATAAACTCTCGAAGATGGATGTTCATTTAGATTGGTCACATACAATTCAGTCGGTTTCACGGAGTTGAATGAGGATATCGGTGGCTAGATTTCCTATCGTTTTGCATAGATATTATGGGGTACGCTTTTTCCTATCAAAGGTTTTTCCTATGGGTTTTACTTTGATAGGTTTTAACGAGGCCCCATCTTTTTTTGCTAACCGGCTTGTAAGCGATTTTATTTTCTGTGATACTCTTTCTTGGACCATGGTTGGTTGCACTTTTCTTCTGGATTAGGCTAGCGCTTGGCTTGTAAGCAACATTATCTTTTTCTTTTTATATGTTTTCTCCATTCAATCAAACAAAAGTTTTTTAATGCGCATGATCGGGCTCGAGCTCAGAACGTATTAATTGGGCGCTTAATCCGGGAACTATTCGGCTCTCTTCATGGGTCCCGATTTTAATCCATACAAGGTACACACGTCGGGCAAGTGTTTGGGTTCGAATTTTCGAACAGTTTGGAATACTAGGATCCAAATACCATCTTGGGGATCGCTAGTGTGATTGGGAACCCAATACAAATTGATCATCGATCGCTTGATGGTTCTTTGGGGCATTTCATTCGAGTGTTAGTGGATATTGATTTGTCGAAACCATTGGAGGACCACATCATGGTGGAACGAGTGGGCCAGTGTTCTTTTGTTTCAGTGACTTATGAGAAATTACCTGAATTTTGTTCGAAGTGCAATATTACGGGACATTCGATGGTTTCTTGTCGTCTTACTCGCGCAGGAAACTCAGACACGGATAGGCGCCCCTCCCATGAACATGGACGTTCAAGGGCTCCGGCTCACGCTAACTCGCCAACGGGGTTGTTCCGAGGTCCGTAAAGTTTATCGTCCTGTGCAGCAGGACAAGAGCAAGGCCGTAGATGACTCAATGGGAAATACAGGTTCGACTATGCAAGCAGGATCCCCTTCCTGTGCAATAGTCACTTGCCCATCGGATATACATATGAGTAACACTTTTGAGGCCCTTGCTTCAGATGACAACCCCGATCAACCGTCAGCGGACCCTCAGTCCAATTATCCAACAAGGGAACCAGTCCCCAAGGCCTCTACTTCCAACACCAGCCCCATTTCTAATATTCCGCCTCTTACTGTGCAGCATCCGTTTGAGAAGCCTATTCGGGCTCTGAGTCGTGCATTCTGGGACAACTCCCTGGACTCCGCTAAATCCAGATTAATCTAGAGTGTCACTAAGGGTCCATCACCAGCAATTCATGACATTAACATTGAGCCAGATCGTCCAGGACTGAATGAGCTAGATTTTGCAGCTTCAAAGCGATGGGCATATTATGCAAATGAAGTTGCCAATTCGCAGTCGTCAGATTTTACAGCACACCACACTCCTGTTTTCACCGTGAGGTCATCACGGGTGCCACCCCCCCCACCGTCTTAATGAATTGCATCTTCTGGAACATCTGGGGGATTGGGAACATTGCATCTCTCAATGTTCTTAAGGCTTTATGTTAGAAGCATAAGCCTTCAATTTTGGCTATTTGTGAACTGAAGGTTGACATTTCGTCGATTTCGGATTCTTATTGGAATAGTTTGGGCTTGACATTCGTGGCTCAGAACTTTCAGACAAATGGACGTGCTGATATTTGGGTCTTCTGTGATGCTAGTATCTCTGTCCTTAATCAGGTTTGGTCTTCTACTCAATGTATTGTTTTGCAAGTTCAGTTTGGTTCTATGGTTTTTCATGTTGGTTTTGCTCATGGTTTGTGTGATCATGCTGCTCGGCGTGCGCTTTGGTCGGATTTGAGGAATTTGGTTCTTACCGATCTGCTGCTCATTGGGGAGTTTAACGCGGTATTGGGACATCATGAGCGCTCTGGCAGTGGTACTTTATCCCAAGCCTCTTGTCAGGATTTTAGGGATTTCTTGGAGGATGCTGGTTTGTTTGCAGTGCCTACTAGGGGGAATTCTTTTACTTGGTGCTCCCCCCGAAGGCCTCTTTCCTTACTTCAGGCAAAGTTAGACCGAGCCCTAGCAACTTGTCAATTTTTCTCTTTTTGGCAAGTTGTCAAAGGTTTAGTTCTTCCATGTATTGGATCCAACCACCATCCCATCTTGGTTTCTTGTTCTTCTTCCATTTGCAGGGGTCCGGTCCCATTTCATTTTCAGCGTATGTGGGTTTCTCATGACACTTTCCGCGATTTGGTTACCACTTTTTGGGTTTCTCCTTGTGTCACGCCCAACCCTCTCATTGCGTGTCATGTGGAAGCTCAAAGGTTGCGCCAGGTTATTAAGGTCCGGAATGAGATGTCTTTGGGGATGTTAATCGTAGGGTGGATTATCGAGATGGAGCAAGTTTGTCGATTCGCAGATATTGAGACTTTGGGCTATTCAACCGCTCTTCGGGACAAAGAGCCGGGCGCCAAAAGACTCTTTCTCGGTTTATTGCTATTACAATTTGAATTCCTTAAGCAAAAGTCGTGCTCGACTTGGCTTAAGGATGGGGATCATAATACGACATTTTTTCATCATCGCGGCCCAGTTCGCGGCGGATGCACAGTATTCAGGTGTTATGGTGAACAGCGATTACATTGATGATACAACGGTTCTTGGAAATCACATTATTTCTTTTTATACGAAGCTCTTCGCGGACAATCGGGGTACCATTGCGGATTATATTTAAGTTGATCGAGTTATTTCCCCCAGGGTAGGGGCGCGGGATAATGCGAGCTTGACACTCATTCCTTTGGATTGAGAGATTAAGTAAGCGGTTTTGATATGGATTCGGATAGTTCTCCTGGACCAGGCGGTTTTAGTGGGATTTTTATCACAATTAAGGATTCATCTCCGTAGAGGTGATTGCCGCGGTCAAGTATTTCTTCACTAGTTCGTCCCCGCTTTGGGTTTGAACGCTAGCTTCATGGGCTAATCCCAAAGACTAAGGATGCTAATGTTATTGAGAACTTTCGCCCGATTGTTATAAGTAATTTTTGTTCAAGATTATTACTAAAATATTGGCTACACGTTTGGGTTCGATTATTGCTGCCTTATTTATCACCTACGCAGTTTGGGTTTATTCCGGGAGACAGATTCACGATTGTATTGCCATGGTGATGAAGGTCATCCCGTAGTTACAACTCAAGGAAATAAAGAACCGATGATGATTCATGGAGGGCCAATCACGAGCAAGAGCTAAACAAATTAAGCAAGCTTTGATGACTCTTGTTGCTGAAATTAAAGAAAATGTGCAAGGGAGCTCAATACAAGGCCAAGTAATGAATGTTATTCAAGTTGTTGGGCCAGAATGCATCAAATAAGTTGGGCTCAAGCATGGAACTGAATTGAAGACTTAATTTGGAGTTTATGAGCCATGATTTTCGTCCAACACCTCAAGCCCAAGAGGAGTGATGTTTCATTTTGCTTAAAATGGTCAATTTTCAGCATTTTGTTAGTCAAAGTGTCTTAGTTAAGTTAATCAAGTATGATTATTCAATAAAGTAAGTCTAGTAGTCATTTTCCAAGTCTAGAAAGGTTGTCTAGTCTAGTAATCATTTTCCAAGTCTAGTAAAGGTGGTCTAGAGTGTCTCTTCACATGGGGGAGTCATTTTCTATGTTGTAAGACTAGAAAAAGGGGTCAAGAATGTCTCTTCAAATCCCATGAAAAGCCAATTCGGGATTAACATTGAAGCATCACATTGTAACTATAAAAGCATGGCAGCCCATGTAAGAATGGAGAATTGATTGATATATTGAAATTGGCATTTGCCTTTGTGAGTTGAAATTCTCTTTGTAGAGTTTTCAATTGTTTAAGAACTTATCAAGATACTTGAGCAATATCTTGTGGTGTTCACCATACCAAGGTTCTTGGCTGATCATATAGCCAACGGGTCAAGGTTATAAAGCTCTAGGTAAGATCAAACTAGATCATCGATCCGAATATCCGCCTACTTGTATACGTTGGGTTCTTGAATCGATATGTTCAATGGGTCCTTCGTACAATCCGTATCGATTTGGTATCGAGCAATCTGGTATTGATCTGATTTGCTATCATTTTATCCATATTCTATCTTCTAGTTTCAAAAAAAAAAAAACAAAAGAGAAAAAAAACGAAAAAAAAAAAAAAAAAAAAAAAACAGAAAAAAAAAAAATCTGAATTCCTTCTCCATTCAATCTTGAGAAGTACATACAAAAAAAAAAAAAAAAAGAAAAATCTTGTTGTGGGATCCTAAAGACTCCACCACCAAAAGAAAATTGTATCTTGTTTCTTAGAAAACATACTTATTGATCTTTTTGTACACGGGCATATCATTTGTTGAACGTGACTTGGAATTGCTTGTCTTGATTTGTTCTTATTCTTATTGAGCCTACATATGAGAATTTGAGTGGTAAAAGGCATTGAGTGGTGAGATCATTAGAGGGGAGGTAAAAGCCAATTGAGTGAATCATCTTGAGTGATACACGAGTGTTTTGTGAGGAATATATCATGGAGGATACTTCGGGCAGCAAGGTTGGGGAAAAAGATTTCACTATTGAGGCTATGCAACAACAATTTGCAAGATTTACAGCAATTCTTGAAAATATAACGGATCGTTTGGAGAGGCTTGAACAACCAGCAGCTAGGAGGCGTGAGATTCCTCAACCAAATCAATGGAGACGTAATGAGGAGTGGGAATCGAGGAGGAAGAAGAAATGGAGCCGCAACACCATGGAAATAGACGAGGTGGGAGAAGGCAAAATAATGAAGTTGATCGGGATTTAGGGAACATCAAATTGAATATCCCTGCATTCCATGGAAGAAGTGATCCCGAAGCATATTTAGAGTGGGAGAGAAAGGTGGATCTTATTTTCGAATGCCACAATTACTCCGAGGAAAAGAAGGTAAAGCTTGCTGCAATTGAGTTCACCGACTATGCATTAGTTTGGTGGGATCAATTAACCACAAATCGAAGGCGCTACGGAGAAAGATCGATCACTACTTGGGCTGAAATGAAGACAACCATGCGTAGGAGATTTGTACCATCTCATTATTTTCGTGACTTGTATCAAAAACTCCAAACAATGACTCAAGGTAGTAGATCAGTGGATGAGTATTACAAGGAGATGGAGATTTCAATGATTAGGGCCAATATTGATGAAGATAGGGAGGCTACCATGGCAAGATTCCTAAGCGGGCTGAATAGGAGATTGCTAACATAGTGGAATTACAACACTATGTGGAGCTTGAAGACATGGTGCATACAGCCATAAAGGTGGAAAGGCAACTCAAGAAGAAGAGTTCATTTCAAAAGAGTTACGTATCGAATTTTCAGTCTTCCAACAAGATGAAAGAAGGAATGTTGAAAGCAAGTGTTGGAACAACCTCTAAAACTCAAACTGAGGCGTTCAAAACCAAGTACAATGAGGTTGATAAGGGAAAGGGTCTCAACTCCAATTCTCGAAATCGAGATATCAAATGTTTTCGTTGTCAAGGGTTTGGACATATTGCATCTCAATGTCCAAACAAGAGAGTGATGATCATGAAGGATAATGGAGAGATAGAATCAAAGTGAACATGAAGAAGAACAACTTGAAGAGACCATACCCGAACATGGCGAGCTTTTGGTTGTTAGAAGAGCTCTAAACATGCAAACAAAGATGGAAGAAGCTGAACAACAAAGGAGAACATCTTCCACACAAGGTGTTTAGTTCAAGGTAAGGTGTGCATGTTAATTGTTGATGGAGGGAGTTGTGCTAATGTTGCTAGTTGTGAAATGGTGGAAAAACTGAATTTAGCTACTACGAAGCACCCCAATCCATACAAGCTGCAATGGCTTAATGATTGTGGAGAAATTCGTGTGACTAAGCAAGTTTTGGTATCATTTTCAATTGGCAATTACAAGGATGATGTTCTATGTGATGTGGTACCAATGCATGCTAGCCATATTCTATTGGGGAGACCATGGCAATTCGATAGAAGGGTGACGTATGATGGTTTTCTTAATCGATGCACACTCAAGCATCGTAATAAAAATATCCAGCTTGTTTCTTTGACTCCACAACAAGTGCAAGAAGATCAAATCAAAATGTCCCAAGCAAGAAAAATACGAGAGGCCGAGAGAAAAAAAGAGTAAGGAAGAGGGGCAAAATTCGAGTGAAAAAAGAGTGGAGATAATGATAAGAGGAATGAATTGAGTGTGAATGAGGGAGAAAAGGTAGAGGGCAAAAAAAGGCTGAATTTCTATGCAAAAGCAAGTGAGTTAAAAAGGGCATTAGTTGAAGAAAAGAGTGTGTTAGTAATGGTGTTTAAGGAGTCCTATTTGAACACTAATGAGCTAACACCATCTTTGCCAAGTTCTTTTATTTCTCTTTTGCAGGAATATAATGATGTCTTTCCGGAAGAAGAGCCAAATGGATTGCCGCCACTAAGAGGAATTGAACATCAAATTGATTTCATCCCCGGAGCGGTGCTTCCAAACCGACCAGCATACCGAGCCAACCCGGAAGAGACAAAAGAAATTCAAATGCAAGTGGAGGAGTTGTTGACAAAGGGTAAAATTAGAGAAAGCATGAGTCCTTGTGCCGTACCAGTGATCGTGGTACCAAAAAAAGATGGAGCGTGGAGAATGTGTGCAGTTGCCGTGCCATCAATAAAATCACTGTAAAGTATCGCTATCCTATTCCTAGGTTAGATGATATGCTTGATGAATTACATGGTCTTTGTAGTCTTCACTAAAATTGATTTAAAGAGTGGATATCATCAAATTCGAATTAAAGAAGGTGATGAATGGAAAACTCCTTTAAAACAAAGTATGGTTTATATGAGTGGTTAGTAATGCCTTTTGGTTTAACTAATGCTCCAAGCACTTTCATGAGATTAATGAACCATGTTTTGCGTAACTTTATAGGCAAGTTTGTTGTAGTTTATTTTGATGACATCCTTATCTATAGCAAAAGCTTAGAGGAACATCTTGATCATGTGCGTGAAGTGTTAAATACTTTAAGAAGAGAGTCTTTGCATGCTAATCTGAAAAAGTGTTCTTTTTGCATGGACAAAGTTGTTTTTCTTGGATTTGTAGTAAGTGCTAATGGAATTGAAATGGAAAAGGAAAAAGTCAATGCTATTTTAGATTGGCCAATTCCTAAAAGCATTCTTTGAAGTGAGAAGTTTTCATGGTCTTGCAAGCTTCTATAGGAAGTTTGTAAAGAATTTTAGCACCATTGCTGCACCATTGAATGAAATAATAAAAAGGAAGTTGGTTTTCATTGGGGAGAAAAAACAGCAACATGCATTTGAACTCCTTAAAGAAAAACTAACTACTGCACCTATTCTTGCATTACCTAATTTTGATAAATCATTTGAGCTTGAATGTGATGCATCCGGAGTGGGTGTAGGTGCTGTTTTGATGCAGGAGGGAAGACCAATTGCTTACTTTAGCGAGAAGTTGAAAGGAGCACAATTGAACTATCCGACGTATGATAAAGAGCTCTATGCTTTGGTGAGAGCATTGGAAACTTGGCAGCACTACTTGTGGCCAAAGGAGTTTGTGATTCATACTGATCATGAGTCTTTAAAATATCTCAAGGGCCAAGGTAAGTTGAACAAGCGACATATCAAATGGGTGGAGTTCATTGAATCATTTCCTTACGTGATTAAATATAAAAAGGGGAAAGAAAACATTGTAGCTGATGCATTATCTCGGAGGCATGCCTTAATCACTACATTGGGTTCTAAGCTTCTTGGTTTTGAGTCAATAAAGGAAATGTATGACAATGATTCTGATTTCTCTTCTATTTATATAGCTTGTGAGCATGCTGCATTTGGAAAGTTCTATAAACATAAAGGATACTTATTTCGTGAAAACAAACTTTGCATCCCCAAATGTTCTATTCGAGAGTTACTTGTTAGAGAAGCGCATGGGGAGGTTTAATGGGACACTTTGGTGTGCATAAAACCTTGGAAGTCCTACGTGATCATTTCTTTTGGCCTTGTATGCGTGTTGATGTTGAAAGAATTTGTGAAAAGTGCATAACTTGTAAACATGCTAAATCAAAATCACAACCTCATGGAATGTATAAACCTTTACCTATTCCAAATGAACCTTGGGTGGACATATCTATGGACTTTGTTTTGGGTTTACCTAGAACAAGTAAGGGTAGAGATTCTGTGTTTGTGGTTGTTGATAGATTTTCTAAAATGGCACATTTCATTCCTTGTCATAAAAGTGATGATGCTACTCATGTTGCTGATTTGTTCTTTAGAGAAATTGTGCGTTTGCATGGAGTTCCAAGAACAATTGTGAGTGATAGAGATGCAAAATTTTTAAGTCACTTTTGGCGTGTGTTATGGAGCAAATTGGGAACTAAACTTCTATTTTCTACTACTTGCCACCCACAAACTGATGGGCAAACTGAAGTAGTAAATAGAACTTTGTCTCAACTACTTGAACTTTGATTCCAAAAGAACTTAAAGAATTGGGAAGATTGTTTGCCATTTGTTGAGTTTGCATATAATAGGAGTGTGCATTCTGCTACTAACTTTACTCCTTTTGAAGTTGTTTATGGATTTAATCCATTGAGTCCACTTGATCTTGTTCCTATCCCTGTTGAAGAGCAAGCAAGTCTTGATGGAAAAGCTAAGGCAGAATTGGTAAAGAAGTTGCATGAAAAGGTGAAACTTAATATTGAGAAGCAAACCGAGCGATATGTTAAACAAGCCAACAAAGGTCGAAAGCAAGTAATATTTGAACCAGGAGATTGGGTGTGGCTGCATTTAAGAAAAGAAAGGTTTCCAACAAAGCGAAAGTCAAGCTACAACCAAGGGGTGATGGGCCATTTCAAGTGATTGCAAAGATCAATGACAATGCCTACAAGATTGATCTTCCAGGTGAGTATAATGTGAGTGCTACTTTTAATGTGTCTGATCTATCTCCTTTTAATGCAGAATCAGATTCGAGGACGAATCCTTTCGAAGAAGAAGGGAATGATGAAGGTCATCCCGTAGTTACAACTCAAGGAAATAAAGAACCGATGATGATTCATGGAGGGCCAATCACGAGCAAGAGCTAAACAAATTAAGCAAGCTTTGATGACTCTTGTTGCTGAAATTAAAGAAAATGTGCAAGGAGCTCAATACAAGGCCAAGTAATGAATGTTATTCAAGTTGTTGGGCCAGAATGCATCAAATAAGTTGGGCTCAAGCATGGAACTGAATTGAAGACTTAATTTGGAGTTTATGAGCCATGATTTTCGTCCAACACCTCAAGCCCAAGAGGAGTGATGTTTCATTTTGCTTAAAATGGTCAATTTTCAGCATTTTGTTAGTCAAAGTGTCTTAGTTAAGTTAATCAAGTATGATTATTCAATAAAGTAAGTCTAGTAGTCATTTTCCAAGTCTAGAAAGGTTGTCTAGTCTAGTAATCATTTTCCAAGTCTAGTAAAGGTGGTCTAGAGTGTCTCTTCACATGGGGAGTCATTTTCTATGTTGTAAGACTAGAAAAAGGGGTCAAGAATGTCTCTTCAAATCCCATGAAAAGCCAATTCGGGATTAACATTGAAGCATCACATTGTAACTATAAAAGCATGGCAGCCCATGTAAGAATGGAGAATTGATTGATATATTGAAATTGGCATTTGCCTTTGTGAGTTGAAATTCTCTTTGTAGAGTTTTCAATTGTTTAAGAACTTATCAAGATACTTGAGCAATATCTTGTGGTGTTCACCATACCAAGGTTCTTGGCTGATCATATAGCCAACGGGTCAAGGTTATAAAGCTCTAGGTAAGATCAAACTAGATCATCGATCCGGAATATCCGCTGCCTACTTGTATACGTTGGGTTCTTGAATCGATATGTTCAATGGGTCCTTCGTACAATCCGTATCACATGGTCTCTCGAAGGGTTCAATGTCTTGCATGGTCGATCGGATGCGAATATGATCTTGAAGATTGATATCCGCAAAGTGTTTGATTCGTTGAAATGGGTTTTCTTACTTCACGTTTACGCCGCTTTGTTTTCTCGAGAGATCTTTATTCACCGGGCGTATGTTATTCTTCGATCGTCCGAATATCGGTGCTTCTAAATGGTACGCCCGGTGGGGTACTTTCCTTGTTTTAGAGGGGTCGGACAAGGTGATCATTTATCCCCATTATTGTTTTGCATTGCGGAGGAAGTACTTAGCAAATTTATCAAAGTTGCGATTGATCAAAATCAGCTAGCTCCATTTTTGGCACCCCAGGACGTATTATTTTCCCATCATCCATCTTATATGTTGACGATATTGTTATTACTTGTGGGGCTTCTTCAGCCAACGCCCGTATCATTCTTCAAATTCTCAATCTTTATAAGGATATTTCAGGCCAAGCATTTAATCCTCAGAAATCTAAAGTTTACTTTGGTACCGGGTTTCTTCGTATATCCGTGGGAGGGTGCAAAGTATAATGGGAATTCAGCTCGGGGCGTTTCCCATCGTATATCTAGGCGCACCAATCTTCAAGGGTGCCCCTAAGGTTGCGTATTTACAGCCCGTCTTTGATAAGGTCGTCCTCAAATTCAGACGATGGAAAGGTACCTCTCTTTCTCTTGCTGGTCGAGTTTGCCTGGTTAATTCGGTGATTACTAGTTCGTTCGTGCACACAATGATGGTTTACAAATGGCCGCGCACTTTGCTCAAGCAAATGGAAAGGGCCATGCGCAACTTCATTTGGACTGGGGATGTTAATTCGAAGGGGTCGGTGGTGGTTAGTTGGAATCGGTGTTGCACACCTCGGACGAAAGAGGGATTGGGTGTCAGATCGATTGTGGCGGCTAACACGGCTTTCTTGATGAAACTGGGCTGGAAGGTCATGAACTCAGACTTGGTGATCTACAGCACCATTAGGCGGCGCTATTTGACATCCGATGGGGGGATTCGGAGGTCGTTCATTCCTTCTTCTATCTGGGCTGGGATTAAACCTTTGATTTCGACTTGCTTGGATGACTCTCGTTGGATCCCAGGGTCTATTTCCGAGGTATTCTTTTGGACTGATAACTGGCTGGGCTATTCTATAGCAGACAGAATTGGCATCCCAGAGGAATATAGATACTTATTTCATCAGTGCATTTCAGACTACTTTTACGATGGGTTCTAGCACTTCACCTTCTCGTTTGTGGAGGCTTATTTGGATCTGGTCTGGGCTATCGTACGTGTCCCTATTGCCCATAATTCAAGGGATACACGTGTATGGTTGAATTCGGAAGACGACTCGATTACTTCAAAGGCGAGATATGATCATATGTGTCCTCATCATCCGTGGTCAATTGGGGCTCTTGGATTTGGTCGCAACACATCCCGGAACGGCGATCGGTGGTGGCGTGGCGGGCCATCCATAATCGATTGGCTGTCTTGGATTTATTATGGGCTAGGGGAGTTTTTTATCGGCCCCTCGGTTAGCATTCTTTGTCGTGACTTTGCAGAATCGGTCGACCATTTATTTATCTCTTGTGTCTTTGCAGGGCCTCTCTGGCGATGGATTTTTGACTCGTTCAACGTACCCCCATTTGAGGCTCATAGTTTTAATGAATTCCTCGTGCGGCTAATGAACTTTGATTTCAGTGAACAGTTTATTTTCCTATGGAGGGTGACGATGCAGGAGGTGGCTATTATTCATCTTCGCTTCTCATCGTTGAATCATCTTCATTGGATCGGGGATGCATGCATAACGACCTACGGGACCTTCTCATCCTGCGAAGGTTGCGAGTCACTGGGCGGCCTAGACATGCGCCAAAGATCGTGGAAATTAATTGGCAAAAACCACTCCCGGGATGGATCAAGGTGAATGCGGACGGTAGTTCTTCGGGGGCGCCAGTTAATCTGACAGCTTCAGGGGTGTTCCGGAATTGTAGAGGTTTCTTTCGGGGCTGTTTCATGAATCGTTGTGGTTCGGGATATGCGTTTGAAGCTGAATTGGTTGCAGCAATGTGGATAATTCACTATACTTTTGTGAAAGGTTGGACATAACTTTGGTTGGAGTCCGATTCGATGTATGTGGTGAACTTGTTGGATAAGAGGTCGGTTGAGGTACCTTGACGCCACCTAAGTGCTTGGCGTTACACCCTGCATCTCCTCGCACATATGGACTTTGTAGTCTCTCATATTTTGCGGGAAGGCAATTGAGTAGCGGACATGTTGAGCAAGAAGACGGACTATGGTACATGGTAGGGCGTCCCGCCTGAGGAGCTCTTATATTATCTCACTGATGACTATGTTGGCCAATCCAACTATAGGTTTGTTAGCTAGTGTGCCCTGGCTTCAGGTTTCTTTTCACGTTTTGGATGCCTATTCTTTTTGGGGGGTACTCTTTTTCCTGCCAAGGGTTTTCCCCACAAGGGTGAGTTTTATCTTGGTAGGTTTTAATGAGACCCCAACCATTCAGCCATTTGGTCGGCTTGTGACCATTTTGTGTTATTTATGACTTTATTTTCAGGCTTATTCTTGGTTACCTGATCAGCCTGTGATCAGGATTACTCTCTTTTTTATTTTTTATATATATATTTTATATATATATATATATTCAATTTATTAAAAACATAGAGGATTATGTCGGTTTCACATCTCTACAGAGAGGGAAACAAAGTAGCGGATAAACTCTCCAAGATGGACGTTCACTTAGATTGGTCCCATACGATTCCTGAGTCGGTTTCCATAGAGTTGCATGAAGACATCAGTGGACAGATTTCCTATCGCTATGCATAGTTTTGGGGTACTCTTTTTCCTATCAAAGGTTTTTCCCTCTAGGTTTTACTTTGATAGGTTTTAACGAGGCCCCACTTTCGGCTATTTGCTTGGCTTGTAAGCAGTTTCTATGGGATTCTATTTGTGTAGCTTACGTTTTTCGAACCTTGAGGTGTTACACTTTTTCATTGGATTAGGCTACCTGCTTGGCTTGTAAGCAGCATCATCTTTTAATTTTTTATATATTTTACCATTCTATCAAAAAAAATAGAGGATTATGTCGGACTCTCTACTTATAGATTTGTTAAATAGATTCTCCTTTTGTTTGATGTGTTTTTTATTATAGGTGATTATTTATGATTTTATGGGGGTACTCTTTTTCCTGCCAAGGGTTTTTCCCAGAAGGGTGGGTTTTACCTTGGTAGGTTTTAACGAGACCCCAAACATTTAGCTACATGATCAGCTTGTGATCAGGACTCTTTTTTAATTTCTTATATCATCTTTCGATTTATTCAAAAAAAACGAGTTCAATGATGGTTTCGACAGCTGCTTTATCAAATTCCATTGCAGTTGTATCCTCGACTCTTACTTCCTCTTGCTCAGCTGCAGCAGATTCAATGGCAGTTGTTTCTGCTACAACTTTTTCAACAATGGAGGCAGCTCCAGTAGAGTGCAAGTCACGATTTCTTTTGGAGCGCCTCTCCAATGGAATCTCTACATATTCGGTTTCCTCAAAGTCCACAGCTTTAATCCAGACAGATGATTCTCCTTGTTCATCTATCAACCCTCGCTTAGGTTGAGTCTTCTGCTTCTTTGCACCTTAGGTGCGATTGTTCTTCTCTTTTTCGGGATAGCTGGAGCAGGAGTTGGAGCAGCTGTCTCTTTCTCGGGGACACTCTTAGATGTTTCCCCCTTAGAAACACCATTTCTTGATGTGGGTCTTCTTATGGGCAGCTTAAAAGTTACCCTTGAGCAATCTTTTGTTCATGTGGAATGCCTTTCCCTATCGCAATGGCACTCCTTTCTTCCCCAGCAGATACCCAATGACTATGCCATAGCCAAGGGTGTTTTCAAACTTTCCGTTAGCTAACTCCACATTCTGTACATTTTTTTGAATAAATCGAAAGTATTATTAAAAAAGAAAAGGCCCTGATCACAACAAGCCAAGCAGGTAGCTAAAGTTTGGGGCCTCGTTAAAATCTCCCAAGGTAACCCACTCTTGTGGAAAAAACTCTTGGAAGGAAAAGGAGTACCCCGATAAGAAGAGAAAAACGTCCAAGAAGATAAAACAAGACACCAATGGATGTATTATCTTTTTTTAAATATATTGAAAATAGGATAAAAAATAAAAAAGAGTCATGGTCCCAAGCCGATCAGGTAGCTGAATGTTTGGAGCCTCATTAAAACCTACCAAGGTAAAACCCTTGGTAGGAAAAAGAGTACCCCCATAAAGTCATAAAAAACGCCCATAAAAACATACAACAAACGGAAGAACTATCTAAAAAATCTATAATTGGGACGTCCAACATAGTCCTCCATAAAAAGAGATGTAATGGGCGCAGACGGAATGCCCACCATGTCGCCGGATGTTCCATATTACTGAGAATGTGTTAAACGACGAACTCCATTTGAGAAGCCAAGTAAAGCGTATAATGCCATTTACTTAAGTGTCGCCAAAGAATAGAGTTAGGCCATCTGTGAAATAGGTCAACCACATAAGTCAAATCCGATTCCAATCAAAGACGATGCCAGCTTTGAGAAACACATAATGAATCGCCACCATGGCTGCCACTAATTCTGCCTCAAATGCATGACCAATACCGCAACTCTCCACAAAGCAGCCACGAAAGAAACCTCTACAATTGCGAAAAACCTCAGCCGCCATACTACGACCCAGAGCACCTAGAGCACTGCCATCCATATTCACCTTAGTCCAACCGGGAAGAGATGGATGCCAATCAACTTGAATAATATTCGGAGCTTTTATGGGACGACTCAGGATGTGAAGTCGCCTAAGCCAAAAAAGATCAGCTTGATCATTATTCATGCACCTCTTATCCAAAAGTCGAGGACTCAACAATAAGCACTCGAAGTTGGATTATCGCTGCTTCCACCGTCCATGTCTTGTCATTGAAAATAACTTCATTCAGAATATGCCAAATGAGCCAAATACAAGAATCATTGAAGCTAGCCATAAAAATATTAACTGATCACTGAATCAAAAATTCATCAGATAAACCAAAAATTCGTTAAAGCTATGAGCATGATTGTAAGTAACATCAAAGGAATCGAAAATCCACTGCCAAAGAGCCCCTACAAAAGTAAAAGAAACAAATAGATAGTCAATGGATTTTGAGTGAGCATGACAAAGACAACAGAAGGAAGGACCAATAAATCCATGATGTTGCATTAAATCAAAGACAGCCAGGCGATGTAGTATAGCTCTCCAAACAACAATGGAATGCCTCTCTGGGATAAAAGGTGACTAGATCCATGAACCCCATTTAACCGACGGCTAGGACGTACTTAAATGAGCATATGATGCCTTAGAAGAATATCTCCATCTAAGGAATGAACCCAAACATGCTTATCCACCGAGAGAGAGGCAATAGGTACGTGCACAATATCTCGGATAATATCCAGGTAAGCTTCGACGAAGGAGACCGTGAAATGCCAAGCATTGTCAGAGAAATAATCAGAGATATGATTTTGAAAATATTTTATGTACTCTTGGGGGATTCTAATTCTATCAGCAATAGAGTGACCCAGCCAATTATCAGTCCAAAATAATACCTCAGAATTGAAGGCAGGGATGTAACGAGAGTTCTCCAAACACTCATCCACTAAAGGCCTTATCATAGACTAGATAGAGGATGGCAATAAAGTGCGGCAAATGGTCCCATCAGAGAGGAAGTAGCGCCGGCGAAGCAAAATAAAAATAGACGAATCGGATGTCAACACCTTCCAACTAAATTTCGCCCCCTTTAGTAGTACAAATGGATCATACATCAAGGCCCCTTTCGCATGCTACCATCAACCCTTCGCTGAATATCACTAGTCCAAATAAAGTTATGCATGGTTTTTACTATTTGCTCGGCCATTTGTAAATCAACATAGAATGAACGAAAGAACTGGTGATCACTGAATTCACCAAACAAATACGACCCACAATAGATAGAGATAATCCTTTCCAATGCTTGAATTTCACAAGGATTCTGTCGAATAATGGCTGCAACACAGCCTATTTGGGGTCACTTTTGAAGATGGGGACGCCCAAATATGATGTAGGAAGAGTACTTAAAGATATTCCCATTATTGGATGGCACTGTTTCCTCTAAGATGGCATATTAGTATGTCCAGGAATCCTTCCCAGTGGTTAGATGGAGGAAATGGATTTGGGCTTCACACGTTCTGGCTCGTAGGTCTATGGTGGTTTGGAGAGCAATTTTCAATCATCTGGCGGTTATTGACAACCTTCGCATTAGGGGGTTTGCGGTCCTTTAGCATGTGCATTATGTTTTTTTTGAATAAATGCGAATATATATAAAAATGAAAAAGAGTTGTC
Organism: Rehmannia glutinosa; assembly: GCA_016081115.2. Taxonomy (NCBI): domain Eukaryota; kingdom Viridiplantae; phylum Streptophyta; class Magnoliopsida; order Lamiales; family Orobanchaceae; genus Rehmannia; species Rehmannia glutinosa. Next base: position 67,781,839 of record CM071934.1, on the reverse strand, counting down.
CTGATCACAGGCTGATCAGGTACCCAAAGGAAAGCCTGGAAACAAAGTCATAAAAGATAACGAAATGGTTACAAGCCGACCAGATGGCTAAATGGTTGGGGCCTTCGTTAAAACCTTCCAAGGTAAAATCCACCCATATTGAGAAAAACTTAAAGAGTACCAACAAAAAAAAGTCCAAAATGGGAAAAAACCTGAAACAATGTCCAACATAATCCTAAGTAAAAAATGAAACAATGTCCACTGGAGGCGCTTCCCACCACGTCGCAGCATGCGACGTCTTGCTAAGTATATCCGCCACCCATTTTTCTTCCCGAAAAATGTAAGAGACCACCAAATCCCTCTTCCGCAGCAACTCAACCACATATACCGAATCCGACTCCAGCCAAAGATGATTCCAGCCCTTCGCAAAAGCGTAATGAATTGCCCACATGGCTGCCATCAACTCCGCCTCAAAAGCAAAACCCGAACCACATCGTTCCGCAAAGCAACCGCGAAAGAAGCCTTTGCAGTTTTGAAAAAACCCAGAAGTTGTGAGACGTCCAGGCGCCGCCGAAGCACTGTCGTCCGTGTTGACTTTGATCCAGCCCAGCAAGGGTTTTTGCCAAGTAACCTGCACAATCTTCAGAGACTGTCTTGGACGCCCAGGAACACGAAGTCTGCGGAGAATAAATAGGTCCTGCTGATCATTATGCATGCAACCCCGGTCTAAGGAAAAAGACTCCAGAATTAGAACACGAAGGCGTAGGACGGCTGCCTCCACTGTCCAGTTCTTGTCATTGAAGGTCAAGTCATTCCTGATCGGCCAGATGAGCCAAATACCGGATAACACTGCAACTCGCCATAAGAAAGCCACCTGCTCACGGAAATGGAAACCATTAAACGCACCAGGAATTCATTAAAGGTATAAGCCATAGAATAGCGGATATCAAAAGAGTCAAAAATCCACCAACAGAGGACCCCTGCAAAAACGCAAGAGACGAACAAATGATCAACAGATTCATCATCTGCACAATAAAGCCCGCAAACTGAGGGGCCTGTGAAGGAACCCTGTGGACGCAGAACATCCAATACCGTCAGTCGATTATGGATGGCTCTTTATGCTACAATCAAACATCGTTCCGGAATGTGAGGTGACCAAATCCAGGAACCCCAATGAACCACCGGGGAGTGAGGGCGGAGGTAGGAGTAAGCCGACTTCGAAGTGATAATCCCATCCTCAGAATGTAACCAGGCGCGCGTATCCTTTGATGTCGGAGCAATGGGGACTCTAACAATATCCCGGACCAAATCCAACTATGCCTCTATGAACGAGAAAGTGAAGTGCCAAGACCCGTCATAAAAGTAATTCAAAATGCGATGCCGAAATAGATGCCTGTACTCCTGCGGAATACCAATCCTATTGGCAATGGTGTAAACCAAAATAAAAACGACGAATTACATCAAGCCTCCAAGAAACTAAAATCCCGGCCGAATCCCGCACCAGATGGAAGAGGGGATGAACGAACCGCGTGGAAATCCATCTGATGTCAAAAAATGATTTCTAAGGGTATTGTAGACCAAAGAGTTTGAAGTCATAATGTTCCAACCCATGTTGGCAACAATAATGGAACGGACGCACAGTCCACCTTCGGCCTGGGGCATACAACAGCAATTCCAGTTAACCACCACCGACCCCTTAGAGTTGACATTACCAGTCCAGATGAAATTACGCATGGCCTTTTCCATTTGCAGTAACAATGTTCTAGGCCACTTGTAAACCATCATCGTATGCACAAAGGAACTGGTAATCACCGAATTTACCAAGAACACGCGACCAGCAATAGACAGTGATGTCCCTTTCCACCTTCTGAACTTAAGAAGAATCTTGTCAAAAACCGGTTGCAGATTTGCCACCTTAGGCGCACCATTGAAGATGGGGGCGCCTAAATAGACCATTGGAAGGCCCCAATATGAATACCTGTAATCATCTGAATACGGCTACACACATGATTAGAAACCCGACTGCCAAAATAAGCTTTAGATTTGTGAGGATTGAAGATCTGACCCGATATATCAGCGTAGAGATTGAGAATCTGCATAATAGAGCGTGCATTCATCATCAAGGCCTCGCACATAATCACAATATCATCTGCGTACATAATAGATGAGGGAAAAACGATCCGCTTAGGCCCCATGAATGGCTGAAGCTGATTCCGGGTGATCGCCTCATCAATAAATCTACTCAGAACGTCTTTCGCGATGCAAAAGAGAAGAGGTGATAACGGATCCCCCTGTCTAACCCCTCGAAAGCAGGAGAAGTAACCCACAGGCGACCCATTCAGAAGGATTGAAATTCTGGAAGATTGAAGGATAATTTCAATCCAGTGAACGAACACTTCTGAGAAACCAAAGCGACGTAAAATATGTATCCAAAAACCCCAATTAACAGTATCAAATGCCTTGCGGATATCAATCTTTAAAATCATATTAGCATCATTCTATCCCTGCAAAATATTGAAGCCTTCCGAAACTAAAGCAATACAGTCATGAATCTGCCTGCCCGGGATAAATCCAAACTGTGTAGGAGACGAGTAAGAAGAAATGATAGAGCCCCGACGGGTCGCCAAAATCTTGGTGATATTCTTAAAAAGAAAATTGCTCATCACGATCGGCCTAAAGTCCTCCAGCGCATTAGCCTCCTTAGTCTTTGGGATGAGTGCCATTAAACTGGCATTCAATCCCGCCAGAAAGGACGCCGTGACAAAAAAGTAACGGACTGCTGCCACCACCTCATCTGAAACAACGTCCCAAAAGTGTTGATAGAATCTCCTACTAAAATCGTCCGGGCCCAGAGCACTGTCCAAACCATATCAAACGTCGCCTCTTTAACCTCAGACTCCAAAGGAATAACCGTCAAAAGTGCATTATCAACCGTGCTAACTATAGGGGAAATAAGTTGGTCGACCAAAGTGTAATCCAATTGGTTTGCCCCGTGTCTGTGAAGACGTCCGTATAGAAGGAAATAATATGATTCCCAAGAACCACCGGATCATCTGTGTAACTACCATCAACCATCAAACCCTGTATCCCTGAGCGTCCATTTCGAATCTGGCAACGGCGATGGAAAAATGTCGTGTTGCGGTCCCCATCCTTTAACATATAGGACCCAGTCGAGTCGCCAAAATCTTGGTGATGATCTTAAAAAGAAAATTGCTCATCACAATCGGCCTGAAGTCCTCAATCGCGTTCGCCTCCTTAGTCTTTGGGATGAGTACCATAAAACTAGCATTCAATCCCGCCAGAAAGGACGCATTAACAAAAAAATAACGGACTGCCGCCACCACATCTTTAGAAATAACGTCCCAAAAATGCTGGTAGAACCTCCTGTTGAAACCGTTCGGGCCCGGAGAACTGTACAAACCCATATCAAAAGCCGCTTCTTTTATCTCTAACTCCGAAGGAATAGCTGTCAAGTGAGCATTATCAACCGTGCTAACCATACGAGAAATAACCTGGTCAACCAAAGTGTAATCCGAACTAGTGTGCCCCGTGTCTGCGAAGAGGTCCGTATAGAAGGAAATAATATGATTTCCATGAACAGCCGGATCATCTGAGTAACTACCATCGACCATCAGACCCTGTATCCCCGAGCGTCCATTCCGAATATGACAACGGCGATGAAAAAATGTCGTGTTGCGATCCCCATCCTTTAACCAAGCCGAGCGGGCTTTCTGATGTAGGAATTCGGATTGCATTAGCAATGTGCGAGATAGCGCATTTTGAGCAACAAGTTCCATGTCACGGCGCGCCTCAGTGAAGCCCTTGGACTCAATATCTACCTGAATCTGATGAACTAACTCCATCTACTTATCCACCTGACGATTAACATCCCCAAAGACATCCTTATTCCAAACCTTAATCGTCTGTCGCAGCCTCTTGAGTTTCCACATGACACGCAATAGAGGGTTGGGCGACACGCACGGGAGCGCCCAAGAGGCCTTAACAATGTCCTGGAAAGAATCATGCTGAATCCCCATGCGCTGAAAACAAAACGAAACCGGACCTTAGTAATGGAAGATGAACAAGGGACCAAAATGGGATGGTGATCAGATCCAATGCGAGGAAGAACTAAGCCCTTAACAACTTGCCAAAAAGAGAAAAATGGACAAGTTGCTAGGACTTGATCCAACTTAGCCTGAAGGAGGGATGGGGCACCAAGTAAATGAATTCCCCGTGGTCGGCACCGCAAATAAACCAGCTTCCTCCAAAAAGTCCCTGAAGTCCTGACAAGAGGCTTGGGATAAAATACCACTGCCAGAGCGCTCATGACGTCCTAAACAGCGTTAAAATCCCCAATGAGCAGCAGATCAGTAAGACCCAAATTCCTCAAATCCAACCAAAGCGCACGCTGAGCAATATGATCACACAAACCATGAGCAAAACCAATATGGAAAACCATAGAACCAAATTGAACTTGCAGAATAATACATTGAGAGGAAGACCAAACCTGACTTTGGACCGTAATACTAGCATCACAGAAGACCCAAATATCCGGACATCCGTTAGCCCGGAAGCTCTGAGCCATGAACCGCAATCCCAAACTATTCCAATAAGAATCCAAAATCGATGAAATGTCCACTTTAGGCTCACAAATAGCTAAAATGGAAGGTTTGTGTTTATGACATAACGCCTTAAAAACATTACGAGAGGCAATGTTCCCAATCCCCAGGATGTTCCAAAAGATGCAGTTCATTGTGACGGTGGGGGTGGGGGTGGTGGCGCTCATGTTGACCGCACGGTAAAAACCGGAGTGTGATGTTCTCCAGAATCTGATGACTGCGAATTGGCCACTTCATCTTCATAATCCGCCCATCTCTTTGAAGCTGCAAAATCTAACTCATTCGGGCCTGGGCGATCTGGTTCAATGGTGACATCATGAATGGCTGGTGAAGGATCTTTCGTAACACTCTGGATTAGTTTTGATTTAGCCGAGTCCAGTGAGCTGTCCCAGAATGCACGACTCAGAGCCCGAATGTCGGGGAATTTATTTTACAGATTTTGATGAATGCCATGTAAAACTTAAACTAGAAAGTTGGCACCCCATTTTCCTTGTAATTAATAGATAGGGCTGGAAAAGTTGAATCAAGTCAACTGAAGACTGAAGTGAAGACTCCGCTGTGGAACAACTGAGTATGGCCAAGATAGAAGATCAAGAACTCGACGGAAGTTGTACCAACTGAGGAACAGCTGTGTGAACAACCAGTCAAAGTCAACTCAAGAAGCCAAGTCTCAAGTTGAAGTGACAGATGAGTCTTCCAATGATTGGAGCAGACTCAAGTCACCTGGGAAAAGAAAGACAGCAGCCAAGAGGAGTTAACTGAAATGAATCCATTGCACAGAAGTCAAGAAAATTACTTAAATAAGTAATACATCCATGCTGCCAGGTCTTAAAGTGCTTATCCCAGAAGCGTGCAAAAGGAATAAACCAATGGGAAGCACTGCACCTCGTGTCAGAACCTGAAAAGCTGCAAATTCATTTAATACGAGGAAGGCTCTACATCTCAAGATTGAGGACCAAGAAAAGACAAGCCAACGAACACTAGTGACTTTTGAAATCAGCCTATCTCTTCAACGGGCAGATTTTTGAAAGTTCACTATAAAAGGCTGAGAAAATTCATTGAGAAAATGTTACCTTGCAAACCTGATAAATCAAGCATTATTCAAGCTATTAACCTGCAAATATTCTCAAGAATATTCATGTAAATCCTCAAGCACTCAAACTCGAAAGAAATAGATCCAACACAAGCTGTGAAGGAAAGACAACTTCAAACCTGTTGAAGAGGAAACTTTTGAATCAAAAGGGGTCTACTTTCCAAGGAGGATCGTAGGAAGGTTCAAGGTCGAACCAGTATCAAGTTATTGGAGGGCTTCGTGATCAAATCCAAAAGCTTGAGAAAGTGAGCTGAAGTAGCAAGGCAGCTGCCCTGTGAAGAAGCTAGTAGGAAAAGAAGCCAGCTGTGTGACCAAGGCTGTCTCTAGACTGTTGACCACTTTGTAAATAGATCTTTTACATAGTGGATTCCTCCAGGAGTTGGAGAAGAAAGGATTAGAAGAATTACCCCATCTTCGAACCTCAATAAAAATTAACCGTGTCATTTATTTTTCAGCACATTTACATTTCTGCATACTTACTTTATATCTGCTGATAAACTTATTTGCTATCCAACTGATTAATAACCAAGTGCTAAAATCAAGTGTTAAAACAAGTTTAGAACAAATCAAAGGGTGTTAAGTCTTCCGCTGATAAAGAGTTCAGACTAACCTACAGATCACTCGTGGTACATTTCCCATCACTTATTTAGGAGTTCCCTTATTCAAAGGGGCGCCTAAAATAAGATATTTTCAGCCCACGCACGATAAAATTTTTGTCCAAATTTAAAAGGTGGAAAGGTCATTTCGTCCCTTATCGATGGCCGAGAACGTTGCTCAAATCAATGGAAAAAGCTATGAAAAATTTTATTTGGACAGGGGATACTACCAAGAAAGGTTCGATTACGGTCAATTGGGCTAGATGTTGTGCACCTAAAGAAGAATGAGGTTTGGGAGTTCGCTCTCTTATGGCGGCAAACAAAGCTTTTCTTATGAAGGCTGCATGGAAGTTGATTCAACCTAAATCTATGTCTTTCGACATTTTGCGGAAAAGATACTTCAATGGTGCGCCAAGATTGGCTTATATTGGATCGTCTATCTGGCCGGGCTTGCGCCCGGTGGTCTTGGATCTCATCTCCCAATCACGCTGGATTCCAGGGGAACAATCTGGAGTTCGATTCTGGTTGGATAACTGGTTAGGCTACTCAATTGCAGATCGAATTGGTATTCCGGCTCATATGCATCAATATTATGAATACCCAATTTCGGATTATTTTTACAATGGGGTTTGGCACTTTACGAGGAATTCATTGTGGAATATATGATGAAGGTCATCCCGTAGTTACAACTCAAGGAAATAAAGAACCGATGATGATTCATGGAGGGCCAATCACGAGAGCAAGAGCTAAACAAATTAAGCAAGCTTTGATGACTCTTGTTGCTGAAATTAAAGAAAATGTGCAAGGGAGCTCAATACAAGGCCAAGTAATGAATGTTATTCAAGTTGTTGGGCGAGAATGCATCAAATAAGTTGGGCTCAAGCATGGAACTGAATTGAAGACTTAATTTGGAGTTTATGAGCCATGATTTTCGTCCAACACCTCAAGCCCAAGAGGAGTGATGTTTCATTTTGCTTAAAATGGTCAATTTTCAGCATTTTGTTAGTCAAAGTGTCTTAGTTAAGTTAATCAAGTATGATTATTCAATAAAGTAAGTCTAGTAGTCATTTTCCAAGTCTAGAAAGGTTGTCTAGTCTAGTAATCATTTTCTAAGTCTAGTAAAGGTGGTCTAGAGTGTCTCTTCACATGGGGAGTCATTTTCTATGTTGTAAGACTAGAAAAAGGGGTCAAGAATGTCTCTTCAAATCCCATGAAAAGCCAATTCGGGATTAACATTGAAGCATCATATTGTAACTATAAAAGCATGGCAGCCCATGTAAGAATGGACAATTGATTGATATATTGAAATTGGCATTTGCCTTTGTGAGTTGAAATTCTCTTTGTAGAGTTTTCAATTGTTTAAGAACTTATCAAGATACTTGAGCAATATCTTGTGGTGTTCACCATACCAAGGTTCTTGGCTGATCATATAGCCAACAGGTCAAGGTTATAAAGCTCTAGGTAAGATCAAACTAGATCATCGATCCGAATATCCGCCGCCTACTTGTATACGTTGGGTTCTTGAATCGATATGTTCAATGGGTCCTTCGTACAATCCGTATCGATTTGGTATCGAGCAATCTGGTATTGATCTGATTTCCTATCATTTTATCCATATTCTATCTTCTAGTTTCAAAAAAAAAAAAAAGAGAAAAAAACGAAAAAAAAACAGAAAAAAATCTGAATTCCTTCTCCATTCAATCTTGAGAAGTACATACAAAAACAAAAAAAGAAAAATCTTGTTGTGGGATCCTAAAGACTCCACCACCAAAAGAAAATTGTATCTTGTTTCTTAGAAAAAATACTTATTGATCTTTTTGTACACGGCATATCATTTGTTGAACATGACTTGGAATTGCTTGTCTTGATTTGTTCTTATTCTTATTGAGCCTACATATGAGAATTTGAGTGGTAAAAGGCATTGAGTGGTGAGATCATTAGAGGGGAGGTAAAAGCCAATTGAGTGAATCATCTTGAGTGATACACGAGTGTTTTGTGAGGAATATATCATGGAGGATACTTCGGGCAGCAAGGTTGGGGAAAAAGATTTCACTATTGAGGCTATGCAACAACAATTTGCAAGATTTACAGCAATTCTTGAAAATATAACGGATCGTTGGAGAGGCTTGAACAACCAGCAGCTAGGAGGCGTGAGATTCCTCAACCAAATCAATGGAGACGTAATGAGGAGTGGGAATTGGAGCCGCAACACCATGGAAATAGACGAGGTGGGAGAAGGCAAAATAATGAAGTTGATCGGGATTTAGGGAACATCAAATTGAATATCCCCCGCATTCCATGGAAGAAGTGATCCCGAAGCATATTTAGAGTGGGAGAGAAAGGTGGATCTTATTTTTCGAATGCCACAATTACTCCGAGGAAAAGAAGGTAAAGCTTGCTGCAATTGAGTTCACCGACTATGCATTAGTTTGGTGGGATCAATTAACCACAAATCGAAGGCGTTACGAGAAAGATCGATCACTACTTGGGCTGAAATGAAGACAACCATGCGTAGGAGATTTGTACCATCTCATTATTTTCGTAATTTGTATCAAAAACTCCAAACAATGACTCAAGGTAGTAGATCGGTGGATGAGTATTACAAGGAGATGGAGATTTCAATGATTAGGGCCAATATTGATGAAGATAGGGAGGCTACCATGGCAAGATTCCTAAGCGGGCTGAATAGGAGATTGCTAACATAGTGGAATTACAACACTATGTGGAGCTTGAAGACATGGTGCATACAGCCATAAAGGTGGAAAGGCAACTCAAGAAGAAGAGTTCATTTCAAAAGAGTTACGTGTCGAATTTTCAGTCTTCCAACAAGATGAAAGAAGGAATGTTGAAAGCAAGTGTTGGAACAACCTCTAAAACTCAAACCGAGGCGTTCAAAACCAAGTACAATGAGGTTGATAAGGGAAAGGGTCTCAACTCCAATTCTCGAAATCGAGATATCAAATGTTTTTCGTTGTCAAGGGTTTGGACATATTGCATCTCAATGTCCAAACAAGAGAGTGATGATCATTAAGGATAATGGAGAGATAGAATCTGAAAGTGAACATGAAGAAGAACAACTTGAAGAGGCCATACCCGAACATGGCGAGCTTTTGGTTGTTAGAAGAGCTCTAAACATGCAAACAAAGATGGAAGAAGCTGAACAACAAAGGAGAACATCTTCCACACAAGGTGTTTAGTTCAAGGTAAGGTGTGCATGTTAATTGTTGATGGAGGGAGTTGTGCTAATGTTGCTAGTTGTGAAATGGTGGAAAAACTGAATTTAGCTACCACGAAGCACCCCAATCCATACAAGCTGCAATGGCTTAATGATTGTGGAGAAATTCGTGTGACTAAGCAAGTTTTGGTATCATTTTCAATTGGCAATTACAAGGATGATGTTCTATGTGATGTGGTACCAATGCATGCTAGCCATATTCTATTGGGGAGACCATGGCAATTCGATAGAAGGGTGACGTATGATGGTTTTCTTAATCGATGCACACTCAAGCATCGTAATAAAAATATCCAGCTTGTTTCTTTGACTCCACAACAAGTGCAAGAAGATCAAATCAAAATGTCCCAAGCAAGAAAAATACGAGAGGCCGAGAGAAAAAAAAAAAGAGTAAGGAAGAGGGGCAAAATTCGAGTGAAAAAAGAGTGGAGATAATGATAAGAGGAATGAATTGAGTGTGAATGAGGGAGAAAAGGTAGAGGGCAAAAAAGGCTGAATTTCTATGCAAAAGCAAGTGAGTTAAAAAGGGCATTAGTTGAAGAAAAGAGTGTGTTAGTAATGGTGTTTAAGGAGTCCTATTTGAACACTAATGAGCTAACACCATCTTTGCCAAGTTCTTTTATTTCTCTTTTGCAGAATATAATGATGTCTTTCCTAAAGAAGAGCCAAATGGATTGCCGCCACTAAGAGGAATTGAACATCAAATTGATTTCATCCCCGGAGCGGTGCTTCCAAACCGACCAACATACTGCCGAGCCAACCCGGAAGAGACAAAAGAAATTCAAATGCAAGTGGAGGAGTTGTTGACAAAGGGTAAAATTAGAGAAAGCATGAGTCCTTGTCTGCACTCAAAGATCGTGGTACCAAAAAAAGATGGAGCATGGAGAATGTGTACGCATTGCCGTGCCATCAATAAAATCATCGTAAAGTATCGCTATCCTATTCCTAGGTTAGATGATATGCTTGATGAATTACATGGTGCTTTGTAGTCTTCACTAAAATTGATTTAAAGAGTGGATATCATCAAATTCGAATTAAAGAAGGTGATGAATGGAAAACTGCCTTTAAAACAAAGTATGGTTTATATGAGTGGTTAGTAATGCCTTTTGGTTTAACTAATGCTCCAAGCACTTTCATGAGATTAATGAACCATGTTTTGCGTAACTTTATAGGCAAGTTTGTTGTAGTTTATTTTGATGACATCCTTATCTATAGCAAAAGCTTAGAGGAACATCTTGATCATGTGCGTGAAGTGTTAAACACTTTAAGAAGAGAGTCTTTGCATGCTAATCTGAAAAAGTGTTCTTTTTGCATGGACAAAGTTGTTTTTCTTGGATTTGTAGTAAGTGCTAATGGAATTGAAATGGAAAAGGAAAAGTCAATGCTATTTTAGATTGGCCAATTCCTAAAAGCATTGCTGAAGTGAGAAGTTTTCATGGTCTTGCAAGCTTCTATAGGAAGTTTGTAAAGAATTTTAGCACCATTGCTGCACCATTGAATGAAATAATAAAAAGGAAGTTGGTTTTCATTGGGGAGAAAAACAGCAACATGCATTTGAACTCCTTAAAGAAAAACTAACTACTGCACCTATTCTTGTATTACCTAATTTTGATAAATCATTTGAGCTTGAATGTGATGCATCCGGAGTGGGTGTAGGTGCTGGTTTGATGCGGGAGGGAAGACCAATTGCTTACTTTAGCGAGAAGTTGAAAGGAGCACAATTGAACTATCCGACGTATGATAAAGAGCTCTATGCTTTGGTGAGAGCATTGGAAACTTGGCACACTACTTGTGGCCAAAGGAGTTTGTGATTCATACTGATCATGAGTCTTTAAAATATCTCAAGGGCCAAGGTAAGTTGAACAAGCGACATATCAAATGGGTGGAGTTCATTGAATCATTTCCTTACGTGATTAAATATAAAAAGGGGAAAGAAAACATTGTAGCTGATGCATTATCTCGGAGGCATGCCTTAATCACTACATTGGGTTCTAAGCTTCTTGGTTTTGAGTCAATAAAGGAAATGTATGACAATGATTCTGATTTCTCTTCTATTTATATAGCTTGTGAGCATGCTGCATTTGGAAAGTTCTATAAACATGAAGGATACTTATTTCGTGAAAACAAACTTTGCATCCCCAAATGTTCTATTCGAGAGTTACTTGTTAGAGAAGCGCATGGGGAGGTTTAATGGGACACTTTGGTGTGCATAAAACCTTGGAAGTCCTACGTGATCATTTCTTTTGGCCTTGTATGCGTGTTGATGTTGAAAGAATTTGTGAAAAGTGCATAACTTGTAAACATGCTAAATCAAAATCACAACCTCATGGAATGTATAAACCTTTACCTATTCCAAATGAACTTTTGGTGGACATATCTATGGACTTTGTTTTGGGTTTACCTAGAACAAGTAAGGGTAGACATTCTGTGTTTGTGGTTGTTGATAGATTTTCTAAAATGGCACATTTCATTCCTTGTCATAAAAGTGATGATGCTACTCATGTTGCTGATTTGTTCTTTAGAGAAATTGTGCGTTTGCATGGAGTTCCAAGAACAATTGTGAGTGATAGAGATGCAAAATTTTTAAGTCATTTTCGTGTGTTATGGAGCAAATTGGGAACTAAACTTCTATTTTCTACTACTTGCCACCCACAAACTGATGGGCAAACTGAAGTAGTAAATAGAACTTTGTCTCAACTACTTCAACTTTGATTCAAAAGAACTTAAAGAATTGGGAAGATTGTTTGCCATTTGTTGAGTTTGCATATAATAGAGTGTGCATTCTGCTACTAACTTTACTCCTTTTGAAGTTGTTTATGGATTTAATCCATTGAGTCCACTTGATCTTGTTCCTATCCCCGTTGAAGAGCAAGCAAGTCTTGATGGAAAAGCTAAAGCGAGAATGGTAAAGAAGTTGCATGAAAAGGTGAAACTTAATATTGAGAAGCAAACCGAGCGATATGTTAAACAAGCCAACAAAGGTCGAAAGCAAGTAATATTTGAACCAGGAGATTGGGTGTGGCTGCACTTGAGAAAAGAAAGGTTTCCAACAAAGCGAAAGTCCAAGCTACAACCAAGGGGTGATGGGCCATTTCAAGTGATTGCAAAGATCAATGACAATGCCTACAAGATTGATCTTCCAGGTGAGTATAATGTGAGTGCTACTTTTAATGTGTCTCGATCTATCTCCTTTAATGCGAATCGATTCGAGGACGAATCCTTTCAAGAAGAAGGGAATGATGAAGGTCATCCTGTAGTTACAACTCAAGGAAATAAAGAACCGATGATGATTCATGGAGGGCCAATCACAAGAGCAAGAGCTAAACAAATTAAGCAAGCTTTGATGACTCTTGTTGCTGAAATTAAAGAAAATGTGCAAGGGAGCTCAATACAAGGCCAAGTAATGAATGTTATTCAAGTTGTTGGGCCGAATGCATCAAATAAGTTGGGCTCAAGCATGGAACTGAATTGAAGACTTAATTTGGAGTTTATGAGCCATGATTTTCGTCCAACACCTCAAGCCCAAGAGGAGTGATGTTTCATTTTGCTTAAAATGGTCAATTTTCAGCATTTTGTTAGTCAAAGTGTCTTAGTTAAGTTAATCAAGTATGATTATTCAATAAAGTAAGTCTAGTAGTCATTTTCCAAGTCTAGAAAGGTTGTCTAGTCTAGTAATCATTTTCTAAGTCTAGTAAAGGTGGTCTAGAGTGTCTCTTCACATGGGGAGTCATTTTCTATGTTGTAAGACTAGAAAAAGGGTCAAGAATGTCTCTTCAAATCCCATGAAAAGCCAATTCGGGATTAACATTGAAGCATCATATTGTAACTATAAAGCATGGCAGCCCATGTAAGAATGGACAATTGATTGATATATTGAAATTGGCATTTGCCTTTGTGAGTTGAAATTCTCTTTGTAGAGTTTTCAATTGTTTAAGAACTTATCAAGATACTTGAGCAATATCTTGTGGTGTTCACCATACCAAGGTTCTTGGCTGATCATATAGCCAACGGGTCAAGGTTATAAAGCTCTAGGTAAGATCAAACTAGATCATCGATCCGGAATATCCGCCGCCTACTTGTATACGTTGGGTTCTTGAATCGATATGTTCAATGGATCCTTCGTACAATCCGTATCAATATATGGGGATTGTCATTGAGATTCTTAATTTTCCGATTGCTCGCACTCGATGGATAGACGTGTGTGGATTCATTCCAAAGAAGGAGACGTATCATCTAAGGAGGCTTACACACTTGTTCGGAATCATTTCCGACGTGCAATGGGGTAAGTGGATTTGGTCTTTACACATACCGCTGCGAAGATCCATCACCGCTTGGAGAACAATTTATAACCGATTACAAAGTGCTTGATAACATCCGTGGATCCTGGGGTCCCACGCCTTGTTCATTATGCTACGCCGCCGGAGTCGATTGACCATTTATTCACAAGGTGTCGTTTTGCGTTGGAAATTTGGAAATGGATCCAAGACACTTTCGAGGTACATATGCCTCTTAATGGAGGAGTAAACCATCTCTACGATTGGGCAATTCAACAGATTCATCCGCAACTTGCTTCTATCCGGAAAGCAACGATCATTTCAACTATTTGGGTAATTTGGAATGCACGAAACGAGTGGATTTTCAGGGATGTTAGGCCACATCACACGACAAGCTATCATCTTGATCAGGGCATTTATCGTAGAATCCGCAGCAAAGATGGCAACTATATGTCCAACTCGGATACGATCTTCTATGCTTAAGAAGGCTCTGTGCGGGGGCGGCCTAAACCACCAACCGTGATCAAGTCGTCAAATGGTATCCTCCATTACCAGGATGGATGAAAGTGAATACGGATGGATGTGCATGGGGAGAACCGGCGTATGTATGGCGGCGGGTATATTTCAAATTGCAGAGGATTTTTATTGGATGTTTTATTCATAATGTTGGTAGAGGTTATGCTTTTGAATCGAGTCAATTGCAGCGATGACGGCGATAGAGCGGTGTTTAAACGAGGATGGATCATGTTGTGGTTAGAATCGGACTCAATGTACGTATGCGGGCTGCTGGAAGCAAGATCTCTTAAAGTTCCATGGAAGTTCCTAGCCAGATGGAGGATGACTCTTCACTATATCTCTCACATGGAGTTCAGAGTATCACATATCTACAGAGAGGGCAACAAAGTAGCGGATAAACTTTCAAAGATGGACGTCCCCTTGGATTGGTCGCACACTATTCCAGAGTCGATTGTCACAGAGTTACATGAAGACTGCCACGGACAGATTTCACTTCGTTTTGCATAGTTTTGGGGTACTCTTTTTCCTATCAAAGGTTTTTCCCTTTGGGTTTTACTTTGATAGGTTTTAACGAGGCCCCAATTTTGGCTATCTGCTTGGCTTGTAAGCAGTTCATTGACACTCATTTGTGTGCACGCTATTTTGAATCTTTGTGACGTTTTGCTTTTGGTTTATGCTAGCCGCTGGCTTGTAAGCAAGACCTTCTTTACTTTTTATATATTTTTTATCATTTTATCGAAAAAAAAGTCTTCCATGATAAAACCAACACAGCCAAGTAAAGGTTCAGGTTAAACAATGAGTTACTCTATCAACAAAGCTCTATCGAGTCATTGAGTGGCTAACTCTGTAATAACCAACTTAGTTGTCCCTCAAGGACTCAACTTTGTTTGTGTTAACTCGTAATATTTTAAAAGGACTAAAATCGAAAAGTTGGTAAGGTTTATTCAACCCCCCCTTCTAAACCTTACTCACACCCCTTGGGACCTACAAGTGGTATCAGAGCGGTTGGTTCATTGAGCCTTCCACACTGGTTACTGAACTAGATCTCTATCTTTTCAAAAAGGTTTCAAACACTTGTATTTTCAAAATCGTTCATTTTTAGCAAAGTTATTATCATGCAAGCAAATTTGACACGCATTCCTATGTTTTTTTGAATAAATGCGAATATATATATAAAAATGAAAAAGAGTAGTCCTGGACGATCACAGGCTGATCAGGTAGCCAAAGAAGTAAAGCGTGGGAACAAAGTCAAAGAAACTAACGAAATGGTCACAAGCCAACCAGATGGCTGAATGGTTGGGGCCTCGTTAAAACCTTCCAAGGTAAAACCCACCCTTGTGGGAAAACCCTTGGAAGGGAAAAAAATACCCCCATGAGGAAAAAGTGTCCAAAAAAAGAGAAAACTAGAAGACCAATTGCACTAGCTAACAAACCTATGATTGGCTTGACCAACATAATGCAGTGTGAGGACGAGATGATGGCCGTGGGGCGCCCCCACCACGTATCTTCGTGCGAAGTCTTGCTAAGAATATCCGCTGCCCGGTTGCCTTCCCTGAAGATGTGCGAAGCCACCAAGTTCATCTGAGAAAGGAGGTTCCAGAGTGTATCGCCACATGCTCAAATGTCTCCAAGGAACCTCTGTGGATCTCTTCCACAAAGAACTCCACCACATAAGCCGAGTCCGACTCCATCCATAGATGATTCCAGCCCTTTTAGAAGCGTGATGGATGGCCCACATTGCTGCCATCAACTCCACCTCAAAAGCAAAACCTGAACCACATATTTCCACAAAACATCCGCGAAAGAACCCTCTGCAATTGCGAAAAACTCCAGAAGCAGTGAGACGCCCGGGCGAGCCAGATGCACTATTGTCGATGTTCACTTTAATCCAACCCGCAAAGGGTTTCACCACCAGGAATGAGGGCACGATATGAGTAAGTCGTCTTCAAGGAGACGGCCCCATCATCGAGTGTGGGTATGCCCACGCATCCGACGAATCCGGGGCAATGGGGATTCTAACAATATCTCGAACCATATCCAAAAATGCCTCTATAAATGATAGAGTGAAGTGCCAAGTCCCATCGTAAAAAGTAATCCGAGATCTGTTGCCCGAAATAAATATCTCCAGACTCTGGGATACTAATCCTATCGAATGGTGTAACCCACCAATTGTCCAAATGAAATAAAATGCCGAGTTGCATCCGGAATCCAGCAAGATCCTCCAAGAATCCTCGAGATCCCAGTAAACCCCCTCCATATGGAAGAGGGATGTACGAACGACGTGGAAAACCCTCGAGTGAAAAAGCACTTTCTCGAGGGTGTCAGAAACCAAAGAGTTTGAAGTCATTATCTTCCAACCCATCTTCATAAGGAAGGCATTGTTGGCAACAATGATGGAACGGATGCCCAAGCCTCCTTCCGCCCGTGGCATACAACAACGACTCGCTTAACCACCACCGAACCCTTAGAGTTCACATTCCCGATCCCGATGAAATTACGCATGGCATTTTCCATTTGCCGCAAAGCAATGTTCTAGGCCACTTGTAAACCATCATGGTATGCACGAAAGAGCTGGTAATCACCGAATTCACCAAGCAAATGCAACCAGCAATAGACAACGAGTACCTTTCCACCTCTGATGAGGAATTTGATGACCGGAAAATTCGCATGCGAGGCTCATCTATCTCGCTCTACATGATGAAATGTGGTTCGTAATAGAGGATGGGCCACCGCAAATCACGAAAGTGAACACGATCAAGAAGAAGAGTACTGCAACAAGGAGAAAGAAGTTGTTCTTTGAAGAAAGACCAGCCCTGGTTGAAAAACCAAGGACTGAGTGGACAAACGATGATAGAAAGATATACAACTTGGACAATGTGGCCAAGGAACATACTCTACAAGACTTTGGACAAAGCAATGTTCAACAAAGTCAAATCTTACAAAACAACAAAAGAAATCTGGGATAAGTTGACTTTAATTTGTGAAGGATCAGAGCAAATTAAATAAAACAAATTATCTGTTGCTATTCAAAAATTTGAAAATTTCAAAATGCTTGCAGGTGAAACCATGGATTAGCTAGATGCCAGATTCACTGAGATTAGAAATGAGCTTTCAGCTCTTGGGAAGGAATATACACAAAAGGAGATGTGTATGAAGATCTTGAGGAGCCTCTATGGCTCTAAGACATTCAATGGACCTCTCAAAAACATCCAATCATGAGTTGTTCTCATACCTCAAAGCCTATGAGTTTGAGCTGAGAAGAAAAGATCAAGAGGAGATAGTTGTACCCAAGACAGCTGCATTGATAGTCAAGGATGGAAAGAGAGCTGAACCCAAGGAAGCCATAGACCTGGAGGAAATAGCCCTAATGGTTAAAAGATTCAACAAGTTCTTCAATAAGAACTATAAGAGAAACAAGGGTGAAACCTCCAGGAGACATTCAGCTCCCTCTAAGCCAAGGGAAGATAGGCACCCAAGAGAGCTGAGCATCAAAGGGTTGAATATCAGAGAGCTGATAACCCAAGGACAGAAAGAGCTGAGAACCTGTGTTGGAATTGCAGACAACCAGGATATTTTGTAGTTGACTGTTCTATCCACCACCAATAAATACAGAATGAAGAAGAAAAAAGCAAAGTCTTGAGAAAGAAGATAGGAAAAGAAGAAAGCCATGTTGGCTCTTTGCCGAGATCGCCGAGACAACTAAATCTAAAGAAGCAGCAGACTCAGAAGTAGTGAAGCTGACTACTCAAGTGATTCTGAAGAAGAAGCCATGATCTGTCTTATGTCTAATGAACAAGATCAACCAGACCAAGAAGATGAGGTACACTCTACTCATCTCATTCGATTCGTGTGATAATGATTGTGATACACACACTTCATCACCCACTGATCTTTATGATTCATTAGGCAAAATTATGAAAGACCTTGAGCACATCAAATCCTCACACACTTCTAAATGAGGAAAACAGCCAGCTCAAAAGCCAAAACTCACAGCTGACTAAGGAGCTGAGTACTCTAAGTCACATAGCCGATGAGAACACAAGAGTCAAGGTGAAAATGCTAAACTATCACAGAGATAGGCTGCTTTGTAGAAAAGAGAGAAAATGACCTTAAAATGTGATTGCCTCATTTACAAAGGCATCCAAATCATTGGAGGACCTTATCATGAGTCAAAAAGAATGTAGAGATAAGACATGCATAGGATTCAATTCCTTTGTGCACAAATAAACTCCTAGAGTGATTTTGAAAAAGGGATCTTCAAGCAATGAAGCATCTCAAAAATCCAAAACACCAAATGTTGCACCCACATTCAATCCTAAGCACAATCACAAACAAACTGGCCTTGGATATAAAGGGAAGGAAAATAACCCGTTGAGTATCTTTGAAAGGACAACGAGAAGAAATCCAAAGAGAGGTTCTCAAAGAAACTCCAAATAGAAAGTACTATGTGAAGAATAAACAGAGCTACCAAAACCCCGGAAGTTTCATCGAGAAAAAACATATGAAGGGAATGGTAGAAACTACCTAAGCCAAGCTGATTGGAACAATGTGAAATATCAAAAAGACCAATGGAATACAAGCCTAGATGGCAAAAACCTAAACCGAAAAAGGTCATTCCAAAGGCAAAAGAGCTATTATCGACACATATGCACCCGGCACTACACTTAGAAATATCACAACTACCCCAAGAAAGCAATTGCTAAAACACACACACACACAGGCATATAGACAAAAGAGACAGTTGTATGAACCTAAAGCCCCCAAGTAATTTACTAATGTGCACTATGATTATGGCACGAGATAGATGACAACCTCTTAGAGTCAAATCATTTGGCTATAGGTTGGTTGGATCATCTTCAAAGACTAACCCCTCGGGACCCAGGCAAGTATGGGTAGATAAAAACTAATTTCCTTGATTGCAGTTCAAAAATAGCCGAGTGCCAAGGAACCTGGTATATGGATAGTGGTTGTTCCAGACACATGACAGGGAACAAGAAAAACCTGTCAAGATTCAAGGAGATTAGAGGTGCAAAAGTCATATTTGGAGGAAATGAAGCTCGGGGAATTCAAAGGCACATGATCCATCAAGAAAAATGGATTGGAAATCACAGATGTTGCATATTTTGAAGGCCTCAACTTCAACCTGTTAAGCATCAGCCAACTCTGTGACAAGGGTTACAATGTTGGATTCAATATGGGTGTGCGGATCAAAGATGTTGAATCAAATGAAATAGTCTTTGCAAGGATCAAGACAAGAATATGTATGTGGTAGATTGGTCTCTTTGCCACACCAAGCACTTGTCTGCATTAGCAAAGAGTACAAATCAAGTTGTTTTGTGGCACAAGAAGTCGAGTCATCCGAATTTCAAGACAATCAACAAGCTTACAAGGAGTCATCTAGTGGAAGGATTGCCGACTACGTGTGTACAAGAAAGAAAGTGTATATGATGCATGCTAGATGGGAAAACAAATCAAATCTTCATTTAAGGATAAGCTAATCCTTCTTCAACAAGGATATTGCATCTTTGCATATGGATATATTTGTTCTGTTGAATCACCAACATAAGAGGAAAGAAATACACCTTAGTGGTGGTGGATGATTATTCAAGATATACATGGACAATCTTCATGTGCAAAAAGAAGGAAACCTTGCAGAAGTTACCTCAGCTGATGAAAAGAGTTCAAAATGAAAAGAGCCAAACCATTATAAAGATAAGGTCTAACAGAGGAACCGAGTTTGCCAATGGGATAATTACTCGATTTGTTGAAAATGGTATTGCTCATGAGTTATCAATAGCAAGAACTCCACAATGGAGTAGGAAAGAAAAACATAACTCTCAAGGAAGTTGCAAGAACCATGTTAGCTAAAGTGGATTGCCTAAGAGATTTTGGGTGAAGCCATTAACACGGCATGTTATACTCAAAATAGATGCATGATTAACAGACAATTAACCAAGACTCCCTATGAAATATGGACAGGGAGAAAGCCAAACATTGGGTACTTCAGAATATTTGATGTAAATGTTTCATCCACAACAATGGCAAAGATAATTTGAAGGCTTTTGATGCTAAAGTCGATGAAGGTATCTTTTTGGGATACTCACTAAGAGCAAAGCCTATAGAGTCTTGAACAAGAGGATTATGGTCACGAGAAGAGTCTATCCATGTGGTTTTTGATGAACCTAATGTGAGTGGTGAAGACATTGAAGAGATAGCTGATAAGATGAATCAACCAACTATGCAAAAGAGTCCCTATGTTGAAGTCAAGTAAGCACAATCAATGAAGATGAGATAGTGAATCTTAAAGACAACCGGAAAGTCTACAAACGAATGAAGATGAAAGAGTTGTTCAAGACAACATAGTCGAGACTGAACCCACCGACTTACTCCAACTGATGTGAGATGGGTCGAGAGACCATCCACCGAGTTAGTTATTGGAGATGTTAGAGATGGTGTAAGAACCAGATCCGAGCTCGGCTCAAAGGAAGCAATGTTCACTTGTTTTATTTCTCAAATAGAGCCAAAAGATGTGTCTCAAGCATTGGATGACACACATTAAATTCAAGCCATGCAAGAAGAGCTAAATCAATTTGAAAGAAACAAAGTATGGGAATTGGTGCAGAGACCAACCCATCAAAATGTTATTGGCACAAAATGGATCTTCAGAAACAATATGAATGAGGAAGGATCTGTGGTAAGAAACAAAGCAAGATTGGTAGCCAAAGGGTATTGCCAAGAAGAGGGAATAGATTTTGATGAAACATTTGCTCATGTTGCTAGATTGGAAGCAATAAGGATGTTTCTTGCCTATGTTGCACATAAGAACTTCACTGTGTATCAAATGGATGTGAAGAGTGCATTTCTAAATGGACTGTTAGAGGAAGAAGTCTATGTTGAGCAACCTCCAGGCTCTGAGCGGAAGACAATTGGAGATAAGGTGTACAAGCTCAAGAAAACATTATATGGATTGAAACATTCACCAAGAGCATGGTATGATACATTGTCTCAATTTCTAACCGACAATGGATTTACCAAAGACAAAGTGGACAAGAACACTCTTCAGATTCAAGATGGAGAGAGTATACTACTTGTTCAACTTCCCCCGGCATCCCTTCAAATACATTAGGATTCAAGATGGAGAGAGTATACTACTTGTTCAAATATATGTGGACGATATCATTTTTGGATCCACAAACAAAGAGTCATGTGATAAGTTCTCAAACCTCATGCAAGGCAAATTTAAAATGAGCATGATGGGAGAGATGACTTTCTTCCTAGGACTTCAAGTCAAGCAATTAAAGGATGGAACTTTCATAAGTCAAACAAAGTACACCGAGATTTAATGAAGAAATTTGGTATGGAGATGTGCAAGATTTTCAATCTGCACCAAAAGAGAGCCACATGACTGCAGCTAAGAGAATCCTAAGGTATTTGAAGGGATGCCAGGAAGTTGGCTTATGGTATCCAAGAAAAAGGTGGATTCAAGCTTATTGGTTATTCAGACTCTAACTATGCTAGATGTAGAGTTGACAGGAAAAGTACCTGCACATGTTAAATGCTTGGAAATAGATTAGTTTCCTGGTTTAGAAAGAAGCAAAACTCAATAGCCACATCTACAAATGAAGCGGAGTACATAGGCTGCGAGGCATTTCCATGTGCCCAAGTCTTATGGATGAGACAACAGCTGAGAGATTATGAGATTGAAGAAAAAGAGATTCCAATTATGTGTGATAACACAAGTGCTATTGCAATCACTCAGAATTCTGTGTTGCATTCAAGAACAAAGCACATTGATGTCAGGTATCATTTTATAAGAGATCATGTTGAAGAGAAAGACATCACTTTGGAATATATCTCAACTGATAAGCAGTTAGCTGACATATTCACTAAGCCCTTATGTGAGTCAAGATTTGAAGAGCTCAAGAATGAGCTAGGGTTAATTGAGCTGAGTTGACACTCAAAAGACTCAATCGGAAGACATAGAAGATGAAAAATTGGGTAAAAAGCAAATTTCACTCAATAGCCGAGTGAATCAGCGATATCGGAAAGTCATGACGAGTTAGGCGATAGCTAAGTCATTGGATAAGAAGAGAAGCGAGTTAAGTCACTTTGGATATGAGCCGAGTCATTTATGAGCTAAGTGACAAAAACGCAATGCGTTTTAATGAGCGAATGTTTTTAAGGATGACATCGATTATAATGATGGCTACAATGAAAAAGCGCACAATAAGCATATGATTGGATATAAATGCTGCCGCATTAAATGCGAGGAATTAAATGCGGTTTGACGTGCTTAATCGACCGTTGATCTCGATCAAAATTTCAAAATCCGAGAGACATGTCCTTTCATAACCCTTATATATATATACATTTTACTTTCTCTCTCACATACGAAAATTGTTCACTTCAAGCAAAAAGAAAGCAAGCTATTTCTCTCCCAAAAACCCTAAGCGTCCTCAAGCAAGTTCGTCAAATTCTAATCGGTGGAAATCTCTAAAAATGGCACCGAAGTTTGATTTTGTTAAACTTTCTAAGCAAATCCACTCAGGATCGTCAGTGGACTTTGAAGGAATGGTGAAGTAGGGTTCCGATGAAACCCTTGTCAAGAAAATCGCTGAAATGCTAGAAAAGTCAGGTCTCAAGGCATTTCTGACTATGGAATACTCGCACACCTACCTAGAAGAGGTGGCGCAGTTCTATGTTAACGCGGAAGTGCAGGACGAAGGAATCAAGTCTTCTGTCCACCGCAATGACATAATGATAAATGCTAAGGACCTTGCGGAGCACTGCTTGTTGTCGTCGAAAGGCATGAAGGAGATTAGTGAAGTGATGTTGATTTGGGCATTGCGTGAAAGAGATAGCCAAACCGAGTCTTATTGCTAAGGTGGTCTACAAACCGATAAGAAGGCTGAAGGACGACTATCATAAATTGATGGATGTCGTCTCCAAATGTGTAAACATGAAGTTCGGAAGCTTTAATCGCTTGTCCAAGACTAAGCCGATCGTCATGGTCGATCATGCAGGGCAAGAAAGTAAACTAGGCTGAGTTCGTATACAGCAGACTCTGCCAGAATGTGATGAATATGTCATTCAAGGAAGATGAATCCTTTGGAGGATCTCTTGGATATGGCCTCGTGATTGGCCACTTGATGGAAGTGAAGGGCATTCCCTTCGACATGGAAAACCCTTCCATGTCAACAAGAAGATGTTCAGGGCGAACCTCTCTGGAGCCCAGAGGAGAGCCCACGCAAAGAAGGCGGAAACAAGTGAGGGGAATCAGCTGAACCCGAGGACACAGCTGCTACCCCTCCTCCCAAGAAGAAAGCTGCCCATGCAATAGAAAGCATCCTGCAAAAGAAGATAAAGAATGCACCCGCCACGTGCAGTAGTCGCCGCCCCTGCAGCCGAGGCTGAGAAGGAACCCTGAATCCCTTCTCCACCATACAAAAGAAAAGGGATCGCTAAGTCGAGGAAGGCACTCCCTCCAAGAAGAATGCCCAAGTCCAAATCGAACTAACTCATTCTAGTTCGTCCAAGAAAAAAGAGACTGGTAAGAAACTCTGAATTGGAGAAGACAGTTGAATCTGCCACTCAGCTGGAGAAAGCATCCGAGACTGCTGAAACTCAGGAAGTGCAATCTCCTGAAGTAATTGATGAATCGACAAGATGCTGAAGGTCATCAGAGTCGATGAACACTCACCAAGGCGTCGATAATTAGGGAAGCAAAGCAAAGACAATGAACATCCTGTTGAAAAAGTTGTCTCTCCACTGCTCTCGATGTCTTTGAGGAGAGGAGAAGAATATCTTGCCTTCAATCCCGAGAAAAGGAAGGACAAGAAGAAGATGAAGATGATGATGTAATCATGTACTCTCCAGTATATCCAGACATTCAGCGCCGTCTCAGAGAATGGAGAGCATGGAAGTTAGATCATTCAAGGGCGCAGTTTGCTCACCCTAAGTACATTGAGAAAGAGGAGGAATTGCTGCGATTTCTCGTAGTTAATACTGTGCTTCAGGCCCTAAATGAAGATAACTGCATGGACATTCTCCACATCTTCAAGGAGAAGGAAAAAGCCAAAGCAGTCGAGGAAGCACAAGCTCTTGAGAAAGCAAAGATGTGCACGTTCACCGGAACTCACGAGCATACTCATGAAAATCTAGTTGAGTTCACGATACAATGACGAGGATATGGATCCCATTGCTTTGCAGCAGAAGTCGAAGGACTCAAATTGTTTGTGTTAACTCGTAATATTTTAAAAGGACTAAAATCGAAAAGTTGGTAAGGTTTATTCAACCCCCTTCTAAACCTTACTCACACCCCTTGGGACCTACAAGTGGTATCGAGCGGTTGGTTCATTGAGCCTTCCACACTGTTCTTGAACTAGATCTCTATCTTTTCAAAAAGGTTTCAAACACTTGTATTTTCAAAATCGTTCATTTTTAGCAAAGTTATTATCATGCAAGCAAATTTGACACGCATTCCTATGTTTTTTTGAATAAATGCGAATATATATATAAAAATGAAAAAGAGTAGTCCTGGACGATCACAGGCTGATCAGGTAGCCAAAGAAGTAAAGCGTGGGAACAAAGTCAAAGAAACTAACGAAATGGTCACAAGCCAACCAGATGGCTGAATGGTTGGGGCCTCGTTAAAACCTTCCAAGGTAAAACCCACCCTTGTGGGAAAAACCCTTGGAAGGGAAAAAAGTACCCCCCATGAGGAAAAAGCGTCCAAAACAGAGAAAACTAGAAGACCAATCGCACTAGCTAACAAACCTATGATTGGCTTGGCCAACATAATTCTGTGTGAGGGACGAGATGATGGCCGCTGGGGGCGCCCCCCACCACGTATCCTCGTGCGAAGTCTTGCTAAGAATATCCGCTGCCCGGTTGCCTTCCCTGAAGATGTGCGAAGCCACCAAGTTCATCTGAGAAAGGAGGTTTCAGAGTGTATCGCCACATGCTCAAATGTCTCCAAGGAACCTCTGTGGATCTCTTCCACATCAATTCCACTACATAAACTGAGTCCGACTCCAGCCATAGATGATTCCAGCCCCTTTCAGAAGCGTGATGGATGGCCCGCATTGCTGCCATCAACTCCGCCTCAAAAGCAAAACCTGAACCACATATTTCCACAAAACATCCGCGAAAGAACCCTCTGCAATTGCGAAAAACTCCGGAAGCGTGAGACGCCCGGCGAGCCAAATGCACTATTGTCGATGTTCACTTTAATCCAACCCGCAAGGGTTTCTCGCCAATTAACTGAACGATCTTTGGGGCCTGTCTTGGGCACCCAAGGACCCGTAGCCAACGGAGAATGAGAAGGTCCCTTAGGTCATTATGCATGCAGCCTCTGTCTAAGGAAGATGACTCAAGAATGAGAACACGAAGGCGTAGGATGGACGCCTCTAGTGTCCAGATCTTGTCATGGAAGGTCAAGTCATTTCTAATTTGCCAGATGAGCCAAATACAGGATAACACCGCAACCCGCCAAAGAAAAGAAACCTGCTCACTGAAATGAAAACTCATTAAACGCACCAGGAATTCATTGAAGCTATAAGCCCTAAAGTGATGGATATCAAAAGAGTCAAAAATCCACTTCCATAGGGCCCCTGCAAAAGCACATGAGACAAATAAATGATCAACAGATTCTGCGTCAGCACAACAAAGAACACAAACTGAGGGGCCTGTAAAGGAACCCCGTGGTCGCAGAACATCCAAAACCGCCAGTCGATTGTGAATGGCGCGCCAAGTCACAATCGAATGTCTTTCCGGAATGTGAGGTGACCCAATCCAGGAACCCCATTGAACCACTAGGGAGTGAGGGCACAGATATGAGTAAGTCGCCTTCGAGGAGACGGTCCCATCATCAGAGTGTGGGTATGCCCGCGCATCCGATGAATCCGGGGCAATGGGGATTCTAACAATATCTCGAACCATATCCAAAAATGCCTCTATAAATGATAGAGTGAAGTGCCAAGTCCCATCGTAAAAGTAATCCGAGATCTTTTTGCCGAAATAAATATATGTACTCTGCGGATACTAATCCTATCAAAGAATGGTGTAACCCAACCAATTGTCCAGCCAGAATAAAATGCCGGAGTTGCATCCAGGAATCCAGCAGCAGTCCTCCAAGAATCCCGAGATCCCAGGCAGAACCCCCCTCCATATGGAAAAGGGGATGTACGAACGACGTGGAAAACCCTCAGAAGTGAAAAAGCGCTTTTGAGGAGTCAAAACAAAGAGTTTGAAGTCATTATCTTCCAACCCATCTTCATAAGGAAGGCATTGTTGGCAACAATGATGGAACGGATGCCCAAGCCTCCTTCCGCCCGTGGCATACAACAACGACTCGATTAACCACCACCGAACCCTTAGAGTTCACATTCCCCGGATGAAATTACGCATGGCATTTTCCATTTGCGCAGCAATGTTCTAGGCCACTTGTAAACCATCATGGTATGCACGAAAGAGCTGGTAATCACCGAATTCACCAAGCAAATGCAACCAGCAATAGACAACGAGGACCTTTCCACCTCTGATGAGGAATTTGATGACTGGAAAATTCGCATGCTGGCTCATCTATCTGCTCTACATGATGAAATGTGGTTCGTAATAGAGGATGGGCCACTGCAAATACTGAAAGTGAACACGGCTTGATAAAGAAAGAGCAGTACCGCAATGAAGGAGAAGAAGTTCGTTGAAGAAGAAAGACCAGCCCTGGTTGAAAAACCAAGGACTGAGTGGACAAACGATGATAGAAAGATATACAACTTGGACAATGTGGCCAAGGAACATACTCTACAAGACTTTGGACAAAGCAATGTTCAACAAAGTCAAATCTTACAAAACAACAAAAGAAATCTGGGATAAGTTGACTTTAATTTGTGAAGGATCAGAGCAAATTAAATAAAACAAATTATTTGTTGCTATTCAAAAATTTGAAAATTTCAAAATGCTTGCAGGTGAAACCATGGATTAGCTAGATGCCGATTCATTCACCGAGATTACAAATGAGCATTCACTCTTGGGAAGGAATACACACAAAAGGAGATGTGTATGAAGATCTTGAGGAGCCTCTATGGCTCTAAGACATTCAATGGACCTCTCAAAAACATCCAATCATGAGTTGTTCTCATACCTCAAAGCCTATGAGTTTGAGCCGAGAAGAAAAGATCAAGAGGAGATAGTTGTACCCAAGACAAATTTTGCATTGATAGTCAAGGATGGAAAGAGAGTCGAACCCAAGGAAGCCATAGACCTGGAGGAAATAGCCCTAATGGTTAAAAGATTCAACAAGTTCTTCAATAAGAACTATAAGAGAAACAAGGGTGAAACCTCCAGGAGACATTCAGCTCCCTCTAAGCCAAGGGAAGATAGGCACCCAAGAGAGCTGAGCATCAAAGGGTTGAATATCAGAGAGCCGCTAATCCAAGGACACGAAAGAGCGAAAAAGAGCTGAGAACCTGTGTTGGAATTGCAGACAACCAGGATATTTTGTAGTTGACTGTTCCTATCCACCAGTCAATAAATACAGGAATGAAGAAGAAAGCAAAGTCTTCAGAGAAAGAAGACAGGAAAAGAAGAAAGCCATGTTGGTCGCCGAGACTCACGAGACAACTAAATCTAAAGAAGGCGGAGCTCGAAGTAGTGAAGCTGACTACTCAAGTGATTCTGAAGAAGAAGCCATGATCTGTCTTATGTCTAATGAACAAGATCAACCAGACCAAGAAGATGAGGTACACTCTACTCATCTCATTCAGATTCAGGTGATAGTGATTGTGATACACACACTTCATCACCCACTGATCTTTATGATTCATTAGGCAAAATTATGAAAGACCTTGAGCACATCAAATCCTCACACACTTCTAAATGAGGAAAACAGCCAAATTCAAAAGCCAAAACTCACACTGGCCTAAGGAGCTGAGTACTCTAAGTCACATAGCTGATGAGAACACAGAGCTGAAGGCTGAAAATGCTAAACTATCAGCAGAGATAGCTGCTGTAGAAAAGAGAGAAAATGACCTTAAAATGTGATTGCCTCATTTACAAAGGCATCCAAATCATTGGATGACCTTATCATGAGTCAAAAAGAATGTGGAGATAAGACATGCATAGGATTCAATTCCTTTGTGCACAGTCAAACTCCTAGAGTGATTTTGAAAAAAGGATCTTCAAGCGATGAAGCATCTCAAAAATCCAAAACACCAAATGTTGCACCCACATTCAATCCTAAGCACAATCACAAACAAACTGGCCTTGGATATAAAGGGAAGGAAAACAACCCGTTGAGTATGCTGAGAGGACAGCTGAGAAGAAATCCAGCAGAGGTTCTCAGCAAACTCCAAATAGAAAGTACTATGTGAAGAATAAACAGAGCTACCAAAAACCCCAGAAGTTTCATCAGAGAAAAACATATGAAGGGAATGGTAGAAACTACCTAAGCCAAGCTGATTGGAACAATGTGAAATATCAGCAAAGACCAATGGAATACAAGCCTAGATGGCAAAAACCTAAACCGCAGCAAAGGTCATTCCAAAGGCAAAAGAGCTATTATCAGCACACATATGCACCCAGGCACTACACTCAGAAATATCACAACTACCCCAAGAAAGCAATTGCTAAAACACACACACACAGGCATACAGACAAAAGAGACAGTTGTATGAACCTAAAGCCCCCAAGCAATTTACTAATGTGCACTATGATTATGGCACAGATAGATGACAACCTCTTAGAGTCAAATCATTTGGCTATAGGTTGGTTGGATCATCTTACAAAGACTAACCCCTCGGACCTGGCAAGTATGGGTATCTAAAAACTAATTTCCTTGATTGCGGGTTCAAAAAAAATAGCCGAGTGCCAAGAAACCTGGTATATGGATAGTGGTTGTTCCAGACACATGACAGGGAACAAGAAAAACCTGTCAAGATTCAAGGAGATTAGAGGTGCAAAAGTCATATTTGGAGGAAATGAAGCTCGGGGGAATTCAAAGGCACATGATCCATCAATAAAAATGGATTGGAAATCACGATGTTGCATATGTTGAAGGCCTCAACTTCAACCTCGTTAAGCATCGCCAACTCGTGACAAGGGTTACAATGTTGGATTCAATATGGGTGTGCCGATCAAAGATGTTTTGAATCAAATGAAATAGTCTTTGCAAGGATCAAGACAGAAGAATATGTATGTGGTAGATTGGTCTCTTTTGCCACACCAAGCACTTGTCTGTTAGCAAAGAGTACAGTAGAATCAAGTTGGTTTGTGGCACAAGAAGTCGAGTCATCTGAATTTCAAGACAATCAACAAGCTTACAAGGAGTCATCTTGTGGAAGGATTGCCAGACTCTGTGTACACGAAAGAAAGTGTATATGATGCATGCTAGATGGGAAAATAAATCAAATCTTCATTTAAGGATAAGCCTAATCCTTCTTCAACAAGGATATTGCATCCATTGCATATGGATATATTTGATATTTGTTCTGTTGAATCACCACATAAGAGGAAAGAAATACACCTTAGTGGTGGTGGATGATTATTCAAGATATACATGGACAATCTTCATGTGCAAAAAGAAGGAAACCTTGCAGAAGTTACCTCAGCTGATGAAAAGAGTTCAAAATGAAAAGAGCCAAACCATTATAAAGATAAGGTCTAACAGAGGAACTGAGTTTGTCAATGGGATAATTACTCGATTTGTTGAAAATGGTATTGCTCATGAGTTATCAATAGCAAGAACTCCACAAATGAGAATGGAGTAGCCGAAAGAAGAAACATAACTCTCAAGGAAGTTGCAAGAACCATGTTAGCTAAAGTCGGATTGCCTAAGAGATTTTGGGTCAAGCCATTAACACGGCATGTTATACTCAAAATAGATGCATGATTAACAGAAATTAACCAAGACTCCCTATGAAATATGGACAGGAGAAAGCCAAACGTTGGGTACTTCAGAATATTTGATGTAAATGTTTCATCCACAACAATGGCAAAGATAATTTGAAGGCTTTTGATGCTAAAGCGATGATGGTATCTTTTTGGGATACTCAAATGAGAGCAAAGCCTATAGAGTCTTGAACAAGAGGACTATGGTCATAAAGAGTCTATCCATGTGGTTTTTGATGAACCTAATGTGAGTGGTGAAGACATTGAAGAGATAGCTGATAAGTGAATCAACCAACTATGCAAAAGAGTCCCTATGTTGAAGATGAAGTAAGCACAATCAATGAAGATGAGATAGTCGAATCTTAAAGACAAATGTAAAGTCTACAACTGAATGAAGATGAAGGAGTTGTTCAAGACAACATAGTCAGCTGAGACTACTTTGAACCCACCGACTTACTCCAACCTGATGTGAGATGGCCGAGAGACCATCCACGAGTTAGTTATTGGAGATGTTAGAGATGGTGTAAGAACCAGATCCGAGCTCAAAGAAGCAATGTTCACTTGTTTTATTTCTCAAATAGAGCCAAAAGATGTGTCTCAAGCATTGGATGACACACATTAAATTCAAGCCATGCAAGAAGAGCTAAATCAATTTGAAAGAAACAAAGTATGGGAATTGGTGCAGAGACCAACCCATCAAAATGTTATTGGCACAAAACGGATCTTGAAAACAAGATGAATGAGGAAGGATCTGTGGTAAGAAACAAAGCAAGATTGGTAGTCAAAGGGTATTGCCAAGAAGAGGGAATAGATTTTGATGAAACATTTGCTCATGTTGCTAGATTGGAAGCAATAAGGATGTTTCTTGCCTATGTTGCACATAAGAACTTCACTGTGTATCAAATGGATGTGAAGAGTGCATTTCTAAATGGACTTTAGAGGAAGAAGTCTATGTTGAGCAACCTCCGGCTCGAGCGGAAGACTATTGGAGATAAGGTGTACAAGCTCAAGAGAACATTATATGGATTGAAACATTCACCAAGAGCATGGTATGATACATTGTCTCAATTTCTATCGACAATGGATTTACCAAAGACAAAGTGGACATGAGAACACTCTTGAGATTCAAGATGGAGAGAGTATACTACTTGTTCAACTTCAAACAAAGGCATCCCTTCAAATACCTTAGGATTTGAAATGGAGAGAGTATACTACTTGTTCAAATATATGTGGACGATATCATTTTTGGATCCACAAACAAAGAGTCTGTGTGATAAGTTCTCAAACCTCATGCAAGGCAAATTTAAAATGAGCATGATGGGAGAGCTGACTTTCTTCCTAGGACTTCAAGTCAAGCAATTAAAGGATGGAACTTTCATAAGTCAAACAAAGTACACGAGAGATTTAATGAAGAAATTTGGTATGGAGATGTGCAAGATTTCAAAGATGATCCTCTAATACCAAAAGAGAGCCACATGATCGCTCCTTGAGCTAAGAGAATCCTAAGGTATTTGAAGGGATGCCAGAAGTTGGCTTATGGTATCCAAGAAAAAGGTGGATTCAAGCTTATTGGTTATTCGGACTCTAACTATCTTTGGATGTAGAGTTGACAGAAAAGTACCTCCGTACATGTTAAATGCTTGGAAATAGATTAGTTTCCTGGTTTAGAAAGAAGCAAAACTCAATAGCCACATCTACAAATTGACGGAGTACATAGGCGTGAGGCATCTACACCACAGTTGTGCCCAAGTCTTATGGATGAGACAACAGCTGAGAGATTATGAGATTGAAGAAAAATAGATTCCAATTATGTGTGATAACACAAGTGCTATTGCAATCACTCAGAATTCTGTGTTGCATTCAAGAACAAAGCACATTGATGTCAGGTATCATTTTATAAGAGATCATGTTGAAGAGAAAGACATCACTTTGGAATATATCTCAACTGATAAGCAGTTAGCTGACATATTCACTAAGCCCTTATGTGAGTCAAGATTTGAAGAGCTCAAGAATGAGCTAGGGTTAATTGAGCTGAGTTGACACTCAAAAGACTCAATCGGAAGACATAGAAGATGAAAAATTGGGTAAAAAGCAAATTTCACTCAATAGCCGAGTGAATCAGGCGTATCGGAAAGTCAGCTGTATCGAGTTAGCTAATAGCTAAGTCATTGGATGAGAAGAGAGAAGCAGAGTTAAGTCACTTTGGATATGAGCTGAGTCATTTATGAGCTAAGTGACAAAAACGCAGTCGTTTTTAATGAGCATGAATGTTTTTAAGGATGACATCAGCATCATAATGATGGGTACAGTAAAAAGCTACACAGTAAGCATATGATTGGATATAAATGATGCCGCATTAAATGCGAGGAATTAAATGCAGTTTGACGTGCTTAATCTGAACCGTTGATCTCGATCAAAATTTCAAAATCCGAAGACATGTCCTTTCATAACCCTTATATATATATATACATTTTACAGCTTTCTCTCTCACATACGGAAATTGTTCACTTCAAGCAAAAAGAAAGCAAGCTATTTCTCTCCCAAAAACCCTAAGCGTCCTCAAGCAAGTTCGTCAAATTCTAATCGGTGGAAATCTCTAAAAATGGCACCGAAGTTTGATTTTGTTAAACTTTCTAAGCAAATCCACTCAGGATCGTCAGTGGACTTTGAAGGAATGGTGAAGTAGGGTTCCGATGAAACCCTTGTCAAGAAAATCGCTGAAATGCTAGAAAAGTCAGGTCTCAAGGCATTTCTGACTATGGAATACTCGCACACCTACCTAGAAGAGGTGGCGCGGTTGTATGTTAACGCGGAAGTGCGGGGATGAAGGAATCAAGTCTTCTCATCCACCGCAATGACATAATGATAAATGCTAAGGACCTTGCGAACACTTTGTTGTCGTCGAAAGGCATGAAGGAGATTAATGAAGCTGATGTTGATTTGGCTATTGCGTGGAAAGAGATAGCCAAACCGGAGTGCGCTGCTAAGGTGGTCTACACAGCTGATAAGAAGCTGCTGAAGGACGACGATCATAAATTGATGGATGTCGTCTCCAAATGTGTAAACATGAAGTTCGGAAGCTTTAATCAGTTGTCCAAGACTAAGCTGATCGTCATGGCTGCGATCATGCAGGGCAAGAAAGTAAACTAGGCTGAGTTCGTATACAGCAGACTCTGCCAGAATGTGATGAATATGTCATTCAAGGAAGATGAATCCTTTGGAGGATCTCTTGGATATGGCCTCGTGATTGGCCACTTGATGGAAGTGAAGGGCATTCCCCTTCGACATGGAAAACCCTTCCATGTCAACAAGAAGATGTTTAGGGCGAACCTCTCTGGAGCCCAGAGGAGAGCCCACGCAAAGAAGGCGGAAACAAGTGAGGGGAATCAGCTGAACCCGAGGACACAGCTGCTACCCCTCCTCCCAAGAAGAAAGCTGCCCATGCAACAAGCTAAGAAGAAAGTCGCTCCCGCAGCTAAGATAAAGAATGCACCGCCCCCGTGCCCGTGCAGCGAATCGCCCGCCCATGTCGTCCTGCCCCTACGGCCAGAGGCCGAGAAGGAACCCCCCGAATCCCTTCTCCACCATACGAAAGAAAAGGATCGCCAAGTCGAGGAAGGCGACTCCTCCAAGAAGAATGCCCAAGTCCGAATCAACACGAGAACTCATTCTAGTTCATCCAAGAAAAAAAGAGACGTAAGAAACTCGAATTGGAGAAGACAGTTGAATCGCCACTCACCGAGAAAGCATCCGAGATCACAAACTCGGGAAGTGCAATCTCCTGAAGTAATTGATGAATCTAACAAGATCGCTGAAGGTCATCGTGAGTCCCGATGAAGACTCAAATGGCGTCGGCAAAGCGAGAGGGAAGCAGTGAGACAACCGAACATCCTGTTGAAAAAGTTGTCTCTCCACTGCCATCGATCTTTGCGAGGAGAGGAGCGGCAGAATATCTTGCCTTCAATCCCAGAAAAGGAAGGACAAGAAGAAGATGAAGATGATGATGTAATCATGTACTCTCCAGTATATCCAGACATTCAGCGCCGTCTCGAGAGAATGGAGAGCATGGAAGTTACATCATTCAAGTGCACGCTTTGCTCACCCTATGTACGTTGAGAAAGAGGAGGAATTGTTGCGATTTCTCGTAGTTAATACTGTGCTTCAGGCCCTAAATGAAGATAACTGCATGGACATTCTCCACATCTTCAAGGAGAAGGAAAAAGCCAAAGCAGTCGAGGAAGCACAAGCTCTTGAGAAAGCAAAGATAT
Organism: Rehmannia glutinosa; assembly: GCA_016081115.2. Classification (NCBI taxonomy): domain Eukaryota; kingdom Viridiplantae; phylum Streptophyta; class Magnoliopsida; order Lamiales; family Orobanchaceae; genus Rehmannia; species Rehmannia glutinosa. Next base: position 67,747,377 of record CM071934.1, on the reverse strand, counting down.
GCACGTTCACTGGAACTCACGAGCATACTCATGAAAATCTAGCTGAGTACACAGACAATGACGAGGATATGGATCCCATTGCTGCAGCAGAGAAGTCAGACATGCAACAAGCAATGAGAGAATCCAGGCGGTTGCATGAGCAACAATTATTTGAAGGACCAGGAGAGTCGTCTCAATCTCTCCTGCAAATCGACCCTTTGGGAGTGGTGCAGCAGATTGCCACAAACATCGCTGTAACCACGTCCCCGGTACTTTTGGAGGATGGGTCCAAGGGAATTGCTAATGAAACTGGGATTTTGGGCACCCAAGTTGAGCCAACCCCTGAAGAAGGTGTTTTACCACCTGCCCCAGCGGCTGAGCATTCAATAGAAAAGGCCGCGAGTCGGGCAAGACATGACCCCATAATCGATCACTCAGCTAGTGTGCCGGTGGGGGAAACTCTCTCCACCACTGCAGCGGCGATCGGAGGATGTTGCGAAGACTCCAACTTGAAGCAAGGAGGCAAGTGGAAATCGAGAAACAACCACAACAGAGTGACATTGACGGCTCGGACGATTGAGTCTGTCCCCACCAAATGTCACCGCTTTGAAGGCTAATGACACTGTTTCTTACGTTGAGGCACAGATGGAGATGCCCCGGGAGTTAACACTGTGGGCAGTGAAAGTGCAATCCTAGGGGTTGAGACTCCTATGGATGCCATGGTCCAAGACCCTAAGACAGCTGCGACTGTCGAAGGGAATATTGAAGGCCTCGCTGTAGTTGAGACTGTTGGAGGTAGTGAAGGCCCAAGGGAGGTTGAGACTTCCCTGGGTAAAGCTCAAGAGACACAGAACATTCCTCCTGTTCAAAGCACTGAAATAGAAGAGGAGATAAGTGCACTTCATGACTCCCATGAGAACTTAGACACATCATTCTTGGGGTCTGAAGATGAAGCTGAGTCCACTCCAGTTGCAGATCCAAAGGACCCAGCTGAGGATGTTCTCAAAACTACAAGTCAACTAAGTGATAAAGTCGCTCATCAAAAATTGAATTTTGATGATGTGCCAAGCCTCCAAGTGTCATCATCATCCGATGATGCTGATGTTGCAAAGCAGAGAAACCGGTTATTCACTTAGAAAAATCCATCGAGACCGAAGACGCTGTTAAGACAAACCGAGGCTCGATCCACCGGGCAAAGCAAACAATACAATAGCCCGGCTGAAATCGAGTCAATAATCGCGAGCTCCCACACCGCAGCATGAACGACTACCCCCTCTGTCATAGGCTCCCACAAGTGTGACCATCGCCAACGATGCTATCGCAATGAGGCACAAGAGTCTGAATCATCACAGGCACAACCCTCACAAACCATCTCATATGTGAGTGACGATGCCTTTCCAAAGATATTTCCTTTCACGCCGATCCTACCGTTTGGGAGAGGAGACCGAGCAAAGAAGATTCACCATGAGAGAAGATCCAATCATCCCTACTGACACCATTGTTCCAGCCGCGTTCAACTTTGCTGAAGAGTGGCCTGCAGCTGAATCAAGTGAGACAGCTGAGTTTTGTGAGATCTTCAAGAAGATCTGTGAAGAGATTGAAAAGATCAAAAGACATCAGGCCTTGCTCGACTTGCTACTAGACAACAGAGGCGCTACCCTCACAACAGACTTGAGAGGGATAGTGGTGCGGATCCGCGAATGGTCTCAACAGCAATCTGCCATGCGAATCGAGCAAGTTCATTATTTTAAAGCACTGTATGGCATAATGCTCGTCTGGATGGTGACAATCTTGATCCAAGCAAAGGATGCAGGCGTACATTGAAAGGTTGCATGCTTCTCACAAAACAAAAATGGAGCTACTGCGTGAATTTCAGAGAAAAGAAGTTCTGCGCCTTTTTTTTTTTACTGAATCAGAAGAATATAATTGAATATTCAGTTTTCAACATTGTCTGCAAAGGTTAAAAAGACATCAGTTGCAGGCATTAATAAAAAAACCATTGCCCTAAAATGCAACTTCAAATTGCCTTGTGCTTCAACTTCATGAAAAATAATAATGAAGTTCTGATCAAGATTGGCACGAATATAAATTGTCGTGGGTCGAGAGAAAAGTCCTTTTGTCCGCATTTGTTTGTACATCCACTTTGCCGATTCTCGGGAGTTACCTCACCGCCTAGAGAACGGATGACAGAGCCACCACGCACGAGCTAATCTTGCAAAGACTCCTCCAGCGATAATCCCTTCACCAATCCATACAAAAATCCACTCGCAAAGAGGTCACCAAGACCGGTTGCGTCAATCGCTGACTCCCGATTGTTGGAACACATGCGATCTCTTCCCCGTGTTTTGCAATACACCCCTTTGAGCCTAATGTCACCACAGCCCATTGGGTGTGTTTCGCCAAAAATTCAAGAGCGGACTGGATCCGCATTGTCTTCACCACTTAACAGTTCTGAGGCTTCATCCTCATTGGCAAAACGAAGGTCTATGCTTCCGATTCTAGTAATCGTAAGAGTGGCAATCGAAACTTCCTCACCATCTCAAAACTCGCGCGGATCTAGTGAAACAAACACTTTCTTGTTTGGCAATCTTAATGGCGGCTGAATAACTTCAATATTAAATATTGAATATCTCAATACCAGCCACTTGGAACCTCTCAAATCTGCCATAGCCAGATCATTTGCGTGAACTTTTATGGCACTACCGAGACATGGCCGCATTGTTCGATTGCCCAAATCATCAACTAAGCAAACACACTGCGGTATGCCCATTTTTTAGCCTCAATCTTGAGAGATCGACTTTGTAAAACCTCAAGTTATCAATAAACAAGATTCCCGATCATCATCCCCATAAGCCCCAATTATCCCACAAGTAATCCCAAAACCGGCAGCCAGACCTCGAATTGTATTGGCAACACTCCCACCTGCTATGGTCTTCAATGGAGATGTATTTTCCGGTGAAACATTGATATGGTTATGAACCTCGCTCAAAATGAACTTCAACTCTTTGGCAGCAATAGGGAAGGAGCCACCGGGCTCCCCGGGATTCGGGGAGAGGAGGAGCAATCAACTCTTGCCACGTGGTCCACGTGGCGACGGTTGTTGCCCCAAGATATCACCGGGCGCGGCAAGCAAAGAACAACATCGGTCGCATTTTTGTTGTTAATTTTGCGCTGTATTTCAACACCCATCTTTTTTATGTTTATTGTTTTTCAGGGGTAAAAATATTATAGGGTTTTTGAGAGAGGATTTCCCCTCCAACCGATTGTGTTTTTGCTCTGCTGCCCCTTTCCACCATGAATGTGAAATTCAGCCTCCTCATGGCTGAAATGAAAATAGTGGCAGCCGAGTCCAAAGCTACTCACTCAGAATTTCACACAGCTTACGCAGTAGCAGACTCCAAACAGAATTCCGCGCTCAGCAGACTCAACTTTATGCTCGCAGGCATGTTCCCTGAGGTCCCTCTTTCCTTTGATGATTGCAAAAAGGGGGAAGAGGAATCTCTAAGGGAGTTGAAAGAAGAAAAGTTGAAGGAATCTGCAGCTGAGAAGAAGGGAAAAGCAGCTGAGGGGGAACATTCAAAGGATTTGACGTTAATGATTGCTAAAACCCCTTAGCAAGGTCAAGTCACAACCTCTATCATGAGCAACTCCCTGTAACCCTTCCAATGGGACACTCCGCTATGCCAATAGCAGAAAGAAGGAAGATCATTGAAGCAGAAATTAAGGAGTTCTCCGAGAAACAGGAAGCTCGTGTTCAGAAGATTTTAGAAGAACATGGTGGACTCCCAGCTGAATTAAGCAAGGCTCTAATCGACCCTCCCAATGAATTAATGCAGCATGGTGGATCTGAGCCTAGATCCATGGAAGAATTCAAAACACTATAAGTTGAAGGCTACTTCTTAGGGGCTGTCTCTAACCAAAGCATGGGATCTATCTTAGGGAAAAGGACTGGAGGTATGCAAGACAGCTGAGAAACAGCAAAGCTCTAGTAGACACTCAGCCTGAAAATTCAAAGCTCCTGTTCAGTACACTCTCAGAGAAAGAGGAGTTGAGTCAGGAAAAGAGCAAAAAAGGGATATCGTGTATTGGACTGGGCACGATCATTTGGTGAATTTAGAAGATCAACCCAAAATTGAAGAAGCCAAAAGAAGAATGGCAGCAGAAAGTGTCAAAGCCCAACGCGAATGGGAGGAAGGGCAGAAAATGGATGACCCTGCTGCAAAGAGAGCTTACAAAAAGAAGAAGGAAGAAGAAGAAAGGAAAAAGAGAGAAGAAAAAGATAAAAGGATAAAAAGAGCTGATGACTTTGACAAAGCTGAAGAGGAAAGAAGGAGGTAGCGAAGGCGACGAAGTGTTGCTGCGAACCCTTCATGTATTTTACTTGTGTAAATACACTTTTGTAAGTCGTCTGTATACTTAGTGAAGTTTTCTGTAATTTCTCACTTTGTATTAGTATCCTAGCATAGATTTCTGTATTTTTCTTTGAGATAGAATGCTCTGATACCAAATGTAAATAGCTGTGTAAAGGACAAGAATGCTATAATCAATAAAATGAACTATTCTACGCATACATTCTTTGTTATTGCATTGTCTGTATGTATCTTTGCTATTTATATCTTGTTGAATGTTTGTAAGTTTTGGCATCATCAAAAAGGGGGAAATTGTTGGGAAATTTATTTTACAGATTTTGATGAATGCCATGTAAAACTTAAACTAGAAAGTTGGCACCCCATTTTCCTTGTAATTTTCATTGTAATAGATAGGGCTGGAAAAGCTGAGTCAAGTCAGCTACGCTTGGAAAATACAAGAAGTCAACTGAAGACCGAAGTGAAGACTCCGCTGTGGAACAGCTGAGTATGGCCAAGATAGAAGATCAAGAACTCGACTGAAGTTGTATCAGCTGAGGAACAGCTGTGTAAAAGTCAGTCAAAGTCAACTCAAGAAGCCAAGTCTCAAGTTGAAGTGACAGATGAGTCTTCCAATGATTAGAGCAGACTCAAGTCACCTAGGAAAAAAAAGGCAGCAGCCAAGAGGAGTTAACTGAAATGAATTCGTTGCACAGAAGTTGAGAAAATTACTTAAATAAGTAATACTTCCGTTGCACAAAAGGAATAAACTAATGGGAAGCACTGCACCTCGTGTCAGAACCTGAAAAGCTGCAAAATTCATTTAATACGAGGAAGGGTCTACATCTCAAGATTGAGGACCAAGAAAAGACAAGCCAACGAACACTAGTGACTTTTGAAAATCAGCCTATCTCTTCAACGGGCAGATTTTTGAAAGTTCACTATAAAAGGCTGAGAAAATTCATTGAGAAAATGTTACCTTGCAAACCTGATAAATCAAGCATTATTCAAGCTATTAACCTGCAAATATTCTCAAGAATATTCAAGCAAATCCTCAAGCCTGAAACTCGAAAGAAATTGATCCAACACAAGCTGTGAAGGAAAGACAACTTCAAACCTGTTGAAGAGGAAACTTTTGAATCAAAAGGGGTCTACTTTCCAAGGAGGATCGTAGGAAGGTTCAAGGTCGAACCAGTATCAAGTTATTGGAGGGCTTCGTGATCAAATCCAAAAGCTTGAGAAAGTGAGCTGAAGTAGCAAGGCAGCTGCCCTGTGAAGAAGCTAGTAGGAAAAGAAGCCAGCTGTGTGACCAAGGCTGTCTCTAGACTGTTGACCACTTTGTAAACATATCTTTTACATAGTGGATTCCTCTAGGAGTTGGAGAAGAGAGGATTAGAAGAATTACCCCTTCTTCGAACCTCTATAAAAATTAACTGTGTCATTTATTTTTCAGCACATTTACATTTCTGCATACTTACTTTATATCTGCTGATAAACTTATTTTGCTATCCAACTGATTAATAACCAAGTGCTAAAATCAAGTGTTAAAACAAGTCAAAGGGTGTTAAGTCTTCCGCTGATAAAATCAACACAGCCAAGTTAAGGTTCAGGTTAAACAACTAGGTTACTCTATCAACAGCTCTATCGAGTCTGTTGAGTGGCTAACTCAGTTGAATAACCAACTTAGTTGTCCCTCAAGGACTCAGTTGTTTGTGTTAACTCTGTAATGTTTTAAAAGGACTAAAATCGAAAAATTGGTAAGGTTTATTCAACCCCCCTCTAAACCTTACTCACACCCCTTGGGACCTACACCGAATAGGCTTCTCCAACGGATGTTGAACTGTAAGAGGTAGGATAGTGGAGACGGGGCCGGGGTTGGAAGTAGAGGCTTTGGGAACCGGCTCCCTTGCCGGATAATTAGACTCAGAGTCCATCGACGGTTGATCAGGAGTGTCATCTGAAGCAAGAGCCTCAAAAGTGTTACTCATATGTATATCAGAAGGGCAAGTGACTATTGTAGAGGTAGGGGATCCTGCTCGCATAGCCGAACCTGTATTTCCCATTGAGTCATCAACGGCCTTGTCCTTGTCCTACTGCATAGGACGGTAAACTTTACGGACCTTGGAACGACCCCGTTGCATTGAATGTTGACGTGCCGCTGAAGCACTGGGGTGTCCCTGATCAGGAGAGGCACGCCTTTTTGTGGTGGAGGTCCCCGTGGGGGTTATACGGCAAGAAACCGTTGAATGTCCCATAACTCTGCACTTCGAACAAAATTCTAGTAACTTCTCATAACTTACTGACACAAAGGAACACTGGCCAATTCGTTCCACCATGATGTGATCCTCCAACAGTTTCGGCAGATTAATATCCACTAACACCCGGATGAAATGCCCCAGAAAACCATCAAGCGATCGATGGTCAATTTGTATTGGATTCCCAATCGCACTGGCGATCCCAAGATGGTATTAGGATCCCAGTACTCCAAACTGAGCTCGAAGATTCGGACCCAAACACTTGCCACCGACGTGTGTACCTTGTACGGATTGAAGTCCGGGACCCATGGAGAGAGCCGAATAGTTCCCAGATTAAGCGCCCAATTAATACGTAGTTGAGCCCAAGCCCGATCCCGCCTATTAGAAAACTTGACACAAAAAAATTCCTTACCCAAGGGGATTAGTTTTCAATCATTTTTAATTCCCCATATTTCTAATAGACGTTTATGCAAAAGCATAGTCGCCCATGGCTTGTTGCCCTTTCCTTAAATCACCCTTCCAATCAATGAATAAGAAAATTTGGCGAGACGTTGTTGATAAACATTTTCATCAATAGTAATGGAATAATAATCTCCCTTTCTTACGGGTTTAGGGATCGAATGGGATTTCCCCGAAATAACATGCAAAAATGTGGTGAAATTACCTTGGCCCTGTGTAGTTGAATCCATCACTTGGTTAGAACCTGAAACAATTTTAGCAAAAGAGTGGCCAAAATTGGATTGAGCATTAGTATTATGAGCCAAATGTCGGGGGTTCGATTCATAAACTGATGTCGTTGGGGGAGAGCTTCCAGCAATCTGGGATCCATTCATTGAAATAGCATCCGGGCGGGGGCCTGTGGAGGGGATCCCATGCAGATGGCAGACGGCGGCCCATGGGTCATCACCCCCCTGCAACCGTCCCCCATAAGGTAGCACAAGGGGGCCGGCCCCCCCATGGCAGGTTGCGGTCATGGGGGGAAAGGAGGGCGCCCCCCCAATATAGCCGCTAGCATTGGGCTGGGGGGCTTGTCCCCTTTGCGGCCCTCCCATAATTCATAACAGCAGCAGCACCGTGCGAAGGAGGGAGCAGATGTGCAGCAGCAGCAGCGGAAGGCGACGTTGCAGGCTGCTCGGCGGACAGGAGCAGGGTGTTAGGGTGCGCGGCATGGGCGTCACGCAGGAACACTTGGTGGGGGGACCAGACCGTCGCGAGTGGACATGGCGGGAGCAGAGGACGCTGCAAGGCCCGAGGACGATTGGTGCGGCACGAAGTTGGATGGCAGTCCATAGGAGACGAGCGACGTGGACGATGAGGGGTGAAGGGGCTGGTTCCCATCGCGCAATTGAGATCGAGCATGATGATAAGGGACGAAGTTGGATGTTAAATTAGAAAAAGAATCCGATGGGACCATGTTGGTGGCTGCCGGCAGCGACGCCGGAGGCATTGGAGTGGGAAGGCCGATCGGAAATCAGGAGAGAGAAGAGAGAAAAAACCCTACCATAATATGTGACTGCATTCTAAAAGGGGAGAAAGATACCCAATTTTTTTTTATTTTTTTTAATAAGTTGGGAGTACTGGATGGAGGGGAGGAGATAAATTCCAAATAAACTGAAAGATACAGGGTTCGAACCCTGGTTAAAACCCTTATAAAGGGTTAGTGGTACCACTTGAGCTACAAGCTAGTGGTGGCATGTGCATTATGTTATGAGGCTCAGAACTCAGTGTACCATATGTTTACCTCGTGTCATTTTGCAGCGGGTGTTTGGGGTTGGACTCAGGATGCTTTCCAAGTGGTGTTACCATTAGAAGGGGGCTTTAATCATCTCTGCATTTTTGCTATGCAACTACAGTGTGGTCCCAAAATTGCAGCTCTATGGAAAAGAGCTTATTTATCTGCCATTTGGATTATTTGGCACTTCTGTAACCGCTGGATTTTTTAGGGAGTTAAGCCACAAATTGCACTAGTTATTTGTCATTCTTCGGGCTTTTATCTCTGGATGTCAGGTTTGGTATTGGGTCCCATGTCCAATTTTATTTTTGATTTGATGTGTCTCCATAAATTGCAGGTTAAGGGGAATATTTGGCAGGCTCGTAGGATGCACGTTGTGAGTTGGCATCCCCGCTTACTGGTTGGATGAAAGTTAATATTGATGGTTGCGTGTACGGAGCCCCGAGTAGGTGTGTGGTTGCGGGTGTTTATCACAAGTATAGGGGTTTCTTCATGGGGTGCTTTATTCAAAAGATTGGCGTTGGGTTTGCTTTCCAAGTGGAGTTAATGGCGGCTATCTTTGTGATTGAGCGGGCGTATCGGAGAGGGTGGCGCAAGCTGTGGCTCGAATCTGACTCCACTTATGGTTGTGATCTCTTATTTTTGCGTTCATTGAAGGTCCCATGGAAGTATTACGGACGCTGGTGTCGTGCTTTATATTACGTTTGCAAGATGGAGCTCATGCTATCACACATTTTTTGGGAGGGGAATCATGTGGCCGATAAACTATCCAAGATGGATGTCCCCCTTGACTAGTCGCACATGATGCCAGAGGAGATTCATTCGAACATTCAAGATGATGTTGCGGACAAAGTATTTTTTTGCATTATTTAACTTCGGGGGAAGGGAAACATGTAGCGGCAACACACATGGGTGGTCCGTGCTCATAGACATGACCTTTGCATTTTCGAGCTCTGGTTTTTTGATGATCAGCAGGACGCACGGTCTGCCCATTCGAGGGGGCACAATCCATGCATATATTCGTATTAGAAGATCTTTATTCGAAAACACACACGGGTTGCCCATGCCTTCTCGCACGGGCCGTGCGTGGATTGTTCTCTTTGTTGGTCTTCGACTAGACACACGGGCTGATCGTGCTCTTGGACATGACTCGTGCGCATTAGCGATACGTTTGCCTTTTTCATTTCTTCTGGGGGTACTCTTTTTCCTACCAAGGGTTTTCTCACCAGGGTGGGTTTTACCTTGGTAGGTTTTAATGAGGCCCCCATTGTTTTCACTACCTGGTCGGCTTGTGACCAGGGTCCGTCATTTCATTTCCTTTTAGATAGGTTTGGTTTATTAACATATTCTGGTTTTCTCCTTTTCCTTATTGCTAGTTGTTTGTCATTGTAAACAACAACTTACACTTTTCTTTTTTATTATATATTTTTCAATTATCAAAAAAATATTCCCATAATATTCTAATGCGACCTTGAATATGAAGAGAGACCCGAGAACCAAAGAAAATAGTAGTAGATTTGTTGGGGTTAAAAACCTGCCCCAAAATATCCGCGTAAACCCCCAAAAGATCAACTATCTGTCGCGCATTTCCAGAGGTAGCTGCACATAAAATGATAATATCATCTGATACATACCTGATGAGGGAAACTCTATATGACGAGGTGCCAAGAAAGGCATAATCTGACGTGTGGAAACAACAAAGCCAATGATTTTAACAAGAACCTCTTCAGCCATGCAGAATAACAATGGAGAAAGTGGATCACCTTGACGAACTCCTCGAGTGCACGGAAAATAACCCACCGGGGAACCATTCAACAAAACCGACACTCTAGCAGAATGAAGGATAATCCCAATCCAAGTAACAAAAGTATTCGAGAAACCAATACGACGAAGCACATGTATTAAAAACTACCAACTCAGAGTATCAAAAGCTTTACGAATGTCAATCTTCATAATCATGTTCTTATCAAGATGAGTCTGCAAAATGTTGAAACCCTCCGAGACCAGCGGAATACAGTCATGAATCTGCCGACCCAGAATAAACCCAAACTGCATAGGGGGATATATTTACGGATAATCAACCCAAATCTAGAGGCCAGGTTTTATTAATGATCTTGAAAAGGAAGTTATCACTATGGGCAGGAAATTATCCACAGTGTTAGCATCTTTACTTTTTGGAAAAAGGACCATAAAACTCGAATTCAGCCCCGACGGCAAATATGAGTGCACGAAAAAATGACTAACCGCATGAATCACATCTAAAGCAATAATATCCCAATAATGCTGATAAAAATCCCAATAAAACCATCAGGGACTGGAGAGCTATCAGCACCCAGATTAAACATCGCCTCCCGAATCTCCAAGGTTGAAAGTGATGTGAACCGTAGCAACAAACGAGCATATGACACAAACAACAATATGTTGTTAACCCAAGATCTTCACTAGTTCGATTAAAGATGGTGGAATAACCTCGACCCGTTGCTTTGCAGAGCAAGAACCTCGGTATGTGAAGATGCCACAAGCAATTATGGATTATTGCCTGATAAGTCGATAATTGCAACAAGAAACGTAAATCTTGAAGCACTTGGAAAAACACTCAATTTGAGAGTAAAAATATGAATTCAATTGATAACTCATGAAAAGAACAAGTGTTCACCCTTATATGGGATCCCAAACCCTAACCGTACTAGGAAATAACTTAAAAATCGAAAAGGAAATAAAAACTGAACATACTCAAAAAAATGCAGACGTAAGCACGGCCGTGTTGCTGAACACGGCCAGGCCGTGTTCATCACGACCTTGCCGAACACGGTCGTGTAAATAAGCACGACCAGCCGTTTTCATCGCGTCATTTCCGAACACGGCCGTGTGATTAAGCACATCCAGGCCATGTTTCTCACGGTGCTCACCCCTTCGCCCTTGTCTTTGATTTTATCCCCTGCTCGTCCCAAACTCTAAATATCAACTCAAGATGCGGCCTTAAAGGTTTATTTGGCCTCCAAAACATCAAAATGACTCAAAACAAATCAAACTATGACTAACTACGATAAACAAATACAAGACACTATTGAGCACTTGATTACAAAGTCTTCAAGATGCAACATGACTTGTATCCCATGGCATCCTTCACTTGATCAGTCTATGTTGGACTTTTGAATGTTGACGATGCGAATCAATTGGACCATCCAAACATCTTCCTCCATCGGCAATGCACTCCCCGTCTCCTTTTGAAAGACTTGAATCAACCCATTGAGTGCTTCTTTGAACTTTCTTGCTCAAGCCCTCGTCACCGTACCAACTAGCACTACTACTGTGTCTTTCGTCCATGGATTCTCATCATTCTCCTCCTCTTGAGAAAGATTTGTCCTCAAATCCGAATTTGCATCAAATGGACTAAGATCAGCAACATTAAAAGAAGCACTAATCCCATACTCGCCCGACAAGTCAATCTTTTAAGCATTATCATTGATTCGCTTAAGCACTTGGAATGGGCCATCTCAACGAGGCTGAAATTTGGACTTTCGTTGGGCCGAAATCATTCGGGGTGCATATGTACCCAACCCTAATCACTCGGCTCAAACACCATCTTCTTACGACGCTTGTTAGCTTGTGTTGTGTACTGCTCTGTTCTCCGTTCGATATTGAGCCTTGCTTTCTCATGTAACTGTTTCACAAAGTCAGCTTTCTTCTGCCCATCGAAGTTTTTTTTAATAAGTTGAGACAATTGGTTGGAGGGGATGAGATAAATTCCGAAGAAATTGAAAGATACAGGGTTCGAACCCTGGTTAACACCCTTATAAAGGGTTAGTGATACCACTTGAGCTACAAGCCAGTGGTAAAAATAAAATTTAGCATCAGCGCTTGTGGGTTCTGCCCATCGAAGTTAACATGCTCAGAAATAGGTAATGGTGATAAATCCAATGGGGTTAGCGGATTAAAACCATAAACAAGTTCAAACGGTGAAAACTTCGATGCAGAATGAACATGATGATTATAAGCAAACTCAATATGCGGTAAACACTCTTCCCATGTTTTAATATTCTTTTTAATGATAGCCCTTAACAACATGGACAAAGTTCTATTTACTACTTCAGTTTGATTGTCCATTTGGGGATGACACGTAGTAGAAAATAACAATTTAGTTCCCAGTTTTCCCCACAAGGTCTTCCAAAAGTAACGTAAGAACTTAACATCCCTATCCGAAACAATGGTCCTAGCATACTATGCAATCTCACAATTTCTCTAAACAACAAATCAACAATCAAAGATGCATTATCAGTTTTATGACAAAGAATAAAATGTGCCATCTTTGAAAAACAATCTACGACAACAAATATAGAATCGGACCCGTGTTTAGCTCTCGGAAGCCTAAAACAAAGTCCATAGAAATATCAACCCAAGGTGTTGTTGGTATGGGTAAGGGCGTGTAAAGACCTTGGTTTTGAACTCGAGATTTAGCTTGCCTACAAGTAACACATCTAATACAAATACACTCAACATCGCGCTTCATATGTGGCCAATTGAAATGCTCTTGCAAGACTGCTAAGGTTTTGGCTACCCCAAAATGTCCCATAAGACCCCCACCATGTGATTCCCTCACTAGTAAGTCTCTCAATGAACATCCAGTAATGCACAATTTATCTTCTTGAAATAGAAAAACCATCATGTCGATAAAATTTATCCACCGCCCCTTTTTCGCATGCAACAAATGACTCAGTAAAATCAAGATCATGCAAGTACAACTATTTAATATGTTCAAACCCAATGAAATTAGCATCTAAAGTAGAGATAAGAGTGTACCTCAAAGATAGCGCGTCTGCTACAACATTAGTCTTGCCTTGCTTGAACCGGATGATGTACGGAAATGTCTCGATGAACTCAAACCAGCGCGCGTGTCGCTTGTTCAACTTTTGTTGCCCCTTGAGATACTTTAAAGACTCGTGATCAGTGTGAATTATGAATTCCTTTGGCCATAAATAATGCTGCCACATTTTTAAGGCCCGAACTAAAGCATACAACTCCTTGTCGTACGTTAGGTAGTTCAAGGCCACCCCACTCAATTTCTTGCTAAAGAACGCATTCGGTCGCTCGTCTTGCATCAATACGGCTCCAATTCCAATGCCCAACGTATCTCACTCGATCTCAAAAACCTTGGTAAAATCCGGCAATGCTAGCAAAGGTGCATGTGTTAACCTTTCTTTAGGTAACTCGAATGCCTTGTCTTGGGCTTCACCTCATTGAAACGGAACACTCTATTTAATGGTCTCCGTCAATGGCATTGCGATATTGCTAAAATCTCGTACAAACCTCCGATAAAAACTCACAAGCCCATGGAAACTACGAACTTGACTGGCCGATGTTGGCTTAGGCCAATCGTGAATAGCCTTAATTTTCTCCCCATCCACAGTGATTCCCCTTGAGCTCACTACAAATCCCAAGAATATCAATTGCTCGGAACAAAATGTGCACTTCTTGATATTTGCATACAGTTGCTCTTTCCTCAACACTTGTAAAATGGCCTACAAATGGTCTAAGTGTTCGTACAATGATTTACTATAGATGAGGATATCATCAAAGTAGACCAACACAAACTTACCAATAAACGCCCTCAAAACATGGTTCATCAATCTCATACATGTGCTCGATGCATTAGTTAGCCCAAACGGCATAACTAACCACTCAAACAAAGCATGCTTGGTTTTAAAAGCCGCTTTCCACTCATCTCCTTCCCGCATACGAATCTGATGGTATCCGCTCCTTAAATCTATCTTGGAGAAGATGTTAAACCCATGAAGCTCATCCAACATATCATCCAAGTGAGGTATGGGGTGTCGATACTTAATAGTGATGTTATTAATAGCCCAATAGTCCACACACATCCTCCACGATCCATCTTTCTTTGGAACTAGTAACACTGGAACTGCACACAGACTCATACTCTCCCGAATGAGTTTTTTACTCAGCAATTCATCAACTTGCCGCTGCAATTCCTTGGTCTCCTCCGGGTTGGACCTATACGCCGGTCAGTTTGGTAAAGACGCCCCGGAGTGAAGTCAATCTGGTGCTCAATCCCCTGAATAGGTGGTAACCCATCCGGCATCTCGTCTGGAAACACATCCTCGAATTCCTGCAACAAAGACAATACAAAACTAGGCAAATCGGGGTTAAAACTGTCAGTAGATAAATAAGTGCCCTTGTAAACCAAGAGTATCATCGAACAACCACTCGTTATGGCTTTCCTAAGGTCAATATTTTTGCCATTAAATTTATTTTTCCCTCGTTTCTTACCTCAAGGCTATTCGTCCCCCCCTTTTGTTTTTTGGCCCTCTCATTAATGTTACTCTCCTTTTTCCCGATTATCTCTCGTGCCTCACTTCTACCCTTAGCCAGACCCTCACTTTTGTTTTCCCTCAAGCTCTCCTTTTTCTCGGCTTTATTTTGATTTTTCTTCTCACTAGCCGAACTCTCTTTTTCTTTTGCCTCTCCTAACTCTCGATTTTATTTGATCCTCATAAATTTCTTTTGGAGTCAAAGGAAGAAGTACAAAATGCATTTGGTTATAGACAAGAGTATACTGGTTGGTGTAACCGTCATGATGTACTCTCCTATCAAACTGCCATGGCCTACCCAACAAGATGTGCCCCGCCTGCATCGGCACAATGTCACACACCACCTCATCTTTATATCCCCCTATTTGGAACGCTACTCTCTCCTGCTTATTGATTCACATCTCCCTACAATCACTTAACCACTGCAATTTATACGGTTGTGGGTGTTTCATCGTTGGAACCCCCAGTTTCTCTATCAACTTCATGCCAGCTACATTAGTGCAACTACCACTGTCTATAATGACGCGACACACCTTTCCATTGACAAAACACCTTGTATGAAAGATGTTTTCTCGCTGGACTTCCTCATCTGACTTAGGATGAATACTCAGCACCCTCCGGGACACTAAAGACAATGCATCCCCCCTCGTCGGCTCTACTACATTTGTAATATCCTCCAACTCCGGCATATCACTATAATTCGTCTCTCCCTCACTTTCTGACTCCGATTCTCCATTATCACACAACACCAACACCCTTTTATTTGGACACTGACTAGCAATATGCCCAAAACTGTGACACTTAAAGCATGTAATATCCCTCGTTCGAGTAGTACAGGGTTCGAAATGACCTGAGGGTTTAGGCTTGGCCGCTCTCCCCCTTTGCTCTATTGTTTTCGAACTCTGCTCCTCTTTTTTGTTAGTGTTCGACTTCCATGCATTGGAGTTAGAACTCGGTGCCTGTCGGTTGAAACCCCTCCTCTTGGGCTGCTGCTCAACTTACACCGCCATGTGCACCATCTCCTCAAGATCGACACAATGATGTAAGTCGACGACATCTGCTATTGGAGTATTCAATCCTGCGATAAATCTTGCAATCATAACCTCCTGATCCTCCTCTATATTAGCCCTCTCCATCAGCATCTCCATCTCTTTATGATATTCCTCTATGCTCTTAGACCCTGTGTCAATCTCTGCAACCTTTAATAGATGCCTCGGTAATAATGATTTGGTATGAAATGACGTCGCATCAAACTTCTCATCTCTTCCCATGTGGAAATGGGTCCCTCGCCACTTTTTCTCCTCGAAACCATTAATTGATCCCACCAAATAATTGCATAGTCCGAGAGTTCAGTTGAAGCCAATTTCACCTTTTTCAATTCGGAGTAATTCTGGCATTCAAAATCATTCTCGATTTTTCTATCCCAATCCAGATAGGCATCTGGATCACTCTTTCCCTGAAACGATGGGATTTGCATTTTTATGTTACTCAAATTGTCATCCTCCTATCCCCTATCACCTCTATTTCCATGCCGATCTCTACCCGAATTGTAATTTTGCTACCTTTCGGAATCAAAATCATCCATCTCATCTGCCCATTCCTCCAGTTCGAACCTCCTAGGCCTCCGTGCCCTTGTAACAGGCTCCTCTATTTTAGGCGCCTCAATGGGATCCCCATACGTCTCAATCTTCACTTTCTTTATGAGGCTTGCAATTGCCTCAATATGTAACTTATTACCTAAATCCAACGGTTGTTGTTTTTCTCGGACATGGTTGATTCACTTCCTCACATGTATACGCTCGTGTTTCACTCAACTCACAATTTCCATGTACCCACACTTGTTACGATTATAGACCAATCAGTCAATCGCAAGTACGCCCCAACAAACCAAGACAATTACCAAGCTAACAACGGATCTCAATAAGATGAAATTACATACTAGGGTTTATAAATCCCGATTTCCAGAATTTTTGAATTTTTTATGTACACGGATTACGATTCTTTACCCGCTGATTTTCTGTGCAATTTCAAATTTCTCTTTTCTTGTACCCTTGAAGAATTAGGGTTTATAAGAAATTCTGAAAAATACAAGAATGACATATATTCAACCAAGAGACGATGCTCTCCTCTAACCCTAACGCGCACGTCCATCATCATTGATCTTTCCGATTGCGTTCGTGGCTGTTTTCCAGCGTATTCATGGATAACTCCTCCCTTTTTGGACTTACATCAAATTATGGTGCTCCCTCTTTGCCCGTACGGCAGCATGGCAATCCCACGTCGAACTTGCAGCGGGCGTCTTCTTCCATCCAGGATTTCCCATCCTCAACAGGCCATGGTTTGACAGGTATTTCGCAGCAGATAGATAGTCCAGTTTCGATTGGGGCATCTAGGGGTTTTCACTAAACCCTCCAACAGCTTCTCTAGTTTTCCATTGCCTACGAACTTCGTCCCCCAGGTCGAACAGCGTCCTACGGAGAAATATAATTTCAGTTCGCTGGGTCTCATTCCGTCCTCCTCATGTTTACCTCCGGTGTCTTTGGTTAAGGACGATGCAGCGGAGGACAACCTTCAGGGGGCCAACATTGGACATGGGGGTTGCCCTCCTATTGCCCCCCATGTGCAGCTTGCGGCTGCTAGTCCCCTTGGGGGGTCCGGCCCCCACCTTGTTGCTTCAAGGGGGCCGGCTTCTATGCTTCCAATGGCAGCCGCCCATGCCCAGGGGGGTCATGGCCCCTGGGCCGCCAGCTCTTCTTCAGGTGCCTCCCAGGGAACGACTCCAACAACAGGCCGGCCGATTGCATGCTACCCCAACGCTATGGATCATGATGCTGGAAACTCTGCTACACCCATTGGTGCATCGAACCTCCGACACTCGGCTCATAATGATAATACTAATGAAAATTTTGGTAACACATTTGCTAGGATTGTTTCAAGTAACCTCCATCCAGATTTTCCCCAGGCCCCAGGTAATTTTACTTCTTTTTCTCATGCGGTTTCTGGTAAAATTAATTATATCCCTAAGCCTGTTTAGAAAGGGGGTTACTATTCTGTGACTATTGATGAAAACATTTACCAACAACGTCTTGTCGAATTCTCTCATTCTTTGATTGGGTGGGTCATTTTGAGTAAACTTATTGGGCATTAAGATGATTTTGCATAAATGACTATTCGGGTTATTGGGGCATTAAAATGATTGTTTAATCCCCTTGGGTTTGATATTTTATTGTTAAATTTTTTTAATATTGATCGATTGATATCAAGTGTCGATTCTGCTTTAATTGGGCTCTTAATCGGGTACTATCCAACTTTCTCCATGGGTTCCAGACTTTAACCCATACAAGGTTCACACCTCCGTGCCGATGTTTGGGTTCACATTTTTAGCTCGGTATTTTTGGAATACCGGGATCCCAATACCATTTTAGGAGTCGCCCGTGCGATTGGTACTCCGATTCAAATAGATCGATGATCACCGGATGGCTCTTTTTATACGTGTTACTTAGTTGATATAGATATGTTTAAACATTTGGAGGATCACATCATGGTTGAATGGGTTGGCCAATGTTCGTTTTGTGTGATAAGCTCATGAGAAACTTCGAGTTTCCGTTCTAAATGCTATGTTATGGGACATTCAACTCTCTCTTCTTTGGTAACTGCTTGGGGTTTTCGGCTACGGAAATCGCCCTAGCCCTCCTTGTTCATCGAATGGATGCCGTTCTAGAATTTGTAAAGTTTACCGCCCGCTCAAAATGGACTAGGGCAAGGCCGTTGATAACTCAATGGATAATACGGCTTGGACTATGCGGCATAGGGCTCCCCTCGCTCAGTCACTTGTCCTAATGATATCCACCTGGCAATGCTTTTGAGGCCCTTGCCATGGAAGAAGATACTCCGGATGGATCCAACGGACTCATCTCCCGATCTCTCCTACTGTTGCATGCGGTTCCTAAGGCCCCTGTCTCTAATACAAGTGTCCGCTCTCACTATTCGGTTGGAGAAGCCAATCCGTGCTCTCGATGAAGGTTTTGAGGATAGCTCCTTTGATGCGAAGGTCAAGATTACTCCAGAATGTTGCTCAAGGCCCTTCTCAAGTTCTCCATGACCTCAACATTATCAAGTCGGACCCCTAGGTCCTAATGAATTAGATTTTGCGGCCTCAAAACAATTCTTCCTTATCTTTGATAAAGTTGCCAATGCTCGATGAGGCCCTATAACACACCACACTCTTATTTTTATGTGTCTCGATGGATCAGCCCCCCAAGGTCCGTCTTCAATGAATTGCATCTTCTAGAATATAATTGGGAATACAACATTGCTTCCCGTAATGTTTTTAATGCTTTATGTATTGAAGCATAAACCTTCTATTCTCGCTATATGTGAGCCTAAGGTGGACATTTCTTCGATTTCGGCATTTCACCTAGTCTCTTTTAGAGTTTCGTGACTCGGAAATTTTTGTGCTAACCTCCGGAGATATTTTGGTTTTACATCCCTATCTCACCAGCTTTGATAGACAGTTTGGTCTTCATCACAATGGGAATATTACCTTCTGCGACGGCTTAGTTCAAATGGGTTCTATTATTTTTCATATTAGCTTTGCTCATGGTTTGTGTGATCATATTGTCTCTCTTTGGCAGATTTGAGAAATTTGGGTCTTGACGATTTCTTGTTGGGGATTTTAATGCGGTTTTAGGTCATCAAGTGTTTAGTGCGGTTTATCCCGGACTCTTTTCGATTTTCGTCCTTTTTGGAGGATGTTGGTTTGTTTTCGGTGTAGACTACGGGGAACTCGTTCACTTATTGCTCCCACCATTTGCCATTAGCCCTATCCAGGCTAAATTGGATCGACCATTTGTTTATCAATTTTTCTCTCTTTGGCAAGTTGTCAAATGTTTGGTTCTTTTCTCGCATTTCGATATCACCATCCCATTTTGGTTTCTTGCTCTTCAAATTTCTCCGGTTACGTTTCATTTTCGATGTATGTAGGTTTATCATGATTCATTTTGGGATCTAGTTTCTTCTTGGCGTGTGGCGCTTACACTCCCCAATCCACCGGCGCGTCATGTGGAAGTTTAAAATGATTTGGTTTTCAATATATAAGGTCCGAATAAAGGTCTTTGGGGATGTTAATCGTAAGGTGGAGAGTTAGATGGACCCAGTTCGGCGGTTCTTATTGAGACCTTTCTTTAGATAACGGCTCATAAACAATGAATTAGAGAACTCTTTGTCTCATACGTTGTTATTACAATTTGAATTCTGAAGCTCCCAAAATTGCTCGGCTGAGCTTGGATTGGGGATCGTAATACAACATTTTTTCATCGTCGTGGATTCAAAGTGGGCGCTCGAGGACCCGTGGTCTAATGATTGATGGTAGTTACTCGGATGATCCAGTGGTTCTTGGAAATCATATTATATCCTTCTATAAGGAGCTCTTTTTGGAATACATTTTGGATTATACTATGGTTGATCGGTGATTTCTCCTATGGTGAGAGCGATTTAATGCTCTTTCACTATCCCCTCAATCGAAGATTAGGGATGCGACTTTTGAGTTGGGTTTGGATAGCTCTCCTGTCCGAATGGTTTCATAAGAGGGGTCTTCTATTGTTGTCCCATGGCAATCATCTCAACAAATGGTTATCGTCGTCCGCTCGTTCTTTATTGGCTCGACTCTCCCGAGGGGTTAAATGCTTTGTAGCTTTATGGCTCTCATCCCGAAGACTAAGGACTCGAATACTATTGATAATTTTAGTCCCTATTGTTATGAGTAATTTCCTCTTCAGGCTATTACTAAGATTTTGGCTACTCAATATTATTTCTTAGTATTTGTCTCCTACGCAATTTGTTTTATCCCTGGCACAAGGATTCACGATTGTATTGCTATGCTTTCGCATGGATTCAATGTCTTGCATGGTGGCTTGATGATAATATGATCTTAAAAATTGACATTCGGGACTTTTGACACTTTTCACTCACGCTTTCGATTTATGTTAAATCGGTTCGGTTTCTCGGACTTTTGTTCATTGGATTGAGGTTATTCTTTGATCATCCAGGATCTCGATTTTACTTAATGGATCGCAACTTTCCTTTTTTTGTATTTTTCTGGAAGGGTGATCCTTTTATTCTCTTCTTTTTGCATTGCGGAGAGGTTTTGAGTAAACTTATTGGGAGGTTTTAATGCATCATAACCAGCTTGGGCCGTTCATTGTGCCTAGGAATATTGTTTTCCATCTTTGATTACGTATCTTTGATATTGCTATCAAGTGTTTGGGCCTCTCGATTTTGGCTAACGTTCGCACTCTCTTTTTTTCATTTTTATATATATCTACGAACTTATTCAAAAAAGAAATTATGTATATTTTGGTGCACGGGTTTCTTCTTAAAGAAACAAGATATTATTATCGATTAGGGGCTTTTCCTACGGTTTACTTAGGAGCTCCAATCTTTAAAGGGCTCCTAAGGCCGCGCATTTGAACGTTTTTGATAAGGTCATCCCGAAGTTTCGTAGATGGAAAGGGATGACACTCTCTCTTCAACAATATGTTTTTAAACCAAGATTTTCACTAGCTCCTTTGTGCATAGATGATGATTTATAAGTGGCTCGATCCTTGCTCAAACAAAGGGAGCAAGCCATGGCACAACTTTATTTGGATAAATGTGAACTCTAATGGCTTATGGTAGTCAATTAGGCTCGGTGTTGCATGCCTCGAAATCGGGTCGGGTGTCCGCTCTGTTGCGGTGGCGAATCTTGCTTTACGATGAAGGTGGGATGGAAGGTGATGACTTGGATTCTCAATCTTCTAGGTTCTCCAAAACGTTATCTCAATTCGGTTGGTTATTTACGTATATAATTTCTTCCTAAAAAGATATGGGCTGGATGAGGCCCTGTTTTGGATTGTTTAGATGTGTCTCGAATGGATCCCGATGAATCATTCCAAGGTATTATTTTGGATTGATAATTGGTTGGGCTACATTGCTTTGATAGAATTGGTATTCCTATGCAAATACCTCTTTTGGTTCTGTTCTTTACGAAGGGTCTTGGCATTTCACCTTCTTTTTGTTGAGACTTATCCTTAGCCTTGTCAAGACATTGTTCACATCCCTATCGGTTTTGAACACGCGGGTATGGATGTTTCTTTCCATCAATACAATGGGAATATTACCTCGAAAATATTTATTCGCATCTTCGGCCTCATTCTCCTATAGTCCATTGGGATTCTTGGATTTGGTCTCCTCACATTCCAGAACATTGTTCGATTGTGGTTTGTCGGGCTATTCACAATTGTTTGGCGGTCTTGGATGTTTTACGTCCTATGGGGAGTTTTATTGGCCCCTCGGCTTGTGGTCTTTGTTGTGCATATGCTGAATCTATTGACCATTTGTTTATCTCTTGTGTCTTTGCAAGGGATCTATGGCGTTGGATTTTTGCGGCTTTTGATATCCATCCTTTTACGAAATAGCTTTAAGAATTTCTGGTTCGACCTTAATGCATTTCGATTCGGATAACATTGCTTTTCTACATGGCGTGTGGCGGCGATCTCCTCGATATTTTGGCGTATTAGAAATGATTTGGTTTTCAATGATAAGGTTTGGGCGGTGGAAAATTAGAACAAGTTTGAATGGTGTTCTTTAGATAACGACTCAATAAACAATGATGAACAAGAACTCTTTATCCTCAAGCGTCTTCGTGTTCCTCCAACACGAATCGGACAAGTTCCCAAGATTGTATTGGGTTGATTGGCAAAAACCCCTCCGGGGTGGATCAAAGTGAATACTGATGGCAACGCCTGAGCACCGGGTAGCCTTATAGCTTACGGGGTCTTCCGCAATGCAAAGGCTTCTTTCGGGGTGTTTTGTGGAAATTGTGGCATGCTTTGAGGCCGAGTTGGTGGCGACCATTTTAGCCATTCACTATGCTCACGCTAAAATCACCCAACTTTGAACAACTTTTATGTTGTTTATAAGAGATCTAATGTTGTCCCAGATTCATCTTAGCAAATGGCTATATATCGGGAAGCCAATAGAGTGGTGACCTCTGAGCAATCTTGATCAAGAGTCCCTCCGGATATTGTCCCCTTCTCTCAGATTTATGTTGGTCAATCTAATTACCAATTTGTTAGATAGTGGGCACAAGGATTGTTGCTTCGGGAGGCTTCGCATGGACACATGGTCTGCTCGTGCCTAGGGACACGACCCGTCCGTCCCCTGGTCGGGGACCCCATCTCTTTGCACTCACGCACGAGCAACCCGTGCGATCACGCACGGCCTTTGTGCTTTCGAACCTCAAGATCTTCTCTTCTCTTCTCCTTTACGCACAACCCGTGCCCTATTTTTGTATTTTTCATGGAGGGTACTCTTTTTCCTTCCAAGGGTTTTTCCCACTAAATGATTTTACCTTGGGAGATTTTAATGAGGCCCTAACCATTCACCATTGCTATTATGGTCGGCCTGACCATTTTGTTTTTCTTTCGAACTCATTTTCAATCTTACTTGTTTGGCTACAGATCGATCTGTGAATCTTTTTTCATTTTTATATATATTTATGAACTTATTCAAAAAAAGAAATTATGTAAAATGCTCTCGTTAAAGAAACAAGGATATTTTAACAATTTAGATGGCTTCTAATTACCAATCAATGTTCGTTTTGTGGAGTGTATACAACCCAAACAACAATATGTTTTTAAACCAAGATTTTCACTAGTTCGGTTTAAGATGGTGGAATAATCTCGACCCATTGCTTAGCAAAGCAAGAAATGCGAAGACGCCATAAGCAATTATGGATTATTGCCTGATAAGTCGATAATTGCAATAAGAAACGTAAATCTTGAAGCACTTGGAAAAACACTCAATTTGAGAGTAAAAATATGAATTCAATTGATAACTCAGGAAAAAAGATCAATACATCCAAGGCTCAGGTTTGGTTTTGCATTTACGAGTTAATTTGGAATATTGGCATCCTTCATTGATTAAAATTGGCTTGTGCCATAGGTACTCCTATGGAATTGACATTCATTTTTAACGGGTGAGGTGGGTCACTTTGTCCGTGTTCTTATCGAATTAGACCTTAGCTCTCCCCTTCAAGATTGCATAATGGTTGAACGAGTAGGTCATTGCTCTTTTCTTTCCATCCGATATGAAAATATACCAAAATATTGTGTTCATTGTCGGATTGTAGGTCATAATGTTAATCATTGCGGACAATCAACAACTCATGACGTTAAGAAGGCTCGATTCGATTTCGTTTTCATAGCTATGTGGTTACGGCTAGTAGGTACTATAATGGGAGATCTCCATTAGAAAAGATAAGGAGGTTGGTGAAACTTGGGTACAAGTGAAAAGCTTAAGAGTTATGACCTTGAAAGACAAAGGGATAACATAGCCTCTACATCTTTTTGCGACTTGGAATTTTTCATATTTTGGAGAAATTCATTTTATGGAGGAGGTTGGAAAATTAGAACAAGTTTGATGGTGTGGAATTTCATGGCAATGGGGATCACACGAGGTTATTCGATTGAATGAGAACAAGAATAAAGCTATTCAAAGGCCAAAAGAGGCGATGATAATACCTCCATTAAATTGTCAATCAATGATGGCTTTGAAGGCTAAAAGAGTCCCCGAGAAGGTGAAAATTGTGGATAATTATGCGCATGGAGTTGCATATTCTTCTCAACTCAAAAATCAAGATTGAACATTAGTGGTTTATAACCCAATTAATGGAGACAACAAAGAGGCTAGTACGATAGTGCTTTCTCGATTGTCTTGATGGTGGGTGGAATATCTTTACGGGGTAATTTAGGTTGTTTCAAAAAGTAATCCTAATTAGCGTCATATTCTTTCCGTTTTATGAGAATCTCTTCTCTAAAAAACGATGGTCTAACATGGCATTCAGGAGGTAAAACAAAAGATTCTTAAACAGTTTTTGATGAACCTCGCAGTGCGCCTCCTTTTTTCTCCTTCTCAATGAATTGCATGTTTTGGAATTTTAGAGGTATTGCCATAATAATTCCTCTAAATCGATGTTAAGAAATTGTGTCATGTACATAAACCCGACATTTTGCTATTGTGGCCTCAATTTTTTCTATTAATCATAATTTTGGCAATCTATTGGTATGAATCTTAAGGTGAATCTTTTAGATCGAATGGTGTTCTTTATTTGGATTTTCTCTCGTTCTTCTAATTTTCAATTTTAGGTGATTTTTAATTCGATCAATGTTCGTTTTGTGAAAAATACAAAAATATGTGATTCTCGCATGGGATTTGTGCATGCTCAGTTTCTTATATAGCTCGAATTATGGTTGGATGTTTTTTATTTAAGTCTGATTTTGTCTTTTGGCAATTTTAACGCCATTTTGGGAATTCATGAATTCTCATGGGACAGCTTGTTTTCAGCGATAGTTTATTGATGATAATGATCTCTCACGGGTTCATTGGATGGTAACATATTTACGTGATTCTTTTTGATCTTCTCGGGGTTAGTTCAAGCCAGGCTTTTTGAATTGTCTTCTGAGCAATTCCAGAATACCGAATATGATCCTGAAAATTGACATCCGCAAAGCGTTCGACACTCTTCATTGGGATTTTTTATTTCATGTGCTGAGAAAGATGGGGTTTCATGAGCAGTTTATTCTGTGGGTTTCTAGGATTTTCCAGTCGGCACGTGTCTCTATTCTTATCAACGGAAGCCCGGAAGGTTATTTTTCCTGCTCCAGAGGTGTGCGACAAGGCGATCCTCTTTCTCCTCTTCTATTTTGTGCAGCGGAAGAGATGCTGGCTAGAACCCTGGAACGTAAGTTGTAGGGTGCCCTTGCGCCATTTCGTGCTCCTCACAATATTCAGTTCCCTCCTTGTTTACTCTATACAGACAATATTTTGATCTTGAGTGAGGCTACATGGAGCAATTGCAGATGTATTCTGGATGTTCTCAACTCTTGTGGGAATATCTCGGGCCAGATGTTTAATCATGCGAAGTCTGTGGTCTTTTTCAATAATAATATCTCCACCTGCCTTATCCATCCTATTCAAATGCACTATGGTATTTCCCGGGTTTGATTCCTTTTACTTATCTGGGGGCTCCGCTATTCAAGGGGGCACCAAGGATCCGTAATTTCCAGCTTTTCTATGATTAAATCATTGCTAAATTTCAAACTTGGAAGGATAATTCCTTGTTGATGGCTGGGCGCATTACGCTAGTAAATTACATGATTACCAGCGCATTTGTTCATTCTATGCTGGTTTATAGATGGCCGACTACTTTGCTAAAGGCTATGTAGACGGCGATTAGAAACTTTGTGTGGTCGGGTAACATTCATAAAAATGGGTCGGTGACGGTGAACTGGACTCGATGTTGTGTGCCAAAGGAGGAAGGGGGCTTGGTATTCGTTCATTGCTTTGAGCCAATCGAGCTTTTTTGATGAAAATGACTTGGAAAGTCCTTGTTTCAGATATCCCAACGTTCGCTCTTCTTAGAAGACGTTTTATGAATGACAGCTCTCCAAGGCCACTATACATTGGTTCAACTATATGGTTGGGTTTACGTCCTGTGGTGATGGCTATTCTTTCTCAGTGATGTTAGATCCCCGGTTTTAATTCGGGGGTTCGTTTCTGGTTGGATAACTGGCTTGGCTACTCCATTGCAGATCGTATTGGTATTCCGAATCAATTTCATGGGTTCTTTTCTCAGAACATTTCGGACTACTTCTTTGATGGAGTCTAGCACTTTACGGAGAATTTCCTGGTGGCTTATACGGATGTGGTTATTGATATTCTCCACTTCCCTATCTCACCTGACTTGGAGGATCGTAGAGTATGGGGGCCATCATATGATGGCAATGTTTCTTCTAAGGGGGCATATCAATATGTCCGGGAGTCCTTTCCAAAAGTTATATGGGGGATATGGCTTTGGCTTCTCACATTCCGGCTCGTAGGTCTATGGTGGTTTGGAAAGTAGTCTTCAATCATCTAGCGGTTATTGGCAATCTTCGCATTAGGGTTTTGTTTGGCTCTTCGGCATGCGCTTTATGCTATGAGGCTCAGGATTTAGTGGACCATATGTTTACCTCGTGTTGTTTAGTAGCGGGTGTTTGGGGTTGGATTCAGGATACTTTTCAAGTGGTTTTACCTTTAGAAGGGGGCTTTAATCATCTTTGCATCTTTGCCATGCAACTACAGTTTAGTCCCCAAATTGCGGCTCTATGGAAAGGGGCTTATTTATCTGCCATTTAGATTATCTGGCACTTTTGTAACTGCTAGATTTTTGAGGGTGTGAAGCCGCGAATTGCTTCAGCTATTGTCCTTCTTCGGGCATTTATCATCAAGATGTCAGGTTTGGTATTGGGTCCCATGTCCAATTCTATTTTTGATTTGATATGTCTCTGTAAATTGCAAGTCAAGGAGAATATACAGCCGAATCCAATGATGCAAGTTGTGCGATGGCATCCCCCCCTTTCTGATTGGATGAAAGTTAATACATATGGTTGTGCGTACGGAGCCCCAGGAAGATGTGTGGTTGCACGCGTTTATCGCAACTCTAGGGGTTTCTTCACGGGATGCTTTATTCAAAAGATCGACGTTGGGTTTGCTTTCCAAGCGGAACTAATGGCCGCTATCTTTGCAATTGAGTGGGCGTATAGGAGAGGGTGGCGCAAGCTATGGCTCGAATCTGACTCCACTTATGTTTCTAATCTATTATCTTCGCGGTCGTTGAAGGTCGCTTGGAAGTATTACGAACATTGGCATCGGGCTTTATATTACATTACCAAGATGGACTTCGTGGTCTCACATATTTTTAAGGAGGGGAATCACGTAGCGGATAAACTATCCAAGATGGATTGGCACTTTGACTGGTTGCATGTGATGCCCATAGGAGATTCGATCGAATATTCATGATGATGCAGAGGGCAAAGTATTTTTTAGCACTACCTAACTTTGGGGGAGGCACTCCTCATTTCGGCAACATGCACGGGTCGTCCGTGCGGGTGAGCACGACCCATGCATCAATTCACATTGGAAGCTTTTACTTCGACAACATGCACCGGCGGGTCTTGCACTCTAGCACGGGCCGTGCATGGATTTGTCTTTTGACGTTCGACAAGACGCACGGTCCGTCCGTGCTTGGGACCACGACCCATGCGTCTTTCCTCATTGGTTGTTCTTTCTTTGGCTCCACACATGGGCAGGTCATGCCTATCTACACGGCCCGTGCGTGGGTTGGTCTCCTTGTTGGTCTTCGTCTTGGCACTTAGGTGGATTCTATTTGCTCATTTTTTTTCTTTTGGAGATACTCTTTTTCCTACCAAAGGTTTTTCCCACAAGGATGGGTTTTACCTTGGTAGGTTTTTAATGAAGCCCCCACTATTTAGCTACCGAGTTGGCTTGTGACATGGGTTTTCATTCCTTTTCATAGGTTTGGCTTATTAACATTTGCCAATATTCTCATATTCCTTATTGCTAGCTGTTTGGCATTGTAAACAACACCATTAACTTTTTTTATTATATATTTCTCATTTATCTAAAAAAAAGATCATTTTTCAATTATGGCACATTTTATTCCTTGTCATAAAACCGATAATGCATCTTTGATTGCTGATTTGTTCTTTAGAGAAGTTGTGAGATTGCATGGAATGCCTAGGACCATTGTTTCGGATAGGGATGCTAAGATCTTAAGTTACTTTTGGAAGACCTTGTGGGGAAAACTGGACTAAATTGTTATTTTCTACTAATTGTCATCCCCAAACAGACGGTCAAACTGAAGTAGTAAATAGAACTTTGTCTATGTTTTTAAGGGCCATCATTAAAAAGAATATTGAAATGTGTGAAGAGTGTACCACATGTTGAGTTTGCTTAAAATCGTGATGTTCATTCTGCATCGAAGTTTTCACCATTTGATCTTATTTATGATTTTAATCCGCTAACCCCATTGGATCTATCACCTTTATCTGTGTCTGAGCATGTTAACTTAGATGGGCAGAAGAAAGTTGACTTTGTGAAACAGTTACATGAGAAAGCAAGGCTCAATATCGAACAGTGAACAGAAAGGTACACGGTGCAGGCTAACAAACATTGTATGAAGATGGTGTTTGAGCCGGGTGATTGGGTTTGGGTGCATATGTGTCCTGAACGATTCCCAGCCCAGCGAAAGTCCAAATTGCAGCCTCGGGGAGATGGTCCATTCCAAGTGCTTGAGCGAATCAATGATAATGCTTAGAAGATTGATCTGTCGGGCCAGTATGGGATTAGTGCTTCTTTCAATGTTGCTGATCTTAGTTCATTTGATGCAAATTTGGATTTGAGGACAATTCCTTCTCAAGAGGAGGGGAATGATGAGAATCCATGGACGAAAGACCCAGTAACAGTGCCAGTTGGTCCAGTTACGAGGGCTCGAGCAAGAAAGTTCAAGCAATCACTCAATGGTTTAATTCAAGTCATTCAAAAGGAGACCGAGAGTGTGTTGCCGATGGAGAAAGATGTTCGGGTGGTCCAATTGATTCGTGTCATCAACGTTCAAGAGCCCACCTCGTACTGAGCAAGTGAAGGATGCCATGAATACAAGTCATTTTGCGTCTTGAAATCTTTGTAATCAAGCTCTCAATAGTGTCTTGTATTCGTTTATCATACTTAGTTGTAGTTTGATTTGTTCTGAGTCATTTTGATATTTTGGAGGCCAAATAAACCTTTAAGGCCACATCTTGGGTTGATATTTTGAATTTGGGATGAGCAGCGGATGAAATCAAAGACAATGTCGAAGGGCTGGACGCCGTGAGAAACATGGCCTGGTCGTGCTTAATTACATGCTGTGTTCAGAAAAGTCGTGACGAACACGGCCTGGCCGTGCTTATTTACACGACCATGTTCGGCAAGGATGTGAAAAACACGGCCTGGCCATGTTCAGCAGCACGACCGTGCTTATGGCCGCGTTTTTTTTGAGTCTGTTCAGTTTTCGTTTCCTTTTTCGATTTTAAGTTATTTCCTAGTAGGGTTAGGGTTTGGGATCCCATATAAGGGTGAACACTTGTTCTTTTTTTTAAGGAGTTATCAATTGAATTCAAATTTTACTCTCAAATTGAGTGTGTTTCCAAGTGCTTCAAGATTTACGTTTCTTGTTGCAATTATCGACTTATCAGGCAATAATCCATAATTGCTTGTGGCATCTTCACATACCGAGGTTCTTGCTTTGCTAAGAAACGGGTCGAGGTTATTCCACCATCTTTAACCAAACCAGTGAAGATCTTGGGTTAACAACACATTGTTGTTTGGGTCATATGCATGTTTGTTGCTACTGTTCACATCATTGAGCATGGAATATTGGCACAAATCATTGATCATGAAACTTGCTAGTGCGATTGGAATGCCGCTTCAAATAGATGAACGCTCTTTATCGGGCGATGTTGGTCACTTTGTTAGGGTTTTGGTGGAATTGGATTTGAACAATCCGATTCAAGAATCTATTATGATTGAAAGAGAGGGGAATTGCTTTTTGTTTCCCTTGGATACAAAAAACTCCTAGATTTTTGTAGGCATTGTCGTATTGTGGGTCACTTTATCAACAATTGTCGTCACTCCACCACCCAGGAGGTTAACATACCTAAGGCAAACAATACGAGGGACGATGATCGAAACCATCAACGGCCAGAGGTGAGAAACACAGCAAAGCAGGGGCAAAACATTTCTAAAGTAAAAGAAGTTACCAAGGAAGCTTAGGTTACGGTGGGCCCTAAGAAGAAGCAGGCTTTTGCGAACTCGAGTAAATCAAATGGTGAAATTGTTACTTCGGAGGTTCAAACTCAAAATTCATTTGAAGTCCTGGGAGAACAAGATACTGAATCATACGACGTGGTGGTAAATAATGAAAAAGGTGGAGCCCAACACCCTATTAACAAGGAACGTGCGATGGTGCTATATATGGGTTCAACTCCCAATTTGCGGTTGCTGCAACACATATGGGAAGTGTTTCGACAGATTTAAATCAGGCCATTGAGGTTGTTGCGAAAAGTAATCCAGTCAGTGATTACGAGTTAAAAGCAGGTGATCCCTCGGTTAGTTTCAAAGCCATGGCGGCAACGACTCGCAAATGTTGGTCGGATATGACCGAAGAAGAACATGGTAATATTTTTCTTGAATCTATTGATGCTCCTACGCACTTGGTGCGGCCTCCCCCCTAATTTACAATGAATTGTATGTTTTGGAATATTAGGGGCGTTGGAAATGATTCTTCAAAGTCCATGCTTCTTTTTAGAATTCACAACCCCGATATGGTTGCTATTGCAGAACCCAAAGTTCAGTTTAACTCTAATAACGCTACTTTTTGGTAGGGACTGAGCACGACCTTGATTGCGGAATCTTTCTACTCTAATGGTGTTCCGGATTTATGGGTTTTTTCTAGGTCATCTCAATTCCATTTTTCTGTTATTTATAATTCTGACAAAGGTATTTTTTGTAAAGTGATTTTTCAGAATTTGCAGTTTCATATGAGTTTCATTCACGCCCATTGTTCTTATATTGATCGCTGACTTCTGCGGACGGACATTCAAAATTTAGGCTTTCGGGAGATGGTGATTATAGATGATTTTGACACTGTCTTGGGTGTTCATGAGCGTTCTGGGGGAGGACTTCCTCATGCTCTATCCTGCATGGATCTTCAAAATTTTATTAGTGATAATGACCTTACCCAGGTCCCGATGACGGGTAATGTTTTCACTTGGAGTAATTTTCGTGTCTTAAGGGGTCTGATGCAAGCTCGGTTGGATAGAATTCTTGCTTCTCAGCAATTCTTGGATCATTGGCCATCGGTCTCGGGGTATGTCGGCATTCGTCATGGCTCTGATCATCACCCTATATTTCTTCACTGAGACAACTCTTATTCTACGGGACCGTCTCCTTTTCGGTTCCAGAATATGTGGTTCCAACATGAGGGTTTTTTGGAGATTATTGTTAAATCATGGGGAGCCTTGTGCGGTTAGTTGTCCGATGTTATGTATTATGTTGAAATGTAAGCGACTGCGGCCTATTTTACGAAATTGGAATAAGATAGTTTTTGGAGATGTTCATAGGAAAGTCGACGAGGTTCAGTTGAAACTTGACAACATTCATCATTCGATTCCAGCTCTGGGTTTTTCAGAGGATTTGATGCAATAGGAAATGGATACTCATGTTGAACTTAATTATTTGTTGAATCAACAGTATGAATGTTTAAGGCAAAAGAGCAGCATTAAATGGTTGAGGGATGGAGATTTTTTTCCATAGGAAGTTGGGGGCCAAGAGATCAAAAAGTGCCATTCGTCAGCTTGTAGTGAATGGTGCTACTATGACTGATTCTCAGCAGATCCGCCAGCATGTCATTAGCTTCTATGAGAACCTTTTTTCATAATCATCTAATCCTAAGACCGATTTATCCATGGTGGACGCCGTTATCAATCCTTCTGTCTCAAAGAAAGATAATTTTAAGCTTTGTGATATTCTGGATGACTGGCTCGCTCCGGATTGTAACTCTAGCTTCATGGTGTTAGTTTCGAAGACGAAGGATGCTGAGAAAGTTGAAGTTTTCAGGCCCCTAGTTCTGAGCAATGTCATTTTTAAGATTGTTACCAAGATTCTTGCTAGCTGATTTGGGGTGATTTTTAAAAAGCATATTTCGGACTTACAGTTCGGGTTTATTCCGGGCAAACAGATCCATGATTGCATCGCCTTGGCTTCTGAGAGTGTCAACTGCCTTTTGAGTTAGACCCACGTGCATAATATGATTCTGAAGATTGATATCCGAAAGGCATTTGATGCCCTTCGATGGGATTTTCTTTTTCACGTTCTAAGGCGTATGGGTTTCCGTGATCAGTTTATTCGATGGGTTTCACTTATTTTCCATTGCGCTCATATTTCTATCCTCATTAATGGCAGTCCGGAGGGTATTTTGGATGTTCATGGGGTGTGAGGCAAGGAGATCCGCTATCTCCTCTCTTATTTTATGCGGCGAAAGATGTCCTGGCTAGAGCCCTGGAGTTTGTGGTTCGGAATGGGAGCCTCTCGCCTTTTGTGACGACTCGTCATCTTCAATTCCCTTCTTATCTCCTCTACGCAAATGACATTTCCATTTTAGGAGGGGCCAATTCGAATAACTCTAGATGCATATTGGATATTCTGGAGTGATATGATAATATTTTGGACAAATTTTCAGTCCTGCAAAATCGAAGATTTACGTAAATGATAATATTTCACAGTGGCAATATGCCGATATTCAACACGACTTTTGGAATTTCTCGAGGTTCGTTTCCTTTTACATATCCGGCTCCCCTTTTTAAGGAGCCCCTAAACTCTTCGTTAAAATTATTTCAAAATTTCAAACTTGGAAGGGAAATTCTTTATCTATGGTGGGCAAGATTACTTTAGTTAATTTTGTGGTTACGAGCTCTTTTGTTCACTCGATGTTAGTGTATCGGTGGCAGACATCGTTATTTTTTTGAATAAATTTGAATATATATTAAAAAGAAAAAAGAGTATTCCTGATCACAGTGATCAAAAAGAAAGCCTGTAATGTCAAAAACCAAAACGAAATGGTCACAAGCTGACCAAATGGCTGAATGGTTGGGGCTTATTAAAACCTTCCAAGGTAAAACCCACCCTTGTGGGAAAAACCCTTGGAAGGAAAAAGAGTACCCCCAGGAAAAGTAGGCGCCTAAACTAGCAAAAGAAACCAGAAGCGGTGGCGCACTAAGTAACAAATCTATAGTTGGATTGGCCAACATAATCATCAGTGAGGTAGTGGATGAGCTCAGTGGGTGGGACGCCCCACCAAGTGCCGCATTCCGTCTTCTTGCTCAGCATGTCCGCAACCTGACTGCCTTCCCGAAAAATATGAGATACGACAAGATCAATACCTCTGAGCAGATGCAGGGTCTGGCGCCAAGAACTGAGGTGGAGCCATGGGACCTCCATAGTTCTCTTCTCCAGTAAGTTCACCACATACATTGAATCTGATTTCAGGCAAAGTTGCGTCCAGCCTTTCGCAAAGGCATAATGAATCGCCCACATTACTACAACCAATTCAGCTTCAAACGCGTATCCTGAACCACAATGATGGACAAAGCATCCTCGAAAGAAACCTCTACAGTTCTGGAAGACTCCGGAAGGTGTGAGGCTGCCCGGCGCCCCTGAAGCACTACCATCCGTGTTAACCTTGATCCAGCCCGGGAGGGGTTTATGCCACTTTACCTCCACAATCTTCGGAGCCTGTCTGGCTCGTCCAGGAACCCGCATGCCGCTCAAGATAAATAGATCTTGTAGATTGTTGTTCATGCATCCCCAATCCGAAGATGATGATTCGACAATGAGAACCTGTAGTTGAATGATCGCCACTTCCAGTGTCCAGGATTTGTTGTTAAAAATGAGCTCGTTGCGGATATGCCATATAAGCCAGATGCTGGAAATAATCGCCACACGCCAAAGGAAAGCGACCTGGTCACTGAAATGAAAAGACATTAACTGCACAAGAAGCTCGTTGAAACTGTAAGTCTGAAGAAGGTGAACTTGGAAAGCACGGGAAATCCAACTCCATATAATTCCTGCAAAAACCCAATAGACAAATAAGTAATCAACCGATTCTTCCGATTCCCTACAAAGAACACAAACTGAAGGGCCAGTAAAACTTCCCCTAGCTCGTAGAGAATCCTGGACAACCAATCGGTTGTGTATGGCCCTCCATGCAACCACCGATCTCCATTCCGGGATATGCTGCGACCAAATCCAAGTACCCCATTTAACTGCCGGGCGGTGATGGCAAATATAATCATAAGCCCCCTTCGAGGTAACCATCCTCCAAGTTCAACCAAACATGTGTATCCCGGGTCTCTGGTGCGATAGGGACGCGCACGATGGCCCGGACTAGCTCCAGATATGCCTCCACGAAAGGGAGGGTAAAGTGCCAGACCCATCGTAGAAGTAGTCGAAAATGCGCTTGGCTTGAAATAAGTATCTATCGGCCTCCGGGATGCCAATTAATCACACAAATTATAGAATACCCCAACCAGTTATCAATCCGAATAAAACCGGAATTGGCGCCGGATCCAATGAGCATCATCCAAGCAATCGGAAATGTAGGGTTTGATCCCAGCCCAAATTGAAGAAGGAATAAAGGATCGTCGAATCTCCCCATTTCTTGTAAAGTACCGTTGTCTGAGGGTTCTGAAGGCCACAAATTCCGAGTTCAGAACCTTCCAACCCAATTTCATCAAGAAAGCAGTGTTTGCAGCCACAATAGATCGCATGCCCAGTCCCCTCTCTGCTCTGGGCATGCAGCACTTATCCCAACTGACCACCACCTTCTCTTTGGAATTCACATCCCCGGTCCAATTGAAGTTATGCATGGTTCGGTCCATTTGCTTGAGCAGTGTACGCGGCCATTTGTAGACCATCATGGTGTGCACTAAAGAACTAGTAATCACCGAGTTAACCAGACAAACTCTACCAGTAAGGGAAAGAGATGAACCTTTCAATCTTTTGAACTTGAGAATTATCTTGTCAAAAACCGGCTGAAGATCCGCCACCTTGGGGGCGCCCTTAAAGATCGGAGCGCCTAAATACACAGTAGGTAACGCCCCTGGATGTATCCCCAAAATGTGTTGTACCCTTCCACGGACATATGACGACACCTGCGAACCAAAGTAGACCTTGGATTTCTGTGGATTAAACACTTGACCCGAGATATCTGCATAATGAGTTAGAATCTGAAGCAAGACCCGGGCATTGGAAGAAGACGCCCCACACATGATAACAATATCGTCCGCATATAAAATGGACGATGGAAGGATAATACCCCTTGGCGCCTTGAAGGCAGATAACCGAGAATGATCCATCGCTGCTACAATAAACCGACCCAGGACCTCCTCCGCAATACAAAACAATAAGGGTGATAAAGGATCCCCTTGTCTGACACCTCTGGAACATGGAAAATAACCAACCGGCGTCCCATTCAACAGCACTGATATCCTGGACGACCGAAGAACCACCTCCACCCAACGCACAAAGATTTCGGAGAAGCCAAAACGGCGCAAGACGTATAGTAAGAAATCCTACCTCAATGTGTCAAATGCCTTGCGGATATCGATTTTCAGAATCATTTTAGAATCCGTGCGACCCTGTAAGACATTGAACCCTTCGGATACCATGGCAATACAATCATGAATTTGCCTGCCCGGGATAAACCCAAACTGAGTCAGAGATAGATAATCTGCAATAATCAAACCCAGACGCGTAGCCAAAATCTTCGTGATAATCTTGAAAAGGAAATTGCTCATAACAATCGGGCGGAAGTTTTCAATGACATTCTCATCCTTAGACTTTGGAATGAGCGCCATGAAACTGGCATTCAATCCCAGAGGTAGTGACGAATTACTGAAGAAAAAGAGAACAACAGCAGTTACTTAAGCAGAGATGACATCCCAGAAATGTCGATAAAAAATCCCATTAAACCCATCAGGCCCCGGAGAACTGTCTGAATCCATAGCAAACACCGATTCCTGTACCTCTGAATCTGAGGGGATGGTTGTTAGGATAGTGTTATCCCACGCCCCAACCATTGGAGTAAGAACCTGGTCGACTAACGAGAAATCCAAGGTAGAACGCCCGGTGTCCGCAAAGAGCTCCTCGTAAAATGAAATAATATGATCCCCAAGGACCATAACATCATCCGTGAAACTGCCTGCCACCATAAGCCCCTGAATCCCCGCGTGGCCCGTACGAATCTAGTTACGCCGATGAAAAAAAGTTGTGTTACGATCCCCATCCCTAAGCCAGGCAGTGCGGGCCTTTTGCTTAAGGAAGTCGGACTGCAACTGCAGCGTCTGCGAGAGCCTCAGCTGGGCATCCAGCTCCCTATCCCGGAGGTCCGCTGTATATCCCAATGTCTCGATGTCTGACTGAATCCGGCGAAGGAACTCCATCTGACTATCCACCCTTCGATTTACATCCCTAAAAACATCCCTATTCCACTCTTTAATGACCTGTCGCAAACGTTTGAGCTTCCTCATGACACGCAATATAGGGTTGGGCGTGTCACATGAAGAGACCCAAGAATTTGTAACCAAATCCTGGAATGAAGCATGATGGACCCACATACGTTGGAAACGAAATGGGGTCGGACCCCTGCTAATGGTCGAAGAGCAGGAAACCAAAATGGGGTGGTGATCGGATCCAACACGAGGAAGAACTAAGCCCTTGACAGCCTGCTAAATAGCCAGAAATGGGCAAGTTGCAAGGGCTCTGTCCAGCTTAGCCTGGAGTAAAGATAGAGGCCTTCGGGGGGAGCACCAAGTGAATGAATTACCAGTAGTTGGCACCGCAAATAAACCAGCATCCTCCATGAAGTTCCTGAAATCCTGACAAGATGCTTGGGAAAGAGTATCATTGCGCGAGCGCTCATGATGTCCCAAGACAGCATTAAAATCCCCAACAAGTAATAGATCGGTAAGACCCAAATTCCTCAAATCCAGCCAAAGCTCACGTCGTGCAATGTAATCACACAAACCATGAGTAAAGCCAACATGAAAAATCAAAGCACCAAATTGAACTTGGAGAACAATGCATTGTGTAGAAGACCAAACCTGATTAAGAATAGAAATTGTGGAATCGTGAAAAACCCAGATGTCTGGCCGGCCATTGCTTCGAAAACTTTGACCCGCAAAAGTCAAACCCAGGCCATGCCAATACGAATCAAAAATAGTCGAAATGTCCACCTTAGGTTCACAAATAGCCAAAATTGAGGACTTATGCTTTTGGCATAATGCCTTAAGAACATTGCGAGATGCAACATTCCCAATCCCCCCGATGTTCCAGAAGATGCAATTCATTGAGATGTAGGGTGGGGTGGTGCCCGTGACGAGCGCACGGTAAAAACAGGCGTGTGATGGGCTCCAGAATCTGACGATTGAGTCTGACCCACCTCATCTGCGTAGTCTGCCCATCTCTTTGAAGCTGTGAAGTTCATCTCGTGTGGTGTTGGTCGTTCCAGCTCGATAATGATGTCATGAGCTGGAGGGGACGACCTGACGTAACCTGCCGAAGAATTCTATCTTTCGCTGAGTCCAAGGAGCTGTCCCGGAAGGCACGGCTGAGAATACGAATTGGCTTTCCCAAAGGATATTGAACCGTGATAGGCATAATGGTGGAGACCGTGCCGGTATTGGAAGTAGTGGCCTTGGGAGAAGACTCCCTAGCTGGATAATCGGACTGGAAATCCATGGGATGCTGATCCGGAGAGTCTTCTGAGCCCAACGCCTCAAATGTGTTAGAGAGGGTGACAATTGCGCGGGGAGGAGATCCAGCGTGCATAGTCGTGGCCGCATTTTCCATTGAGTCATCAACGGCCTTACCCTTGTCCTGCTGAACTGAGTTCTGAGATCCCGATGACGTCCCTACATGTCCCTGATCTGGAAAAACACGCCTTTCCTTAGAAGGTTTGTCCGCTGGAATGAAGCGACAAGATGCTGTCGAGTGTCCCGTAATACCACACTTTGAACAGAATTTTGGTAACTTTCATACGTAACTGACACAAATGAGCACTAACCCACCCGTTCAACCATAATGTGATCCTCCAAGGGCTTAGACAGATCGATATCCACAACACCCGGATGAAGTGACCCAGGGAACCCTCTAAAGATCGCTGGTCTATTTGAATCGGGTTCCCTACCGCACTGGCTATCCCTAAGATGGTATTCGGATCCCAGTATTCTAAACCAAGCTCATAAATGCGCACCCAAACACTGGCCATCGACGTGTACACTTTTTAGGGATTGAAATTCGGGACCCATGGAGAGAGACGGATAGTGCCCGGATTGAGCGCCCAGTTAACACGAGCATGAGCTCGAGCACGATCCTGCGCATTAGAAAACTTAACACAAAAAAATCCCTTACCCAAGGGGATTAGTTTCCAGTCAGTGTTAATACCCCATAGTTTAGAAAGGCGTTTATGCAAAAGCATTGTCGCACAAGGTTTGTTACCTTTTCCCAAAATGACCCTACCAATTAACGAATATGAGAATTCAGCAAGACGTTGTTGATATACGTTTTCATCGATAGTGACCGAGTAAAACTCACCCTTTCTAACTGGCTTAGGGATAGGGTTGGATTTACCAGAAACCACATGAGAAATTGTTTTAAAATTACCTTGTGCCTGCGTATTTGAATCCATGTCATGATGGGTACCTGAAACAATTTTGGCAAAAGAGTGGCCAAAATTGGATTGTTCGATATTATTATGAGCTGCATGTCGAGGGTTCGATACTTGGTGAGGGCCCATGGTGGCAGAGCATCCAGAATGTTGAGAAGAATCCGTGGGAGGGTATGAATGTATAGGTTTCGATACTTGGTGAGGGCCCAATGTGGCAGAGCATCCAGCATGTTGAGAAGAATCTGTGGGAGGGCAGTCTGTTGATTGTCGCTGAGGAAGGCTGAGACTGGCCCAGGGGACATCACCCCCTGGGTGAGGGCTGTCCTAGAAGATAGGACAGCCGCCGGCCCCTAATGAGGCCCCTTGGATGGGCCGGACCCCCCACGGCAATGGGCGGCCATGGGGGTAAAGTTAGTAGCACCAATCTTAGGTGCGGTGGGCGCGCACCCCATCATGGCGTCCATGATTGACGGAGATGCAGCGTGAGAAAGGTAAATATCCGGCGGCACTAACCCTAGTTGCATAGGGGCTGGGGCAGGGATAGACGATCGTCTGGGGACGAAAGAGGATGGTATTCCGAAGGAAGAGAACCATGAAGCCGGAGATCCCGTCGAAGCAGCAACCATGATCGGACTGTCCACAGCAAAAGACGTCGTGTGCTTCGAAGGATTTGGAGGACGCACAAGTAGAGTTTCAAGAACAGAAGCCCTGGAGGCGTTTACGTGCGATTGAGATGGAGTTTCAGAAACCAAAGGTTGCGTCGTCGCCGAGTTGCAGAGCCTGTTACTGTAAATGGAGAGGTGCCGTAGTGCTGGGCGACGTCGTGCATGTGCGTCGCGTTTGATGAATTTGATATTTCTCGCTGTCGGGGATGAGAGGGTGGTGCAAAATTGGAAGTAAGCCCATACCACGGAGGCTCCGCCATGGGAGCGACGGAGAAGGAGATCGGATAATTGAAAGAGCTGCAGCCGGCGGTCGTGTTTAGAGACAGAATTTCTTCGTGGCAGACATCATTATTAAAGAGTATGGAAAAAGCTATTGGAAACTTTTTGTGGTCCGAAAATATCAATAAGACGGGTGTTGTTATGGTTAATTGGACTAGATGTTTTCCCCTAAGGAGGAAAGGGGGCTAGGCATTTGATCTTTGATTGTTGCTGATAAAGCTTTTTTAATGAAACTGACCTGGAAAGTTTTTACTCTGGATAGTCCAATTTTTAATATTCTTCATCTTCGGTTCATGGATTCTTCTCATCTAAGGCTTTCTTATATTGGTTCGACTATTTGGTTGGGGGTGCGGCCTCTTCTTTAGGAATTACTGCCACATTCTCGTTGGCTCTCGGGCGATGGATCTAGGGTTAGATTTTGGTTGGATGATTGGTTGGGGTATTCAATCGCGGACCGTATAGGTATCCACCTTAGTTTTTCGATCAGTTCTCCCATCCGATCTCTGATTACTTTGTCGATGGGAAATGGCACTTTACAGAGGATTTTTTCGTGGCTTACACGAATATAGTTATTGATATTCTGTAGTTCCCTATGTCTCCTAATTCGAACGATCTAAGGGTTTGGTGGCACTCAGTAGATGGCAGAGTTTTGTCTAAAGAAGCTTATAATTACATCCGAGAAGTGTTTCCCACTGTTAGATGGGGAAAATGGATTTGATCTCCTCACAATCCGGCTTGCAGATCTATCGTGGTTTGGAAATCTATTCACAATCGTCTGGCAGTAATAGATAACCTTCGCACTCGGGGATTTTGCGGCCCTTCTGCAGGTTCCCTATGTTACCAACATTCAGATTCTAACGACCATATGTTCACCAGCTGCTCCTTTGCGAAGGAGATGTGGAATTAGCTTCAAGTTGTCTTCTAGGTTATTCTACCTTTGGACGAAGGTTTTCATAAGCTGTGCACTATATCTATGCAACTTCAGTTCAGCTCCCAGTTAGCTTTCTTATGGAAGATTGCTTTCATATCTACCGTTTGGATCCTTTGGACCATCCGTAATCAGTGGATCTTTGATGATATTGTCCCTCGGATCCCGTCTGCTATTATCCTTCTTTGTGCCTTCATCATTGAATCAACAGGTTTCGATTCTGGTTTTATATCTAATTCCATTACTGATCTATTATGTCTTCATAAACTCATGGTTCATGGTCGTGCAAAACCTCTCACGTCATGGCGCATGGTAAAGTGGTACCCCCCTCTCCCGGGTTGGACAAAGATTAATACCGATGGATGTGCTTATGGTGCACCGGGTCGCTGTGTGGCGGCAGGGGTGTTTCGCAGTTGTAGAGGATTCTTCACGGGTTGCTTTGTTCAAAACATGAGAGTTGGATTTGCTGTCCAAGCTGAATGGCTGGCGGAAATTATTGCTATTGAATGCGCTTATAGGAGGGGATGGAGGAGGATATTGCTGGAATCGGATTCCACGTATGTTTGCGATCTTCTGGACTCTCGCTTCGTAAAGGTTCCTTGGAGATACTTGTGCAGGTAGTGTCGGGTCTTGAATTATATTTCACAAATGGAGTTTGTTGTCTCCCACATCTACCGTGAAGGCAACCAAATGGTGGATACTCTTTCAAAGATGAATACTTTTTTTACTTGGTCGCACATTACTCCGGCGAGTATTCAGGCAGGGATTCACGCAGATGCTTCTGGGCAAGCTTTCTTTCGTGCTTGCAATATCTAATATGGGGTACGCTTTTCCTATCAAAGGTTTCTCCCACTGGGTATTTTTTTATAGGTTTTAATGAGGCCCCAAATTTTTTTAGCTACCTATTTGGCTTGTAAGCAGTTTTGTATCATTTCCCATTCTTATGGCATATGTGGCCATGTACTTAGCTGGCTGCTTGGATTGTTTGCAACATTCACTTTTTCTTTTTTTATATATAATCTCCGCATTTATTAAAAAAATGGTGTCCTTCGTTGAAGCTTACTTGGATATCATCAGGGATATTGTTCGGCATCCTATCACACCATCCTCTATTGATGAATGGGTCTGGGTGCATTCTCTGGATGGGACGATCTCTTCTAAAGATACTTATTCTCATTTACGACCATCTTATCCTTCGTCAAATGGGGTTCTTGGATATAGTCTCCATCTATGTCAGACAGCCGATCTATTGTTGTTTGGAGGGCCATTCATAATTGTCTTGTGGTTTTGACTTATTACAGCGTCGCGGCACCATTGGATCTTCGTTCTGTTGCCTTTGCCATGTTCATTCTAAGTCTATTGATCACTTATTTGTTTCTTGTGCTTTTGCAGGGGCTCTTTGGCAGTGGATCTTTCGCTCTTTCGATATCCCTAATCGACATGCTTATAGTTTTAATGAATTTTTGGTGCATCTTACGACTTTTCGTTTCAGTGATCAGTTATCTTTTCTATGGAAGGTCTTAGTGATTTCATGAATTTGGCTCATTTGGCACATTCGGAATGAGGTGATTTTCAATGACAAGTCATGGATGGTAGATGCGGCTATTGTCCAGCTTAAGGTGCTTATTGTGGAGTCCTCTTCTTTGGATCATGGTTGCATGAACAATGATCGGGCTGATCTATTCAGGCTTAGACGGTTGAAGGTTGTCGGACGCCCAAGAAAACCTCCTAATATTATAAAAGTTGGTTGGCATACACCTTTACCTGGATGGACCAAGGTGAACACGGATGGAAGTACGCTAGGCGCGCCGGGTATCAGCAGGGCATCTGGGGTTTTTCGTAATTGCAGAAGCTTCTTTCGGGGTTGCTTTGTGGAAAGTTGCGGCATTGGATATGCTTTTGAAGTAGAGTTAGTGGCAGCCATGATGGCAATCCACTATGCTTTTATTAAGGGTTGGCATCAACTCTGTTTGGAGACGGATTCAACTTATGTGATTGATCTATTTCGCAGGCGGCCTGAGTCTATTCCCTGGCGTCATCTTATCAAATGGAGATATACGTTACACTTGGCATCTCAAATGGAGTTGGTTGTCTTGCACATTTTCCGAGAAGGCAACAAGGTGGCGGACTTTCTCAGCAAAATGGAGCATTCGGAAACATGGTGGGGCACACCTCCTGCAGACATCGTTACACTTCTCACAGAAAACTATGTTGGACGATCAGCTTATAGATTTGCTAGATAAATCTTCTATTTGTATGGTGTTTTCATTTCTGCTTTTATGTTATAAGGCCTTCCTCTTTTATGAGCTGGGCCCTTTATTTTCAATTTCTAGGGGTACTCTTTTTCCTACCAAGGATTTTTCCCACAAGGGTGGATTTTACCTTGGTAGGTTTTAACGAGGCCCCAAACATTTAGCTACCGCATCGGCTTGTGACCTGGACTCCTCTTTTTATTTTTTATTATATCTTCGACCTATTCCAAAAACAAGGACAATGAATTATACACAAAATGTGTTAAGAATCCCTACCTCAATCAGCAAATTAAAAATAGATGCACAAGTTGCTCGAATGTAGAAGTCTTAATTGTACGGTTCTTCATCACCCACAGTATAAATGTAACATGATTTAGGGCTAAAGATTTAGTAGTAACTTCTAATTAAAATAATTAGACTTATAAAATAACCTAGGACTTTTTGATAGGTAAAA
Source organism: Rehmannia glutinosa (assembly GCA_016081115.2). NCBI lineage: Eukaryota > Viridiplantae > Streptophyta > Magnoliopsida > Lamiales > Orobanchaceae > Rehmannia > Rehmannia glutinosa. The sequence goes on along the minus strand of CM071934.1, from coordinate 67,704,016 downwards.
ATTGACTAAAAATATAAGTTTTGGGATGGGAGACTTATTGTTTTTCCGGATAGGAGGCTTATTTCTAGCATTTCACTAATAGTGTAGCTCTTGAGTTGGGCTTACCAAGGAAATCAACATAAATAAAGGAATGTGTAGCACCAGTATCAAATAGCACTAGAGTAGGTGTATCGAAAACGTATAACATACCTGTTAGAGTTCGTGGGCTTTGTTGAGCTTCTTGTTGCATCATAGCATAGATGCATGCCTGTCCAACGGGTGCCTTCCCCTTCTTGTTAGTGTAGGTGGTGTAAAATGCAACATTGTGATCTGGTTGATGGCACCGAAAACACACTCCTTTCCATAAAAGGCACTCCCTAAAATGATTCTTTCCGCATGATGCACATGTTGGTTTCTCTTTCAGTTCCACCTAGAATTTCCCCCAGTTCTGATCTGTTTACCCTGATTGCCAGCCCCTGTTCCCTGATTCAACCCATTCCATTTTCTTTTCCCTGAAACATCGCCAGTCTTCTGAGTCGGACTGTCCAATTTTAGACAAGAAGCCACTTCTTGAGCTCGTGGAAAGAGTTCTTCATATGTCATTGTCCCCAAACAAGCTAATACACTGCCAATCTCGGGTCAAAGTCCTCTGTGAAGCCTCTTTGTCCTTTTTTTGTCTGTGTCCACCAAGTGTGTGGCAAACCTCACCTTGGTTGAACTTGCGTTCATATTCGATGACCGTCATGCCACCCTGCTTCAATTCTAAACATTAAGTCTCCTTTCGGTCTCTGTACAAAGGAGGGAAGTATTGTTGTGTGACTTCCCATTTAAAATCAGTCCAGGTCATGCCATTGAGATGTTCTTCTGCCCGTGAACGATAGAATGCCTCCCACTAGTGATCAGCATCCTCAGTGAATTGGAAAGTGGCACATGAAATTTGTTGTGCATCTGTGCTAGGTAGGCGGGCGAAAATTCTCTCCATCGCACATTACCACTCTTCGACCGCAAAAGGCCCATCACGCTCGTTAAAAGTCTATGGACGAAACCTCCGAAATTGTTCCAGAATATGGGCGTTCACATTTCCACCAACTTGGTATCTTGGTGTAGGTGGTCAGGTGTTCTGATGGGGTAGCTTTTGCAGTAGGTTAGTTAGATTAGCCAATAAGGATCATTGTCGGCAGTCCTCTAGCCTTGATTTGGGTTAAGTGACGAGTTCAGATTGTCTCTATGTTGCGGCATTATCTATTGTAAAATAAAATATCTAAGCTTAAACTCTTTTGCAGTATGATAATACATGGTCAGTTTCTAGCGTTTTTAAATGTACAGGCCAATCTGAAGTCATTTTTTTAATGAATCAAAGATATATTAAAAAATAAAAAAGTGTGATTCTGATCACAAGCTGACCAGGTAGCCAAAGAAAGAAAACGAAAATCAAGTCCAAATAAAGAACGAAATGGTCACAAGCCGGCCAGATGGCTGAATGGTTGGGGCCTCGTTAAAACCTCCCAAAGTAAAATTCACCCTTGTGGGAAAAACCCTTGACAGGAAAAAAAGTACCCCCCATAAAAAATGATTCCAAAAAATAAAGAAAGAAACACCATGACGTCCAAAAAAAGCTAGGGTTTTCTCTCTCTAGTTCTTCCTCACGGCCGTCCGTCGGAGTTAGCGCCTCTTTTCCGGTGGCTCCATCGCGGAGCCACTCTTCCATGGACTAACGTCTAATTTCCTCCCTCATGTGCGATCCCAGTCGAAGCCTCCATCGCTGCTCACGTGCCCGCCGGATTGATCCCAACGAAATTTTACCTGATGCCATCATCGTCGAACCCAGCCGCTGATACTTCCTTTCCGCCACGCAACCAGCAGATGCCCATTGTTGTGCAGCCTGCTGCATTGCAGCCCTCCGCGCAGCCCATCCCTCGCGCATCATGATGCCTAGCACCAAGCCCTATGCACAGCCCAGTCCTCCGCGCAGCCTGATGCCCAGCGCCTAGTCCTCCACGCAGCCTGCTACGTTGCAGCCCAACGCCCAGCCCTCCGTGATGCCTGTTGCGATGATGCCCGGCGTCCAGCCCTTTGCGTCCTCCTCGCGACAACCTGATGTAGCTACTTATTTGCATGGGGCAGCAGCAAGGGGGCGGCCCCCCTCCAACCTATGCAGGGCAACTATATTGGGGTGCGCCCTCTTTCCCTCCATGGCAGTTGCACACCATGGGGGGGCGGCCCCCTTATGGTGTCTTATGGGGGGCCGGTCTTGGGACATCATGAGCGCTCTGGCAGTGGTACTTTATCCCAAACCTCTTGCCCGGATTTCAGGAATTACTTGGAGGATGCTGGTTTGTTTGTTGTGCCAACTAGGGGAATTCATTTACTTAGTGCTCCCCTGAAGGCCTCTATCCCTCCTTCAGGCTAAGTTGAATCGAGCCCTATCAACTTGTCAATTTTTCTCTTTTTGGCAAGTTGTCAAGGGCTTAGTTCTTCCACGCATTGGATCCGATCACCACCCCATTTTGGTCTCTTGTTCGTCATCCATTAGCAGGGGTCCGGTTCCGTTTCATTTTCAGCGTATGTGGGTATATCATGACACATTCCGCGATTTGGTTACCACTTCTTGGGCAGCTCCATGTGCCACGCACAACCCCCTGTTGTGCATCATGTGGAAGCTCAAAAGGTTGCGGCAGGTTATTAAGGTCCGGAACAGAGATGTTTTTGGGGACGTCAATCGCAGGGTGGATTATTAGATGGAACAAGTTCGTCAAATTCAGGCAGATATTGAGGCTTTGGGATATACAGCTGCGCGTCAGGACAAGGAGATGGATGCCTAGATGATGTTGTCTCAGACATTGCTTTTACAATCCGAATTCCTTAAGCAAAAGGCACGCTCGTCATGGCTTAAGGATGGGGATCGTAATACAACATTTTTTCATCGTCGTAGCTAGAATCGTAATGGACGCACGGGGATTCAGGGTCTTATGGTTGACGATTTCGATGATCTGGTGTTTCTTCTAATCATATTATTTCTTTTTATAAGGAGCTCTTCACGGATACTGGGGGTACCATTGCGGATTACACTATCGTCGATCAGGTAATTTTACCCAGGGTTGGGGCATCGGATAACGCTAGCTTGACAGTCATTCATTCGGATTTAGAGATTAAGGAAGCGATTTTTGATATGGATTCGGATAGCTCTCCAGGGCCAGACGATATTAATGGGATTTTTTATCGACATTACTGGGACGTCATCTCCGTTGAGGTGATCGCTGCTGTCCATTTTTCTTCATTACCTCGTCCTTACCTTTGGGTTTGAATGCTAGTTTCATGGCGCTCATCCCAAAGACTAAGGATGCTAATGCTATTGAGAACTTTTGCCCGATTGTTTTGAGTAATTTTCTGTTCAAGATTATTACTAAGATATTGGCTACGCGTTTGGGATCGATTATTGCTGTCTATTTATCCCCTACGCAGTTTGGTTTTATTCCGGGGAGGCAAATTCACGACTGTGTTGCCATGGTTTCTGAAGGGTTCAATGTCTTGCATGGTCGATCGGATATCAATATGATCTTGAAGATTGATATCCGTAAGGCATTTGATACATTGAAGTGGGATTTCTTATTACACGTCTTGCCCCGCTTTGGTTTCTCAGAGATTTTATTCACTGGGTGGATGTTATTCTTCGGTCATCCAGAATTCCAGTGCTACTAAATGGAACGCCGGTGGGATACTTTCCCTGTTTTAGAGGGGTCGGACAAGGTGATCCTTTATCCTCTTTACTGTTTTGCATCGCTAAGGAAGTACTTAGTAAATTTATCGAAGTTGTGGTAGATCAAAATCGGTTAGAACCGTTCATGGCGCCCAGAAGGATTATCTTCCCATCGTCAATCTTATACGCCAATGATATTGTTATTATGTGTGGGGCTTCTTCAGCCAACGCCCATATCCTTCTTCAGATTCTGAACCTTTATGCGGATATTTTGGGCCAAGCGTTCAATCCTCTGAAATCTAAAGATTACTTTGGCTCCCGGGTCTCATCGCATATCCGTGGGAGAATGCAAATTATCATGGGGATTCAACCCGGGACTTTTCCTACTGTATGCCTAGGTGAACCGATCTTCAAGGGTGCCCCTAAGGTTGTGGATTTACAGCCTATTTTTGATAAGATCATCCTCAAATTCAGAAGATGGAAAGGTTCATCGCTTTCCCTTGCTGGTAGAGTTTGTCTTGTTAATTTGGGGATTACTAGTTCCTTCGTGCACAGCATGATGGTTTACAAGTGGCCCCGCACCTTGCTCAAGAAAATGGAAAGGGCCATGCGTAATTTCATCTAGACTGGGGATGTGAATACTAAGGGTTCAGTGGTGGTTAGTTGGCATAGGTGTTGCACGTCTCGGGCTGAAGAGGGATTGGGCGTGCGATCGATTGTGGCGGCTAATATGGCTTTCTTGATGAAATTGGGCTGGAAGGTCATGAACTCGGACTCAGTGATCTTCAGCACCCTAAGGCAACGCCACTTGATAGCGGATGGGGCGATTCAGAGGTCATTTATCCCTTCTTCTATCTGGGCCGGGATTAAACCTTGCATTTCGACTTGCTTGGATGACTCTCGTTGGATCCGAGGGGCCAATTCCGAGGTATTATTTTGGATTGATAACTGGTTGGGTTATTCGATAGCAGACATAATTGTATCCCAGAGGAATATAGATACTTATTTCATCATCGCATTTCAGACTACTTTTATGACGGGTCCTGGCACTTCATCTTCTCATTTGTGGAGGCTTATTTGGATCTAATCCGGGCTATCGTACGCGTCCCTATTGCCCCTAATTCAAGGGATACACGTGTTTGGTTGAACTCGGCAGATGGTTTGGTTACCTCGAAGGCGGTATATGATCATGTGCGTCCCAATTACTCGGCGGTTAATTGGGGTTCATGGATTTGGTTGCAACACATTCCGGAACGGCGATCGGTGGTGGCGTGGCGGTCTATCCACAATCAATTGGCTGTCTTGGATTCATTATGAACCAGGGGGATTTTACTGGCCCATCGGTTTGCTCTCTTTGTCGTAGATGTGCAAAATCGGTTGACCATTTATTTGTCTCTTGTGTCTTTGCAGGGGATCTATGGCGATGGATTTTTGAGTCGTTCAACGTTCACCCATTTGAGGCTAATAGCTTTAATGAATTCCTGTTGCGGCTTATGAACTTTCATTTCAGTGAGCAGGTTACTTTCCTCTGGCGTGTGGCTATCCTTTCCTGCATATGGCTTATTTGGCATATCCGGAATGAGTTGGTCTTCCACAACAAAATCTGGACAATGGATGCAGCGACCCTCCATCTTCGGGTACTCATTGTAGAATCATCATCATTGGATCGGGGATGTATGCACAACGACCAACAGGACCTTCTTATCCTGCGTAGGCTGCGTGTTCCTGGGCGGGCTAGACAAGCACTGATGATCGTGGAAGTTAACTGGCAAAAACCCCTCCCGGGCTGGATCAATGTTAATACGGTCGGCAGCTCTTCTGGGGCGCCGGGCCATCTCACTGCTTCGGGGGTGTTCCGAAATTGTAGAGGTTTCTTTTGGGGGTGTTTCGTGAATCATTGTGGATCGGGCTACGCGTTTGAAGCTGAATTGATCGCGGCAATGTGGGCGATTCATTATGCTTTTGTCAAAGGATGGACACAACTTTGGCTGGAGTCGGATTCGATGTATGTGGTGAACATGCTGGAGAAGAGGTCGGCAGAGGTCCCGTGGCGCCACCTTAGTACTTGGAGATACACCTTGCATCTTCTCGCTCATATGGATTTTGTGGTCTCACATATTTTTCGCGAAGGTAATAGGGTGGCAGACATGTTGAGCAAGAAGACGGAGTACGGTACATGGTGGGGCGTCCCGCCTGCGGAGCTCGTACATTTTCTCACCAATGACTATGTTGGCCAATCCAACTATAGGTTTGTTACTTAGTGTGTCACCGCTTCAGGTTTCTTTTCCCATTTTTGGACGCTATTTTCATTCATGGGGGTACTCTTTTTCCTACCAAGGGTTTTTCCCACAAGGGTGGGTTTTACCTTGGAGGTTTTAATGAGGCTCCAACCATTCAGCCATTTGGTCGGCTTGTGACCATTTCGTTCTCTTTTATGACATTGTTTTCAGGCTTACTTTTGGTTACCTGATCAGTCTGTGATCAGGAATACTCTATTGTTTTTTATTTTTTATATATAATTTCGAATTTAATCAAAAACGATTGACCAACATAGTCTTCCATGAGAAAAGGCACCATATCCTCAGGAGGAATGTCGCACCAAGTCGCCGATTGCGACTTCTTGCTCAGAAGATCTGCCACTCGATTGCCCTCACGATAGATATGCGAAACCACCAAATCCATCTGTGAAAGCAAATGAAGAGTATATCGCCAATTGAATAGATGATGCCAGGGGACGGCAAAAGATCTCTTGTGAAGCAAGCCCACTACATAAACGGAATCTGACTCGAGCCAAAGGTAAATACATAATGCATAATGAATGGCCCACATTGCCGCCACCAGCTCGGCCTCAAAAGCAAACCCAGCACCACAACGCTCCACAAAGCAACCCCGGAAGAAGCCTCTGCAATTCCAGAAGACCCCAGAAGCTGTAAGGCTTCCCGGCGCCCCCGATGCGCTACCATCCGTATTCGCCTTGATCCAACCCGGAAGGGGTTTTTGCCAATTTACCTGCACAATCTTTGGAGCTTGTCGTGGACGACCAGGAGCACGAAGTCTCCTCAGGATGAAAAGGTCCCTTTGATCATTATCCATGCAACCCTGATCTGAAGATGCAGATTCAACAATGAGAACCCAAAGTTGGGTAATAACCGCATCCACCGTCCAGAGTTTATCGTTAAAAGCCAAATTATTCCGGATATGCCAAATAAGCCAAATTCAAGATAAAACTACCACACGCCATAAAAAAGCAACCTGCTCGCTGAAACGGAAAGTCATTAAGTGCACCAGGAATTCGTTAGAGTTGTCAATAGTATTCGCATCTTTAGTGTGATAACCACTATTTAAAGTAGGGGTTACTTAGGGGTTATTTTAGGGGATTAGGGGTTATATATATTAGGGGCTAATTTAGGTTAGATGTTTAGGGGTTAGAATTAATTAGCATAAATATGTTTAATTTCATACATAAGTTTACACCCAAATTTCAAATAATTAAGGTAATGATATCTTTTCTCTACTTATTATTCAAGTTTCATATATATATATATATATATATATATATATTTCACAATTCACAAGCCACTTTCAATATTTTCACAAATTCTTTCATTAATTAGTTTAATTTATTAAAATCACATATTAATTACAATTTTATTTAATGTAGAAAACGAAGGGGTCGAGGATTAGGACTTTTATTGTTCATTATTCTACATCGAATATATGCGATTATTAAGGTACGAATTTTTATATTATTTGTCTTTATTTAATGTTCCATGATTATACTTCATTGATTGCAATATATGTCAAGAGGAAATAAATTCATATAAGCTAGGGGCAATGAAAAGGGTCCGAGATCAAACGTATCTTCGGGGTGAACCCGCAATACTATATGCAGTAACTGGCCAGTCAGAGGAAAAAGAGGAAATTAAAGAATTTATTGTTGTAATTATGTGAATGCTTTTCATGTTATACTAAATATTGACAGATATATCCCTACTGAGCGAGATGAAGCTCACCTCAATTATTATCATGACTTTCAGGTTGAGAAATCCGGCTGAAGATATGATGTTGTGGATGGTGGAATAAATCATGCTATATTTTAAATAATTATGATCAGACTAAATTTTGGATTTATGTCTTTAATTATGCAAGAAGAATCATTTTGGAGAATGTTTAGCTGGACAAGGAAAATGCTTCAAGTGTAAGAAGCCAGGACATGAAGTCTCTAATTATCCTCTTTTAAAAGCTGAGAGGGAAAGAAGAGAACAAACATCTGGAGGTAGAGCTCGAATGTATGGTATGACTCAGGAAGAAGCTGATCAGAACCCGAGTACAATGTCAGGTATGCTAACCATCTCTGGAATACCTGCTCTTGTACTTTTCGACACTTTGTGCCACACATTCGTTTTTATCTCGCCAAATTTCATGCTATATTAGGACATAAGAGTGCTAGAGTAAGTGAACCCCTTGAGGTTGGCTTGCCATCTGTAAATTCGATAACAACTGACTCAGTAAATAAGGATGTTGAAGTGAATATAGGGGGAAAATATCTTAAAACTGATCTATACATAATTAAGATGAAGGACTTTGACGTAATCTTAGGTATGAATTGGCTTAGTAGATATCAGACAGACATTAAATGTCACAAGAAAGAGATAATATTCAAACTGCCAGGAAATGATGAGATAAAATTCTATGGGATTAAGTCTAAGGCAGTACCACGAGTGATATCGGCAATGAAGGCAAGAAAGATGTTGAAAAAGAAAAATTGTCAAAGATATCTAGTGAGTTTAGTAGATACCTCGACAGCCAAAGTGACACCTAATGACGTATAAATTGTGCAAGAATTTTTGGATGTATTTCCAAAAGACTTGCCGGGAATTCCTCTAGATCGCCAGGTTGAATTTGGAATAGATTTGGTACCTGGGGCAGCACCTATATCTAAGGCACCCTATAGGATGGCGCCAAAGGAGTTACAAGACTTAAAGACGCAAATACAAGAACTTTTGAATTTGGGATTTATTAGACCTAGTGTATCACCGTGGGGAGCACCAGTTCTGTTTGTAAAGAAAAAAGACGGGTCACTTAGAATGTGTATCGATTATAGAGAACTTAATTGACTCACAGTGAAGAACAAGTATCCGCTACCGAGGATTGAAGACTTGTTCGATCAATTGAGAGGTGCCAGCACTTTCTCTAAGATTGACTTGAGATCCGGATATCATCAGTTAAAAATTAAAGAGAGTGATATTCCAAAAACTGCATTTAGAACTCGATATGGACATTACGAGTTTGTAGTAATGCCATTTGGGTTAAGTAATGCACTAGTAGTATTCATGGACTTGATGAATAGAGTGTTTCATCTGTATTTAGACCAATTCGTCATAGTCTTTATAGATGATATACTTGTATATTCAAAGAATAGAGAGCAACACACTAAGCACTTAAGAATAGTGCTAGAAACACTTCACAAGGAAATATTATATGCGAAATTCAAGAAATACGAGTTTTGGCTAGATCGAGTGGTGTTTCTTGGACATGTAATCACTGCTCAAGGAATTGAAGTGGACCCGGTTAAAGTTGAAGCGATCAAGGAATGGAGTGCACCTACGAATGCGAATGAAGTTCGCAGTTTTCTAGGTTTGGAAGGCTATTATCGGAGATTTATTGAAGGATTCTCATAAATAGCTGCGCCTATGACTCGACCGACAAGAAAAGGGGAGAAGTTTCAATGGAATGAGAAATGCGAAGAAAGTTTTCAAGACTTGAAGCAAAGGCTAACTTCTGCATTAGTATTAACAATTCCTGAGCCCACTAATGATTTTGTTATTTATAGTGATGCATCAAAATATGGTTTGGGATGCGTGCTAATGCAACATGGTAAAGTGGTTGACTACGCCTCAAGACAACTAAAGCCACATGAGTTAAATTATCCTACTCATGACCTAGAGTTAGTTGCTGTAGTGCATGCATTAAAGATTTGGCGCCATTACCTATATGGAGGGAAATGTGAAATCTTCACCGACCACAAAAGCTCGAAATATCTGTTTACTCAGAAAGAGCTAAACATGAGGCAAAGAAGGTGGTTGGAATTGGTGAATGACTATGATTGCACTATCAGCTATCATCCGAGTAAAGCTAATGTTGTAGCCGATGCATTAAGTCGTAAAACAAAAGGAGAAATGTCAAGTTTGATATCTGAACAAGAACATCTTGTGAGAGAATTCGCCAGGATGAGAATTGAAGTAGTGGTACCACCAAAAAGCACAGAGATAGTACTAGAATCTTTGGTGGTGCAACCTACTTTGAGAGAGAAGATAAAAGAAGCTCAACCTCGAGATAAATTTGTTATAACAAATGATGGTACTTTGACTTGTGAAGTAGATTATGTGTTCCTAAAGAAGAAGACTTATGAAGGAGATTATGTGTTCCTAAAGAAGAAGGGCCAATAAAAGAAATTCTCGAAGAAGCTCACTGTACGCCGTACACAGCTCACCCCGGAGGTACAAAAATGTATCGAGATTTAAGAGAAGTATTTTGGTGGTGAAGTATGAAAAGAGATATTGGGACTTTTGTGGAAAAATGTTTGACTTGTCAGCAAGTTAAAGCCGAACACCAAAGACCATTTGGTTTGCTCAAACCACTTGACATTCCAAAATGGAAATGGGAGCACATAACTATGGATTTTGTGGTAGGGCTTCCACCACCAGTCAAGGGAAACAAGGCTATTTGGGTTGTAGTAGATCGGTTAACAAAGTCAGCTCATTTCTTACCCGTTAAGATGACGTTCAGTATGGAGCGATATGCACAAACTTATATTGAGGAGATAGTGAGACTTCATAGAGTTCCTGTGTCAATTGTTTCAGACAGAGATACGCGTTTTACTTCTAAGTTTTAGAAAAGTCTACAAAGTGCCTTGGGAACAAAGCTAAACTTTAGTACGGCTTATCACCCGCAAACAAATGGACAGTCTGAAAGGACTATACAAATATTGGAAGATATGTTGAGAGCATGTGTGCTCGACCTAGGAAGTAATTGGGAAACATTATTATCCCTGGTAGAATTCTCTTATAACAACAGTTATCAAGCGACTATTGGGATGGCTCCATACGAGATGTTGTATGGAAGAAAGTGTAGATCACCATTATATTGGAGCGAAGTTGGTGAAAGAAAACTTTTGGGGCCTGAATTAATTTGACAAACTGTTGAGAAGATAGCTAGGATACAAGATCGAATCAAGATGGCTCAAGATAGACAAAAGTCGTATGCTGATAGACGGAGAAAACAAATACAATTTGATGAAGGAGAAAAAGTATTTCTGAAAGTATCTCCTATCAAAGGTGTTATTCGATTTGGCGAAAAGGGAAAGCTGAAACTGAGATATATCGGACCATTTGAAATCCTTACACGAGTTGGAGATTTAGCTTATCAGCTAGCATTACCACCGAGTCTATCAAGTATGCACAATGTTTTTCACGTCTCTATGCTAAGAAAATACGTTCACGATTCAAGTCACATTGTGAATTATAAGGATCTGACAATCAACAATGACTTAACTTATGAGGAAGCACCGTGTCGTTTTGGAACGTAAGATTCACCATTTGAGAAATAAAGATATTGCTCGATCAAAGTACAGTGGAGACGTCATGGCAGAAATGAAGCTACTTGGGAGCGTGAAGAGGAGATTCGTGTCAAGTACCTAAGTTTTTCAATTCCAGGTAAGATATCAAATTTCGAGGACGAAATTATATTTAAGGAGAGTAGAATGTGATAACCACTATTTAAAGTAGGGGTTACTTAGGGGTTATTTTAGGGGATTAGGGGTTATATATATTATGGGCTAATTTAGGTTAGATGTTTAGGGGTTAGAATTAATTAGTATAATTATGTGTAATTTCATACATAATTTTACACCCAAATTTCAAATAATTAAGGTAATGATATCTTTTCTCTACTTATAATTCAAGTTTCATTATATATATATATATTTATATATATATATTTCACAATTCACAAGCCTCTTTCAATATTTTCACAATTTTTTTTCATTAATTAGTTTAATTTATTAAAATCACATATTAATTACAATTTAATTTAATGTAGAAAACGAAGGGGTCGAGGATTAGGACTTTTACTGTTCATTTTTCTACATCGAATATATGCGATTATTAAGGTAGGGATTTTTATATTATTTGTCTTCATTTAATGTTCCATGATTATACTTCATTGATTGCAATATATGTCAAGAGGAAATAAATTCATATAAGCTAGGGGCCATGAAAAGGGTCCGAGATTAAACATATCTTCGGGGTGAGCCCGCAATACTATATGTAGTAACTGGCCAGTCAGAGGAAAAAGAGGAAATTAAAGAATTTATTGTTGTAATTATGTGAATGCTTTTCATGTTATATTAAATATTGACAGATATATCCCTACTGAGCGAGATGAAGCTCACCTCTATTATTATCATGACTTTCAGGTTGAGAAATCTGGATGAAGATATGATGTTGTGGATGGTGGAATAAATCATGCTATATTTTAAATAATTATGATTAGACTAAATTTTAGATTTATGTCTTTAATTATTGGATATTTTAATTTGGAAGATGTAATATTATTATTATTGTTATTATTACTACTACTACCACTACTATTATTATTATTATTATTATTATTATATTTTTTTCTTAAGAATTAAAAATTCTCAATCAATTTTTTTGATGATTATTGGGATTACTTTAATTTACAAATTTGTGTTTTCTTAATAATATTTTTAGAGTACTTTAATTTCATAAAATTGGGTCGTTACATTTAGTTCTCGGAATTAGAGCCACAAAACTAGCATTCAACCCAGAAGGGAGGGTCGAACTAGTGAAGAAAAAATGGACAACGGCGATAACCTCTGCTGAAATAATGTCCCAACAGTGACGATAAAATATCCCAGTGAAACCGTCAGGGCCAGGAGAACTATCCGAACCAAGATAAAAAACTGCCTCCCGAATATCCGAATCCGAAGGAATAGCCGTTAAAAGAGCATTATCCGCTGCCACCACCTTCGGAGATATGACTTGATCAACCATAGAATAGTCCGAAATGGAACCCCTTGAGGCCAAAAAAAGCTCCTTATAAAAAGAGGTAATGTGATTCCCAAAAACAACTGGATCATCCGAAAAGTTACCATCAATCATCAAACCCTGAATCCCCGAACGGCTCTCCCTAATCTTACAACGACGATGAAAAAATGTCGTATTACGATCCCCATCTTTAAGAACAACAAATTCCGTCAGTAAGGATAGCCTTACAAGAAGGACTGTTAGAAGAAGAAAATGCACAATTACGCCTTGAAGAATTAGGACCGAGAGTCACACCGATACTGCGTGCGATCACACCTTAAGTGTGTGCGATTTTTCTGAAAACTATGTTCTCATCGCCGTCGATCAGTTCTTTCATCTTCGATCAAATCCTTCTCTGATTTTCCGATCATGGATGTGTTTTTATTCCCTGAGATTCAGATATCTACCAAACCATCTAACGTCACGCTCAACGTTGCTTTTTTTGAATAAATTCGAGAATATATATAAAAATGAAAAAGAGTCGTCCCGATCACAGGCTGATCAGGTAGCCAACGAAGAAGCCTGTAAACAACATCAAAGCAGATAACATAATGGTCACAAGCCGACCAGATGGCTGAATGGTTGAGGCCTCGTTAAAACCTTCCAAGGTAAAACCCACCCTTGTGGGAAAAACCCTTGGAAGGAAAAAGAGTACCCCCCATATGAAAGTGCGCCCAAATAACAGAAGACAGATGCACTAGCTAGCAAACCTATAGTTAGATTGGCCAACATAATCCTGAGTGAGGGATGGGATAATAGCCGCTGGGGGCGTCCCCCACCATGTATCCTCATGCGACATCTTACTAAGAATATCGGCTACACGGTTGCCTTCCCTAAAGATGTGCGAGACCACGAAATTCATCTGAGAAAGAAGGTGAAGGGTGTACCGCCACCTACCCAAATGGCGCCAAGGCACTCCCGTCGATCTCTTCCGCAGCAACTCCACTACATAGACCGAGTCCGATTCCAGCCATAGTTGATGCCACCCCTTCGAAAAAGTGTATTGTATGGCTCGCATAGCCGCCGCTAACTCCGCCTCAAAAGCGAAACCCAATCCACAATGTTCCACAAAGCAACCCCGAAAGAACCCCCTACAGTTACGAAAAACCCCGGAGGCCGTTAGGCGGCCGGGCGCCCGTAGCGCTTCCGTCTCGTGTTCACTTTAGTCCATCCCTAAAAGGTTTTACGCCATGTAACCTGCACAATCTTCGGGGCTGTCTTGGTCGCCCAGAACCCGTAGACGGCGGAGAATGAGAAGGTCCCTTTGGTCATTATGCATGCAACCTCTCGTCCAAAGAAGAAGACTCAAGAATAAGAACACGGAGGCGTAGGATGGCCGCCTCTAGTGTCCGAGATCTTGTCGTGAAAGGTCAAGTCATTTCGGATCTGCGGATGAGCCAAATGCGGGATAATATGGCTACCCGCCAAAGAAAAGAAACCTCCACCGAAATGAAAACCCATTAAATGCACCGAAATTCATTAAAACTGTAAGCCCAAAAGTAGTGAATATCAAATGAATCGAAAATCCACTTCCATAGGGCTCCTGCAAAAGCACATGAGACAAATAAATGATCAATAGATTCCGCATCAGCACAACAAAGAACACAAACCGAGGGGCCTGTGAAGGAACCCCAAGGACGCAAGACGTCCAAAACTGCCAGTCGATTATGAATGGCACGCCAAGTCACAATCGATCATCTTTCCGGGATATTAGGTGAACAAATCCAGGAACCCCATTTCACCACAGGGGAATGGGGGCGCAGATAAGAGTAAGCCGCCTTTGAAGAAATAATCCCATCATCGGAGTGAATCCATGCTCGCGCGTCTGACGATTCCGGGGCGATCGGAATTCTAACAATATCTCGAACCATATCCAAATAAGCCTCTATAAATGATAGGGTGAAATGCCAAGTCCCATCGTAAAAGTAATCCGAGATCTTGTTGCCGAAATAAATATCCGTACTCCTGCGGAATACCAATCCTATCTGCAATGGTGTAACCCAACCAATTATCCAGCCAGAATGAAATGTTGGAGTTGCATCCGGGAATCCAACGGTAGTCCTCCAACAATCCGTCCAGCCCAGGCCTAATCCCTCTCCAGATGGAAGATGTGATATACGAATTACGAGGAGAACCCTCCGAGGTGAAAAATCATTTTCTGAGGATGCTATAGACCAAAGAGTTTGAAGTCATAATCTTCCAACCCATCTTCATAAGGAAGGCATTGTTGGCAACCACGATGGAACGGACGCCTAAGCCTCCTTCCGCCCGAGGCATACAACAACGACTCCAGTTAACCACCACTGAACCTTTAGAGTTCACATTCCCAGTCCAGATGAAATTACGCATGGTCGTTTCCATTTGCCGAAGCAATGTTCTAGGCCACTTGTATACCATCATAGTATGCACGAAGGGGCTGGTAATCACCGAATTCACCAAACAAATGCGACCAGCAATAGATAGAGAAGGCCCTTTCCACCTCCTGAACTGAAATATAATTTTGTCGAACACGGACTGGAGATCCGCCACCTTTGGCGCCCCTTTGAAGATAGGGGTGCCTAGATATGTCGTAGGGAAGGTGCCCAGATGCATCCCTGTAATCATCTGAATACGACCTCGCACATAAGTAGAAACCCGGCTACCAACATAAACCTTAGATTTATTTGGATTGAAAATCTGCCCCGAAATGTCCGCATAAAGATTGAGCACCTGAATAATAGAACGTGCATTGCTTGTGGATGCCCCACACATAATCACAATATCATCTGCATACATCATCGATGGAGGTAAGACAATCTGCTTAGGCGCCATGAAGGCCTGAAGGTGGTTGCTCCTCACCGCTTCCTCCAATAACCTGCCGAAACATCCCGTGCAATACAAAAGAGAAGGGGTGATAACGGATCCCCCCGTCGACCCCACGAAAGCAAGAGAAATAACCCACCGGTGACCCATTCAGAAGGACCGAAATTCTGGATGATCGCAGGATAATCTCAATCCAGTTAATGAACACCTCGGAGAAGCCAAAGCAACGCAAAACGTGTATCAGAAAACCCCAATGAATCATATCAAAATCTTTGCGGATGTCAATCTTAAGAATCATGTTGGTATCACTCCGCCCCTGCAAAATGTTAAATCCCTCTGAAACCAGCGCAATACAGTCATGAATCTGCCGGCCTGGGATAAATCCAAACTGAGTTGGAGACAAGTACGAAGATATGATGGCGCCCAGACGAGTTGCCAGAATCTTCGTGATAATTTTAAAGAGAAAATTACTCATTACAATCAGGCTAAAGTCCTCCACCGCATTCGCCTCCTTTGTTTTAGGGATGAGTGCCATGAAACTGGCATTCAACCCTGTCGAAAAGGAGGCCGTAACAAAGAAATAACGGACCGCTGCCAACACCTCATCTGACACAATGTCCCAGAAATGCTGATAGAATCTCCCACTGAATCCGTCCGGCCCCGATGCACTATCCAAGCCCATATCAAAAACTGCCTCTTTAACCTCGGGAGCCGAAGGAGTGGCAGTCAAGAGTGCATTATCAATTGTAGTAATGGTAGGTGAAATCAATCGTCAACCAAAGTATAATCCGAAATGTGGTCCGCCTGTCTAAACAGGGTTGTGTAAAATGAGACAATATGATTAGCGAGGTCCCCTGGATCCTCCGTGAAAGTACCGTCGACCATCAAACCCTGAATCCCCGCACGTCCGCTTCTAATCGACGGCGATGAAAAGAATGCGGTATTCGATCACCATCTTTTAACCATGCGGAACGGGCTTTAAGAAGAAAATCCGACGCATGAGCAATGTACGAGAGAGCTTTGTCTGCGCCTCCAATTCCCTATCCTCGCTCCTCCGTGAAACCCTGACTGAATATCGCCTTGAATCTGCTGGACCTTTTCCATCGATAATCCACCGACGATTAACATCCCCAAAAACCTCCTTGTTCCATATCTTAATCGTCTGTCTCAACCTCTTGAGTTTCCACATGACGTCTTTGCAGGGGGTCGGCGATGCGCAAGGGAGAGCCCAAGAGGCGAAACAATACCCCGAAAGAATCATGATGAATCCACATACGAACCGAAATGGAGAAGGTCCTTGGTGATGGAGGGCGAACAAGAGACCAAGATGGGATGGTGATCTCGAGCCAATGCGCGAAGGATCGAAGCCCTTAACAACTTGCCAAAGATTGAAAAAAGGGCGATTGCCGGGCTCGATCGATTTAGCTGAAGAAGAGCTAGAGGCCTTCGAGGAGCACCAAGTAAACAAATTTCCCGAAGTCGGCACAAAGAAATAGCCTTGCATCCTCCAAGAAATCCCTAAAATCTTTGCAAGAAGCCTGGATAGAGTACCCGTGCGGAGCGCTCATGATGACCCAACACAAAGATTGTAATCCCCAATAAGAAGCAGATCAGTAAGACCCAAATTCCTCAGCTCCAACCAAAGTGCACGCCGAGAAACATGATCACACAAACCATGAGCAAAGCCAACATGGAAAACCAAAGAGCCAAATTGAATTTGCAGAATAATACACTGAGAAGAGGACCAAACCTGATTAAGAACCGAGACGTTGGCATCGCATAGGACCCAGATATCTGGGCGTCTGTTTGCACGGAAGCTCTGAGCAGTGAAACTGAGTCCCAAGCTAGTCCAGTAAGAATCCGAAATGGATGAAATGGCCACCTTAGGTTCACAAATGGCTAGAATATAAGGTTTATGTTTGTGACATAAAGCCTTAAGAACATTGCGAGAAGCAATGTTCCCAATCCCCCGGATATTCCAGAAGATGCAATTCATTGAGACGGCGGCGGGGGGGAGGTGCCCGTGGCATGCGCACGGTGAATACAGGCGTCTGGTGTGTTGTGGAATCTGGCTGTTGAGAATTACCAACCTCATCAGCATAGTCTGCCCATCTCTTAGAAGCCGCAAAGTTCATTTCACGTGGTTCTGTGTGCTCTTGTTCTATAGTAATGTCATGGACCGGTGGCGAAGGGCCAGCCGCAATGCTTTTGAGAATTCTCGATTTAGCCGAGTCCAAGGAGCTGTCCCGGAAGGCGCGGCTGAGAGCTCGTATTGGCTTACCCAAAGGATATTGTACTGTGATAGGCATAATGGTGGAAACTGGGTCGGTGGAGGAGGAAGTGGCCGTGGGAGACGCCCCCCTAGTTGGGTAATCAGTCTGATAATCGGTGACATGTGGGTCCTGAGAGTCGACTGAGCCAAGCACTTCAAATGTGTTGTCAAGACGGAAATCCGTAGGGCGAGTGACAATGGCGCGTGTAGGGGATCCGACGCACATCGTAGAGGTCGTTTTTCCCATTGAGTCGTCAACGGCCTTCCCTTGTCTGCCGCCGCACAGACGATAAATTTTCGAACATGTGAACGTCCCGTTATCGAAGTTCTGACGAGTACCCGGCGCCCGCGAACGTCCTTGGGCCGGTGAAGCTCGCCCTTCCGCCGCTGTATTGCCCGCATTGTTAAAGCGGCATGAAGATGTTGAATGTCCTGTAATGCTACACTTCGAACAAAACTCGGGGAGTTTTTCATAGCCAACGGAAACGAAAGAGCACTTGCCAGTGCGTTCAACCATAATATGTTCATCCAATGGCTTGGAGAGATCAATATCCACGAACTCCCTGGACAAAATGACCCGAGAGAACCATCCAGAGAACGCTGATCAATCTGCAAAGGATTCCCAAGAGCACTAGCGATCCCCATAATGTTATTCGGGTCCCAATATTCCAGACTGAGTTCAAAAATGCGCACCCAAACGCTGGCCACTGATGTTTGCACCTTATAAGGGTTGAAGTCAGGCACCCATGGGGATAGTCGGATAGTCCCAGGATTAAGCGTCCAGTTAATGCGTTGCTGAGCCCGAGAACGATCTTGCGCACTAAACAATTTGACACAAAAAAATCCATTTCCCAAGGGAATTAATTTCCAGTCATTCTTAATACCCCATAATTCAGATAGGCGTTTATGCAAAAGCATAGTCGCCCATGGTTTGTTACCTTTTCCTAAAATAACTCTCCCAATCAACGAGTAGGAAAATTCAGTGAGACGTTGTTGGTAAACATTGTCATCAATGGTAACAGAGTAATAATCACCTTTTCGAACCGGTTTGGGGATAGAATGATTTTGACCAGAAACCATTGTGAAAAACAAAATAGGATTACCTGTGGCCTGGGGCGTGGAATCCAGATTATTGGTACCTGCAACTATTTTAGCAAAAGAATATTCAAAGTTGGGATTAGCATTAGGTTTATGAGCCGAATGTTGCAGGTTCGGTTCATGATTGGATGACGTTGAAGCAGGATTGCCAGCATGCTGTTGCGCATTCTTGGATTCTGAAATAGGATGTGGGCCCGTGGGCAGAGGAACATGCGGAGGGTGGACGGGGGGCCCGGGGTCATCACTCCCCGGGGAGGGGCGGCCAGGTGGGGAGGTGAGTGGTTGCCACCCCCATGGCGGATGGGAGGGGGCGGCCCCCATGGTGGCGGGCGGCCCATGGGGGTAAAGGATACAAAGGATGCAGGCGCATCCCCCTTTTCCCCAACCACCTGGCGCTGCGTGGTGTCCTGCTTCGTGGGGACCGCTGGAGGCTGCTGCAAGGAAGGATGGTACGAGGCAGTGCAGAGATGCTTTGGTGGCCGCCGCCTGCTCGTGTCTTGCGGGCGCCGCCGAGGACCGGGTGCGTTATGCGTGCATGGTTGTTGCAAAGAAGCGGTGCACCGCAAGTTGAGGACCGTGGGGCGACGCCCGAGGAGTGATTGAGGAGGCGAGGGACGTTAAATGGAGCATGGGCGGGGATGAATTCCGATGGCATCCCATAAGCGGCGAAGGATACACGTCCCGTTGACAAAGACCTACCGTCGATGGATTGTGCGGAACATGGAAGAGTAGGGCGTGCATGGTGTTGTTCGAAATTCGAGGTTAAACCGGAGAACTCCAGCGAAGCCATGTCCGGCGATGATGCCGGAGGAGGGGGACGGGGCGTCCAAACCGTGCTCAAGAGAGAGAAGAGAGAAAACCCCTCCTGAAATGGAAATTCATTAAACGCACCCCACGCTCAACGTTGCTTCACAACAGCCCAATGGTTTCAGCCCGACGAATGTTTCCTTTCAACCATCGTCATCACAATCGATCAGGGACATATCTCCTCCACCATCACATGTCACAAACCACATGGAGGACCGTCCTCGTAGACCTATGACAGAGGCAGGCACCATTAACCCAATCCCTAAGGTTCACGAAAGGTTTTTTGACAGAAACCCTATTTTACACGCATACACACATGCCCCTAAGATAAACCCTAATTCTAAGGTTTGCAATACAACTGAAGCTCTCGTTTCTCCCTGCTTGCGAGATACAACACGACATATCCAGGGTTCTTGTGAAGAAGATGACACGCAGGTGCAAGGGGATAAACCAATGAACTTTGCCCACGTTTTTACGACGGAGGAGTCACGCCCGGTGAAAAAAGGTGACTACTTTTCAGTAACTATAGATGAAAACATCTATCAATAGAGGACAGCCGAACTGAGGAATACGTTGATTGGCAGACTCCTTTTGCCAAAAGGGTTTAAGCCATTAACACTGACGGAGCTAAAATCGAAATTGACAAATTTCTGGAAGATTATGGATGCATGGAGACTGATTCATTTGGGAAGGGGATACTATAACCTGCAATTTACAAACGTCGAGGAGTGGAATCGAATTTTTTCTAAAACTACGTGGAATTTGCAACCTGGTTCGATACGGCTAATGAATTGGATACAAGACTTCAATCCCTACAGGGTTAACACATCAACGGTGCAGGTTTGGATCCATATTTATGAATTAGGATTTGAATATTGGCATCCGTCGCTCATCAACAATATAGCTAGTGCTGTGGGAACTCCTATTCAAATTGATGAACGATCCTTGAATGGAGAAGTTGGACATTTCATTCGAGTCCTTGTTGAAATTGATTTAAATAAACCACTGCAAGAATTTATCATGATAGAAAGAGTAGGACATGGCTCTTTCGTATCGCTCAGTTATGAAAACCTTCCAGAATTTTGTGCTCATTGCAAGATAGTGGGGCACAACGTTAATCGTTGTAGGCACTATACGCCTAAGGAAGCACGACCTCAAACCGAACAGACGCAAAAAAGTGATAGCCCGGTGAGAGGAAGATCTGTGGACAGAGGTCGTAATTTCCAAAATAAAGGAAAAGGGGTGGCAACGGAAGCATGGGTTCAGGTGAAGAAACTGGAGTTCGACCATTGGAGATCAGTCCTCCGAATAGCATTAATATGCAAAACTCTTTCAACTTGCTACAGGATAATGATGAGAATGAACAGGTGGAGCTTGTGGATAATTTGAAGGGGACGGAAACAGACAAGGCTAACGGAGGGACTCAGGATCAGACGGTTAGGTTGGCTGTTTCGCAGGCTCAGAATCCGGACAGACGAATTATTTTGGCAAGCCCAAGTAAGACGAATGCAAATACTGACAATGGGACTTTACATGATAACGGATCGGATAAAGTCCAAAAGCAATCGACGAGGTGGCTAGCAGCAAACCCATTAACAACTACGAGATCACTTCCACAAGCTATAAGGAAAGCTTTAAGGCAATGGCGGCGGCGGCAAAAAAGAGATGGGCGGACTTGGAGGAAGAAGAACAACTAGGTAATGCTTTTCTTGAGAGTATTGATTCTGATACGCACGTGGTGAATCCCCCTCCCCCTAATTTATCATGAATTGCCTGTTTTTGAATGCTAGAGGTCTTGGCAATGATGCCTCTAGATCCATGCTCAAGGATTTATGTCGCGTACATAAACCTGATATTGTTGTGATTACGGAGCCGAAAGTTCAATTTTCTAATATTAGTGCTTCATATTGGAATGCTATTAATCTCACCTTGGTTGCAGAAAATTTCCGTGCAAATGGTATTCCAGATATTTGGGTTTTTGTTCGTACTAATAATATGCAGGTGCAATTTCATTGGGGCTCTGATCAACTTGTGGTTTGCAAAGTGGGGGTTCAGAATTTCCAATTTTTTATGGGCTTTGTACATGCTCAGTGCTCTTATATTGCTAGACGGCAGCTATGGCTGGATGTGCATGCTTTGGGGGAAGATAACATGGTTATTGTGGGGGATTTTAACGCCATTCTTGGAGCACATGAAAGACAGGGTGGAGCTCGCGTCCATGACACTTCGTGTAGGGAGTTCAAAAAATTTATTGATGATAATAATTTCATTCAGGTTCCAATGGTTGGCAACGACTACACCTGGGGAATTTTTCGGCCTGCAAGGGGACTAATTCAGGCGAAACTGGATAGGATTTTGGCTACAAATCAGTTCATGAATTTGTGGCATACTATTGGTGGTTTGGTGGGTCTCAGACATTCCTCTGATCATAATCCTATTATTTTGAGATGTAATTTTTCTACACCTCATTCGGCCGTTCCGTTTCGCTTTCAAATGATGTGGCTCCAGCATGTAGGTTTTAAAAAAGTGGTTGCTGACTCATGGGGGATGGAGTGCACAAACACTGATCCTATGGCCCGTGTTATGCGAAAACTTAAAAGATTACGACCCATTCTTCAAAGATTGGAATCACTCGGTATTTGGAGACGTTCATCGACAAGTTGATGAAGTTCAACAAAAGCTTACGGATATTCAATCTCACATCTCCACATTTGGGTACTCACAAAGATTATTCAAATAGAGCTACGCTTACATAAGGATTTAAATCACCGCTAAAACGCAGAACATATGAGTTGTTGAGATCAATGGTTGCGGGATGGGGATCGCAACACGAGTTTTTTCATTAAAAGGCCTCATGTTATATCACTCATATACTAGTAAACGGCCAATTGACGGATGATCAGCAGAGCATTAAAAGTCATGTTATTCAATATTATGAGCAACTTTTTGTGGAACCGGCGAACGGTAATAACGATTACTCCATGGTGGACAATGCAATTAAGCCAACGGTAACTTAGGCAGAAAATTCAAGGTTGTCCTCGATTCCCATAGACGAAGAGATTAAAGGGGCCGTTTTTTATTTGAGTCCAGATAGTGCTCCGGGGCCTGATTTTTTTGAATAAGTTCGAATATATATATAAAAAATGAAAAAGAGTATTCCTGATCACAGGCTGATCAGGTAACCAAAAGAAAGCCTGGAAATAATGTCAAAAAACCAAACGAAATGGTCACAAGCCGATCAAATGGCTGAATGGTTGGGGCCTCGTTAAAACCTTCCAAGGTAAAACCCACCCTTGTGGGAAAAACCCCTGGAAGGAAAAAGAGTACCCCCCAGAAAAGTAGGCGCCTAAAATGGAAAAGAAACCAGAAGCGGTGGCGCACTAATTAACAAACCTATAGTTGGATTGGCCAACATAATCATCAGTGAGGTAGTGGATGAGCTCTGTAGGCGGGACGCCCCACCATGTGCCGTATTCCGTCTTCTTGCTCAGCATGTCCGCAACCCGATTGCCTTCCCGAAAAATATGAGATACTACAAGATCAATACCTCTTAGCAGGTGTAGGGTTTGGCGCCAAGAACTGAGGTGGCGCCATGGGACCTCCATCGTTCTCTTCTCCAGTAGGTTCACCACATGCATTGAATCCGATTCCAGCCAAAAGTGCGTCCATTCTTTCGCAAAGGCATATTGAATCGCCCACATTGCTGCAACCAATTCAGCCTCAAACGCGTATCCTGAGCCACAATGATGGACAAAGCATCCTCAAAAGAAACCTCTACAGTTCTGGAAGACTCCGGAAGCTGTGAGGCTGCCCGGCGCCCCTGAAGCGTTGCCATCCGTGTTTACTTTGATCCAACCCGAGAGGGGTTTTTGCCACTTTACCTCCACAATCTTCGGAGCCTGTCTGACTCGCCCAGGAACCCACAGACCATGCAAAATAAATAAATCTTATTGATTGTTGTTCATGCATCCCCGATCCAAAGATGATGATTCGACAATGAGAACCTGTAGTTGAATGATCGCCGCCTCTAGTGTCCATGATCTGTTGTGGAAAATGAGCTCGTTGTGGATATGCCATATAAGCTAGATGCAGGAAAGAATCGCCACACGCCAAAGGAAAGCGACCTGGTCACTGAAATTAAAATACATTAACCGCACAAGAAGCTCGTTGAAACTGTAAGTCTGAAGAGAGTGAACTTGGAAAGCATGGAAAATCCAACTTTATATATTTCCTGCAAAAGCACAATAGACAAATAAGTGATCAACCGATTCTTCCGATACCCTACAAAGAACACAAACCGAAGGGCCAGTAAAACTTCCTCTAGCTCGTAGAGTATCCTGGACAGCCAGTCGGTTGTGTATGGCCCTCCATGCTACCACCGATCTTCATTCCGGGATATGCTGCGACCAAATCCAAGAACCCCATTTAACTGCCGGGCGCTGATGGCGAATATGATCGTAAGCCCCCTTCGAGGTAACCAGACCATCCTCCAAGTTCAACCAAACACGTGTATCCCGGGACTCTGGTGCGATAGGGATGCGCACGATGGCCCGGAGCAACTCCAAATAGGCCTCCACGAAAGGGAGGGTAAAGTGCCATGACCCATCGTAGAAGTAGTCAGAAATGCGCTGCTGAAATAGGTATCTATAGGCCTCTGGGATGCCAATCCTGCGGCTATATAAAGTACCCCAACCAATTATCAATCCGAATAAAACCCCGACTGGCGCCTGGGATCCAACGGGCATCATCCAAACAATCAGAAATACAGGGTTTAATCCCAGCCCAAATTGAAGAAGGAATAAAGGACCGTCGAATCTCCCCATTTCTTGTAAAGTACCATTGTCTGAGGGTTCTGAAGACCAATGAATCCGAGTTCAAAACCTTCCAACCCAATTTCATCAAGAAAGCAGTGTTTGCAGCCACAATAGATCGCACGCCCAGTCCCCCCTCTGCTCTAGGCGTGCAACACTTATCCCAACTGACCACCACCTTCCCTTTGGAATTCACATCCCCGGTCCAAACGAAGTTGCGCATGGCTCGTTCCATTTGCTTGAGCAGCGTACGCGGCCATTTATAGACCATCATGGTGTGTACAAAAGAACTAGTAATCACCGAGTTAACCAGACAAACTCTACCAGCAAGGAAAAGAGACGAACCTTTCCATCTTCTGAATTTGAGAATTATCTTGTCAAAAACCGGCTGTAAATCCGCAATCTTAGGAGCGCCCTTAAATATTGGAGCGCCTAAATACACAGTAGGGAACACCCCTGGATGAATCCCCAAAATGTGTTGCACCCTCCCACGGACATATGATGAAACCTGCGAACCAAAGTAGACCTTGGATTTCTGTGGATTAAACACTTGACCCGAGATATCTGCATAATGAGTAAGAATCTGGAGCAAGACCCGGGCATTGGAAGAAGATGCCCCACACATGATGACAATATCATCCGCATATAAAATGGACGATGGAAAGACAATACCCCTTGGCGCCGTGAAGGCAGATAACCGAGACTGATCCATCGCTGCTGCAATAAACCGACCCAGGACCTCCTCCGCGATACAAAACAATAAGGGTGATAAAGGATCCCCTTGTCTGACTCCTCTGAAATAGGGAAAATAACCCACCGGCGTCCCATTCAACAACACTGATATTCTAGACGACCGAAGAACCACCTCCACCCAACGCACGAACGTCTCGGAGAAATCGAAACGGCGCAAGACATGTAGTAAAAAATCCCACCTCTATGTGTCGAATGCCTTGCGAATATCGATTTTCAGTATCATATTCGAATCCGTGCGACCCTGTAAGATATTAAACCCTTCAGATACCATGGCAAAACAATCATGAATTTGTCTGCCCGAGATGAAACCAAACTGAGTCGGAGATAAATAATCAGCAATAATCGAACCCAAGCGCGTAGCCAATATCTTCGTGATAATCTTCAAAAGGAAATTGCTCATGACAATCGGGCGGAAGTTTTCAATGACATTTGCATTCAATCCCTTGGGGATGAGCGCCATAAAACCGACATTCAATCCCGGTAGAGTGAAGAAAAGCGAATAACGCGATTTACCTCAAAGCAGAGATGACATCCCGTAAATGGCGGTAAAAAAATCCCATTGAACCCATCAGGCCCCGGAGAACTGTCTGAATCCATATCAAACACCGCGGCCTACACCTCAGAATCTGAGGGAATGGCTGTTAGGCTGGCATTATCCTGCGCCCCAACCATTGGAGTGAGTACCTGGTCAACTAACGAGAAATCCGAGGTAGAACGCCCGGTGTTCGCAAAGAGCTCCTCGTAAAATGAAATAATATGATTCCCAAGGACTGTAGCATCATCAGTGAAATTCCCTGCCACCATAAGCCCCTGAATCCCCGCGCGGCCCATACGAATCTGGTTACGCCGATGAAAAAATGTTGTGTTACGATCCCCATCCTTAAGCTAGGCAGTGCGGGCCTTTTGCTTAAGGAATTTGGATTGCAATTGTAACGTCTGCGAGAGCCTCACCTGGGCGTCCAACTCCCTATCCCAGGCCCAATGTCTCGATGTCTATCTGAATCTGGCGAAGTTGCTCCATCTGACTATCCACCCTCCGATTTACATCCCCAAAAACATCCATGTTCCAGTCTTTAATAACCTGTCGCAATCGTTTGAGCTTCCTCATGACACGCAATAGAGGGTTGTGCGTGTCACATGGAGAAACCCAAGAAGTTGTCACCAAATCCCGGAATGAATTGTGATGAACCCACATACGCTGAAAATGGAACAGAGTCGGACCCCTGCTACTGGATGAAGAACAGGAAACCAAAATGGGGTGGTGATCGGATCCAATACGAGGAAGAACTAAACCCTTGACAGCCTGCCAAAAAGCAAAAAATGGGCAAGTTGCAAGGGCTTTGTCCAGCTTAGCCTGGAGTAAAGATAGAGGCCTTCGGGGGGAGCACCAAGTGAAAGAATTCCCAGTAGTTGGCACCGCAGATAAACTAGCATCCTCCATGAAGTCCCTGAAATCCTGACAAGATGCTTGGGAAAGAGTATCATTGCGTGAGCGCTCATGATGTCCCAAGACCGCATTAAAATCACCAACAAGTAACAGATCAATAAGACCCAAATTCCTCAAATCTAACCAAAGCTCACGTCGTGCAATGTAATCACATAGACCATGAGTGAAACCAACGTGAAAAATCAAAGCACCAAATTGAACTTGTAAAACAATGCATTGGGTAGAAGACCAGACCTGATTAAGGATTGAGATTGTTGAGTCGTGAAATACCCAAATATCTGGCCGACCATTGCCACGAACACTTTGTGTTGCGAAAGTCAAACCCAAACTATGCCAATAAGAATCTGAAATAACTGAAATGTCCACCTTTGGTTCGCAAATAGCCAAGATAGAAGGTTTATGCTTTTGGCATAAAACCTTAAGAACATTGCGAGATGCAACGTTCCCAATCCCCCGGATGTTCCAGAAGATGCAATTCATTGAGACGGAGGTGGGTGTGGTGCCCGTGACGATCGCACGATAAACACTGGCGTGTGGTTTGTAGCGGAGTCTGACGATTGAGTGTGTCCCATTTCATCTGCGTAATCTGCCCATCGCTTGGTAGCGGCAAAGTTCATCTCATGTGGTTCTGAACTTTCCGTTTCAATAGTAACTTAATGAGCAGGGGGCGATGGACCTGATGTGACTTTCCGGAGAATTCTATCTTTAGCCGAATCCAAAGAGCTGTCTATGAAAGCACGGCTCAAAGCACGAATATGTTTTCCCAAAGGATACTGAACCGTAATTGGCATAATGGTGGAGGCGACTCCCGTGTTGGATGCATTGACTGTAGGAAAAGGTTCCCTAGCTG
Organism: Rehmannia glutinosa; assembly: GCA_016081115.2. Taxonomy (NCBI): domain Eukaryota; kingdom Viridiplantae; phylum Streptophyta; class Magnoliopsida; order Lamiales; family Orobanchaceae; genus Rehmannia; species Rehmannia glutinosa. The sequence continues at coordinate 67,676,390 of CM071934.1, read as the reverse complement.
GATAATCAGCTTGAACATTCAGATCCTGAGAATCAACTGAACCAAGAACCTCAAAGGTGTTACCAAGATGGATGTCCGAAGAGCAAGTGACTATAGCACGAGGTGGAGATTTTGGGCGCATAGTCGAACCCTTAGATCCCATTGAGTCATCGACGACCTTGCCCTTGTCCTGCTGAACAGGACGGTAAACCTTACGGACCCTGGAGCGGCCGCACTGCATGGAATTCTGACGATTATCCGGAGCCCGCGAGCGTTCCTGGGCCGGTGATGCACGACCTTCCACAGCCGTGTTACCCGCATTGTTAAAACGACATGAAGTTGTTGAATGTCCCGTAACACAACACTTAGAGCAAAACACCGGAAGTTTTTCATAAGTGACAGAAATAAAAGAGCACTTGCCAGTGCGTTCAACCATAATGTGTTCCTCCAATGGCTTGGAGAGGTCAACTTCCACCAGAACCCGCACAAAATGACCCAAAGAACTATCCAAAGAATGCTGATCAATCTGTAATGGATTCCCAAGAGCACTGGCAATCCCCATGATGTTATTGGGGTCCCAGTATTCCAGACTGAGTTCAAAAATGCGTACCCAAACGCTGGCCACTGAAGTTTGTACCTTGTAAGGGTTAAAGTCAGGCACCCATGGAGACAGACGGATAGTACCAGGGTTAAGCGTCCAATTAGTGCGTTGCTGAGCCCGAGAACGATCCTGCGCATTAGATATTTTGACACAAAAAAATCCCTTTCCCAAGGGAATTAATTTCCAGTCATTCTTAATACCCCATAATTCAGATAGGCGTTTATGCAAAAGCATGGTCGCCCATGGCTTACTACCTTTTCCCAAAAGAACACGTCCAATTAAAGAGTATGAAAATTCAGCTAGACGTTGCTGTTAAACATTGTCATCAATTGTAACAGAATAATAATCACCTTTGCGAACCGGTTTTGGAATAGACTGACTTGTACCAGCAACCCCTGTGGAAAACAAGTTTGCATTACCTGGGGCCTGAGGCGTGGAATCCATATGAGTGGTACCTCCAACTATTTTAGCAAAAGAGTATCCAAAATTGGGGCTAGCATTTGAGGTATGAGCCGAATGTCGCAGGCTCGTTTCATATGCAGAAGAGGTTGGAACAAGATATCCAGCATTTCGTTGAGAATTACCAGAATCTGGAATAGGATATGGGCCTGTGAGAGGGGGACCATGCGGATGGTTGACAGTGGCCCAGGGGTCATCACTCCCCTGGGGGGGCGGCCTGGGAAGAGGTCGAGACTGTCGTCGGCCCCCCATGGACAGATGGGAGGGGACCGGCCTCCCCATGGCTGGCCGGTGCCATGGGGGTAATAGGTTGCGCCCCCCTAATATGGGCACCATGCAAGTTGTGGGGGAGGATGCCCCCCTGCGGAGGTCTGCCAACAGCAGCAGCAACTGGCGCGGTCGGAGGTGCAGCTTGGGTTGATGATGAGGACGCCGGCTTCGAGGCCAAGTAGTCATCCGGTAACACTAACCCTAGAAGCGTAGGGGCATGGGCGGCAGCGAAGATCGCGTAGGGACGAAGGAGGATGGGATATCGAAGGACGAAAACCTAGAAGGTGCTGTCGAAGGAGCTGGCGTCGCCGGAACAGTATCGATGATCGTGCTGTCATACCCCGGTTTGAGTTTCAATGCATCGACGTGAGTTGTGAGAGGCGGGGTTGACCGGGGTTGCTGGTAGGGATGTGTTTAGGCTGCAAAATTGGATGTGTACGCGTGCCATGGTGGTTCCGCCATGAGAACCACCGGAGAAGACGACCGGAAGAGATGGAGGAGGCAGCCATCGATCGTTACCTTAGAGAGAGAATTTTCTTAGAGAGAGCAATTTTATTCTCACTGCTCCGGGGCCTGATGGTTTTGGGGGTCATTTTTATCATAGTTGCTGGGATATCATCGCTTCGGATATTTTGCCGGCTGTTAGATCATTTTTTGTTAGCAACCGATTGCCTAAAGGATGTAATTCGAGCTATATAGTCCTGATTCCGAAGAACAACAATGTTGATCGTGTGGAGGAGTACAAAACTATAATCTTAAGTAACTTTCCGTTCAAGATAGTTACTAAGATCTTAGCCGTTAGGTTTGGCAATATTTTAAAAGATCATGTTTATGGAATGCAATTTGGTTTCATCCCGGGGAAACAAATTCATGACTGCATTGCTTTGGCATCGGAAGGGGTTAATTGTCTTCTTAATCGTTCTAGGACGCCAAACATGATTCTTAAAGTGGATATTGGAAAAGCTTTCGATACTCTGAGGTGGGATTTTATTTCTCACGTGCTACGACGTATGGGGTTTGATCAGGGGTTTTTGCGACCACGAGCGTGTAGCTCACGTGGTGTTGCTTACTTTTGTAAGGGTGTTGACCAGGGTTCTAACCCTATGTCTTTCAGTTTCTTTGAAATTTATCCATCCCCTCCAACCACTGTTCCCAACTTATTAAAAAAAATCAGGGGTTTTTGCGTTGGGTGCTGTCGATCTTTAACTCGGCCAGGATGTCGATTCTTTTAAATGGAGGTCCTGGAGGGATATTTTAGATGCACTCGCGGAGTTCGTCAAGGAGATCCTCTATCTCCCCTTTTATTTTGTGCAGCCGAAGACGTTTTAGCTTGGGCTTTGGATATTGCTATTCAGCAGGGCCATACCTCTCCGTTCAGAACTACTCGCAATTTCAGCTTGCCTCCGTGTTTGTTATATGCAGATGATATTCTTATTATGACGGCAACCTCTTGGGAGAATTGTCAATATATAAAACGTATTTTGATGGGATATGGACGCATCTCTAGACAGCATTTCAACCCGGATAAGACTAAGGTCTATTTTAGGGATAATACGCCTACTCGGATTATGAGAAGAGTTCAGACTCATTTACAGATTTCTCGTGGCACCTTCCCTATTACTTATTTAGGCGTCCCGTTGTTCAAAGGGCCCCCAAAATAAGATATTTCCAAGCTACGCATGATAAAATTCTGTCAAAATTTAAAAGGTGGAAAGGTACGTCCTTATCAATGGCTGGCCGTATTACTCTTGTCAATTCTGTGATTACTAGCTCGTTTGTACGTTTGATGCTTGTCTATCGTTGGCCGATGACATTGCTCAAATCCATGGAAAAGGCTATGAAACATTTTATTTGGTCTGGAGATATTACTAAGAAAGGTGCGGTGACAGTTAATTGGGCTAGAAGTTGTGCACCTAAGGAGGAAGGGGGCTTGGGAGTTCGATCACTTATTGCGGCAAACAGGGCTTTCCTTATGAAGGTTGCATGGAAGTTACTTCAATCTAGATCTATGGTTTTTGAGATTTTGCGTCAAAGATACTTCAATGGTGCGCCCAGAATGGCATATATTGGTTCGTCCATTTGGCCGGGACTTCGCCTTGTTGTCTTGGAATTGATCTCCCAATCCCGTTGGATTCTGGGGGAGCAATCTTGTGTCCATTTCTGGCTGGATAACTGGTTAGGCTACTCAATTGCGGATCGCATTGGTATTCCTGCTCACATGTTTCAGTATTTCGAATATCCAATTTCTGATTATTTCTATAATGGGGTTTGGCATTTTACGGAGGATTTCATGGTGGAATATACGGGGATTGTCATTGAAATTCTTAATTTTCTGATCGCCCCGTACTCGACGGATAGACGCGTATGGATTAATTCAAAGGAAGGGGACGTATCTTCTAAAGAGGCTTATACCTTAGTTCGTAATCAATTTTCGGAGGTTCAGTTGGGTAAGTGGATTTGGTCTTCACACATTCCGGCGAGAAGATCAATCACTGTTTGGCGTTCTATACATAACCGCCTACCTGTTCTTGACAACATTCGAGGATCTTGGGGACCCTCAGCATGTTCATTATGCTACGAAGACTCGGAGTCAGTCGATCATTTATTCACACGGTGCAGATTTGCTTTGGCGATTTGGTGTTGGATTCAGGACACTTTCGAGGTTAGTATTCCTCTTAATGGAGGTGTGAATCATCTTTACATATGGGCTATTCAGCAGAAATTCAGTCCGCAGGTTGCTTCTCTTTGGAAATCGACTATCATATCGACTATATGGGTTATTTGGCAGGCTCGTAACAAGTGGATTTTCAGAGACGTTAAACCCCTTCATACGGCTGCTATTATTTTGGTTAAGGCGCTCATTATTGAATCACCAACCAAAGATTGCACTTATATGTCCAACTCAGTATATGATCTTTTATGTCTAAGACGGCTCTCTGTGCAGGAAAGGCCAAAACCACCACCTGTGATTAAACACGTTAGATGGTATCCTCCATTACCAGGTTGGATGAAGGTTAATACTGACGGGTGTGCGCGGGAGCACCGGGCAGATGTAAGGCAGCGGGAGTATTTCGAAATTGCAGGGGCTTTTTCACTGGATGTTTTAGTCATAATGTTGGTAGAGGTCTTGCTTTTGAATCAGAATTAATTGCAGCGATGACGGCAATCGAGCGGGCTTATAAAAGAGGTTGGTTCAAGTTGTGGTTAGAATCGGATTCTACTTATGTATGCGGGTTGCTGGAAGCACGATCTCTTGGTGTTCCATGGAAGTTCTTAGCCAGATGGCGGATGACGCTTCACTATATTTCTCACATGGAGTTCAGGGTTTCACATATCTACAGAGAGGGCAACAAAGTAGCGGATAAACTCTCCAAGATGGACGTTCACTTAGATTGGTCCCATACAATTCCTGAGTCGGTTTCCACAGAGCTGCATGAAGATATCAGTGGTCAGATTTCCTATCGTTATGCATAGTTTTGGGGTACTCTTTTTCCTATCAAAGGTTTTTCCCTCTGGGTTTTACTTTGATAGGTTTTAACAAGGCCCCTCTTTTGGCTATCTGCTTGGCCTGTAAGCAGTTTCTATGGGATTCTATTTGTTTAGCTTACGTTTTTCGAACCTTGAGGTGTTACACTTCATTGGATTAGGCTAGCTGCTTGGCTTGTAAGCAACATCATCTTTTCATTTTTTATATATTTTACCATTCTATCAAAACGGTCCCCATCTTTAAGCCAGGCCATATGAGCTTTCTGCTTAAGAAATTCAGATTGCAATAACAACGTTTTGGACAGAGCACTTTGGGCTTCAAATTCTAGATCACAACGGGCAGCAGAGAAACCCAGAGTCTCAATCTCCGCCTAAATCTGACGAACTTTCTCCATCTGACTATCCACCTTACGATTAACATCACCAAAAACATTTTTATTCCAATTCTTAATAGCATGACGTAACCGTTTTAGCTTCAACATAATGCACATAAGAGGGTTAGGGGAAGGACACAGCTGAACCCATGAGGAGGTAACCAGATCCCAAAACGAGTCATGACAAACCCACATGCATTGAAAACGAAACGGAACTGGACCTCTAACAGGGGGTGATGATCTGAACCGATACGAGGAAGAACCAAACCTTTAACCACTTGCCAAAGAGAGAAAAATCGACAAGTGGCTAGGGCTCGGTTCAATTTCACATGGAGAAGGGAAAGGGGCATACGGGTGGTGCACCAAGTAAATGTATTACCCGTAGTAGGCACAGAAAACAAACTAGCATCATCCAAAAAGCCTCTGAAGTCCTGACAAGAAGCCTGGGATAGAGTTCCACAGCCCAATCTCTCATGGTGACCCAAAACAACAATAAAGTCACCAAGGAGCAACAAATCATCAAGACCCAAATTCATCAAATCCAACCAGAGCGTGCGACGGTCAATATGATTACATGAACCATGAACCAAACCAATGTGAAAAGTCAGAGAAACCCACTATACCTGAAGAACAATACACTAAGAAGAAACCAAAACCTGTTGTAAAATAGAAATGCCATAATTACAGAAAACCCAGATATCCGCCCGGCCATTAGAACGAAAGTTATGAGTCATAAAACTCAAACCCATACTAGTCCAATAAGAATCTGAAATCGAGTTAATGTCCACCTTAGGCTCACAGATAGCGAATAAAGACGGTTTATGCTTATGACATAACGCCTTAAGAACATTACGAGAAGCAATGTTCCCAATTCCCCGGATATTCCAGAAGATGCAATTCATTGAGAAATAGGTGGGAAGGCAATCTGTGTTGAGTGCGCGAAAATATCAGAGGTAATATGGTCCTCAGGATCAGACGCCTGAGCATTAGATACTTCGTCAGCATAATCCGCCCATCATTTAGAAGCCGCAAAATCTAATTCCTTAGGCCCTGTAGAATCCATAATAATCGAGAGGTCATGAATAGCCAGAGACGAACCTTGAGTAACAGACTGATGCATCTAGGACTTGGTCGTAATACAACATTTTTTCATCGCCACTGCCAGATTTGAAGGGGATGCTCGGGGATCCAGGGAATGATAATTGAGGGTAATTTCTCAAATGATCCGGCTGTTCTTCGGAATCATATTATATCCTTCTATAAGGAGCTATTCGTGGATTTTAGGGGAGCACTTCGGATTACACTACGGTTGATCGGGTTATTTCTCCTATTGTGAGGGCTTTGGATAACGCCAGTTTGACGGTTATTCCTTCGGATTTGGAGATTAAAGAAGCGGTTTTTGATATGGGTTCAGATAGTTCTCCTGGCCCATACGGCTTTAATTGGACGTTCTATCGTCATTTATGGGATGTTATTTCGGCAGATATGTCCGCCGCTGTCCGTTTTTTCTTTATCAGCTCATCCTTACCTCCGGGGTTGAACGCTAGTTTTATGGCACTCATTTCGAAGACTAAGGATGCTAATTCTATTGAGAACTTTCGGCCACTTGTTATGAGTAATTTTCTTTTCAAGATTATTACCAAGATCTTGGCTACTCGTTTGGGCTCGATCATTTCTGCCTATTTATCTCCTACACAGTTTGGGTTTATTCCGGGGAGGCAGATTTACGATTGTATTGCTATGGTCTTTGAAGGGTTTAATGTCTTGCATGGTCGGACTAATGCTAATATGATCTTGAAGATTGATATTCGTAAGGCGTTTGATACGTTGAAGTGGGGTTTCTTACTGCACGTTCTGCGCCGGATTGGTTTTTCAGAGATTTTTATTCACTGGGTGGATGTTATTCTTAGGTCTTCAAGAATATCAGTGTTACTTAATGGGACGCTGATGGGGTACTTCTCCTATTTTCGAGGGGTTATACAGGGTGATCCTCTATCCCCGTTACTTTTTTGCATCGCGGAGGAGGTTCTTAGCAAATTTATTGAGGCTGCGGTTACTGAGAATCAGTTAGGCCCGTTCATTGCACCTAGATAGATTATCTTCCCATCGTCTATCCTTTATGCTGATGATATTGTTATTTTGTGTGGGGCTTCTTCAGCTAACGCCCGTATCCTGCTTCAGATCCTCACCCTATATGCTGATATCTCGGGCCAAGCTTTCAATCTTTGGAAATCTAAAGTTTACTTTGGATGCCAGGTCTCATCTTGTGTACGTAGGAGGGTTCAAAATATCACGGGGATCCAGCCCGGGGCGTTCCCTATGGTATATTTAGGCGCCCTTATTTTTAAGGGTGCCCCTAAAGCTGTGGATTTACAGCCCGTCTTTGATAAGGTGATCCTCAAATTCAGAAGATGGAAAGGTACTTCTCTTTCTCTTGTTGGTCGAGTTTGCCTTGTTAATTTGGTGATTACCAGTTTTTTTGTGCGCACGATGATGGTTTACAAAAGGCCTCGATCCTTGCTCAAGCAAATGGAAAGGGCCATGCGTAATTTTATTTGGACTAGGGATTTTATACCAAGGGGTCAGTGGTGGTTAATTGGAATCGATGTTGCGCGCCTTGGGCTGAAAGAGGGTTGGGCGTTCGATCTATTGTAGTGGCTAATACTGCCTTTTTGGTGAAATTGGGCTGGAAGGTTATGAACTCAGACTCGGTGATCTTCAAAACCCTTAGGATGCGCTACTTGACGGCGGGTGGTGCGATTCGACAGTCGTTTATCCCATCTTCTATCTGGGCTGGGATTAGACCTTGCATTTTAGATTGTTTGGAATGATTCTTTGATCCCTAGGTGTAAGGTTATGACTTATTATTTTGGATTGACAACTCGAGTTGAAATGTTATTTGACATCGGACAAAATCGTTTATTCCTTCTTTGATGACGGGACTCATTAGGCCTCGCATTTCGCGGACTTCTTTAGAGGATGGATCCTGGTGTACTTCACCTTTCATTTGTGGATTGACTTATTTGGATTACTCTCCAGGATATTGGTATCCTCGAGTCCCCATTGTCCCTTACTCGCATTTCGGATACTTCTGGAGTCCGGCACTTACCTTCTCATTTGATGGAGGCTTATTTGGATCGTCCGGGATATTTTCCCCATTGTCCCTTCCTCGATTATTCGGATCCGGCTGTAAAATGGGGTTCTTGGATTGGGTCGCAACACATTCCGGAACGCCGATCGGTGGTGGCGTGGCGGGTTATCCACAATTGATTGGTTGTCTTGGATTTATTGTGGACCAGGGGCAGTTTCACTGGCCCCTCGGTTTGTGCTCTGTGTCGTGCCTCTGTGGAATTGGTTGACCATTTATTTGTCTCTCGTGTCTTTGCAGGGGCTCTTTGGCGATGGATTTTTGATTCATTTAATGTTCACCTATTTGTGGCTCATTGCTTTAATGAATTCCTGGTGCGTTTAATGAATTTTCATTTTAGTGAGTAGGTGGCTTTCTTATGGTGTGTGGCTATTCTGTCATGCATCTGGCTCATTTGGAATATTCGGAATGAGTTGGTATTTCACAACAAACATTGGATGGTGGATGCAGCTATTCTTCATCTTCGGGTTCTCATAGTTGAATCATCTTTATTAGATCGGGGCTGCATGCACAATGACCAACAAGACCTTCTCATCCTGCGCAGGCTGCGTGTTCCTGGGCGGGCTAGACAAGCCCCGAAGATCGTGGAAGTTAATTAGCAAAAACCCCTTCCGGGATAGATCAAGGTGAATACAGACAGCAGTTCTTCGGGAGTGCCGGGAAGTCTCATAGCTTCCGGGGTTTTCCGGAATTGTAGAGGTTTCTTTCGGGAGTGTTTTGTGCATCGTTGTGGTGCGGGTTATGCATTTGAAGCTGAATTGGGCGCAACAATGTGGGCGATTCACTATGCTTTTGTGAAGGGATGGACACAACTTTGGCTAGAGTCGGATTCGATGTATGTGGTGAACTTGCTGGAGAAGAGATCTGTTGAAGTCCCATGGCTTCACCTTAGCAAATGGCGTTAAACTTTGCATCTTCTATCACAGATGGATTTGGTGGTCTCACATATTGTTCGGGAAGGCAATCGGGTGGCAAACATGTTGAGCAAGAAGATGGACTATGGTACATGGTGGGGCGTCCCGCCTGAGGAACTCGCACATTATCTCACTGATGACTATGTTGGCCAGTCCAATTATAGGTTTGTTATTTAGCGTGTCCTGGATTTTTGTATCATTGTTTGGACGCTTTTTTCCATTATGGGGGGTACTCTTTTTCCTGCCAAAGGTTTTCCCCACAAGGGTGGATTTTACCTTGGGTGGGTTTTAACGAGGCCCAAACCACTCATCCATTTGGTCGGCTTGTGACCATTTCACTTTGTTTTCGATTTTATTTACAGGCTTACTTCTTTGGCTACCTGATCAGCCTGTGATCAGGATGACTCTCTTTTTCATTTTTATATATCTTTCTATTTATTAAAATATAAATCTAGGACTTGGTCGTATCGAGGGAGCTATCCCGGAATTCTCTGCTAAGAGTGTGGATAGTCTTTTCCAGGGGATGTTGTATCGTCAGAGGCAGACTACGAGGCTCAGATAAGGTCAAAAATGAGCCAGTGATAGAAATCGGGGGCTTAGGGACCAGATTATGAGTAGGCAGAACCGGAGGAGAGTCCGGGGAATGGTGCTCAGGGTATCATCTGTGGCAAGAGCCTCAAAAGCATTACCAAGATGAATGTCATTAGGGCAAGTGACTATGGCACAAGATGGAGAGCCATCCCGCATAGTCGAACCCATGTTTTCCATTGAGTTATCAACGGTTTTGCCCTTGTCCTTAGCTTGAGGCACTGGACGATAAACTTTGCGAACGCTAGAATGCCTCATTTGTGAAATAGGGCATCCATCAAGAGCTCTGGAGTGTCCCTGCTGTGAACTAGAATGTCTTTTCGGAGCTGAGGTCCCCGTAGAGGTAAGACGACAGGAAGCGGTCGAGTGTCCCATAATATTACACTTAGAGCAGAACTCAGGGAGTTTCTCATAGCTAACCGACACAAAAGAGCATTGGCTAACCCGTTCCACCATAATATGATCTTCCAAAGGTTTTGCAAGGTCTATGTCAACCAACACACGAATAAAATGACCAAGGGAGCCATCTAATGAGCGCTGATCAATTGGAATCGGATTACCAATAACACTAGCAATCCCAAAAATAGTAGTGGGATCCCAGTATTCCAAACTAAGCTACAAAATTCTAACCCAAACATTGGCAACGGAAGTGTAAACCTTGTAAGGGTTGAAATCTGGTACCCAAGGAGAAAGACGAATAGTACCTGGGTTAAGAGCCTAATTGACACGTAACAGAGCAGGGGAGTGATCCTGTGCATTCGAAAATTTAACACAAAAATATCCCTTGCCTAAGGGAATTAATTTCCAATCGTTGTTAATACCCCATAGCTCTGAAAGCTATTTATACAAAAGCATAGTAGGCTAGGGCTTGTTACCTTTTCCCAAAATCACTCGACCAATCAAAGAGTAAGAGAATTCGAAAAGACGCTGCTGGTAAACGTTTTCATCAATAGTCACAGAATAGTAATCACCTTAACTTAACATAGAATTAATCTTGCCCGAAATAATATGAGAAAATAAAGTAAGATTACCTAGGGCCTGGGGAAAATTCGAATCCAGAGAATGGGAATTACCTGAAACAACTTTAGCAAAAGTATTACCTAAATTATTATTCGTAGCATGAGCCAAAAATCGGGGGTTCAATTCATGAGAGGAGGCCATTGCAGAAGAGCTCCCAACAATTTGAGCAGCAGCTTTAGGAGGGCATGCAGAAGGAATGCCATGAAGATGACAAGCAGCAGCCCAAGGGTCATCACCCCCTTGGGAGGGGGCGGCCTTAGTGGTAGAAGTGGCAGTCGGCCCCCCATAAGAGCTAACCAGGGGGCCAGCCCCCCATGGCATGTTGCTGCCATGGGGGAAAGGAGTGAGGCAGCCGCCCCCTTAGGAGGGAACAAAGGGCGTCGTTGGGGGTCACTTGGAGTGGTGGGCGACACCTGTGGTGGCTGCAAGTAGAGATCCGGCGACACCAAACCTAACCATGTAGAATCCTTGTCGATCCAAGGAGGAGAGGCCAAAGAACGTTGGAGAACCCGTCCATGCAAATTTAGGTTTTTGGGCGCATCGGATGAAGATGGCACCGAAGGATGAACGTGTGAGTGCGGACGATCATAATTCGACGTGAGACCTTGAAGAAGTAAGCCTGCAATCTGAATGATGGAAAACTTGACGGAGGTTGATCAGAAAATCAAGAGTCCGCCGGCATAGATGAGGAGAGATGGAAGAGCATATTTTCGTTTTTTTATTTCCCAATCTGAAGTCATTAATTAATCATATAAGTCGTTCAACTCTATAACATATTATAAGGAAAATATATGTTTCTTGTGTTCTTTACGAAGTTTTACCCGGTTTGTGTTCTTTGCGAGGGAATCGGAGAATCGGTCGATCACTTATTTGTTTCTTGTACTTTTGCAAGCATCTATGGCGTTGGATCTTCCAAGCCTTTCACGTGCACCCCTTCCAGTCCATTCAATGAATAGGTTTTTGGGCCCTTCATTTTAGTGACCAGGTCGCTTTCCTTTGGCGTGTGGCAATATTATCCTCATCGGCTTATTTGGCACATCCGAATGAGCTGATTTTCCACAAGAAGAAATCTGACTCGAGGCGGCACTCATTCACCTATAGGTACTCATTGTTGAATCGTGGACCGGATGCATGAATAATGATCAGCAAGACCTCTTTATCCTGCGTGGTTTAAGAGTTCCGGAAGGTCGTCGCATGCTCCGAAGATTGTGGAGGTCCTGGCAAAACCCCTCCCGGTCGGATCAAGGTTAACACGGATGACCTTGAAGAAGCAAGCCCGGTGTCTCAATGAGAGGATTCTTTCGCGGATGCTTTGTCCATCACTTGAGGGTACGCATTTGAGGTTGAATTGGTTGCGAAAATTCATTACGCATTTGTCACAACTTTGGCCGGAATCGTTCAATGTATGGTGAACTGCTTGGAGAGATGGAGGTCCCAATCTTAGCTATTGCATATTTTTGTTTTTCTTGTATTTCCCATATCTTTCGTGAAGTCATTAATTAATCATATAAGTCGCTCAACCTATAACATACCTCACATGATTATAAGGAAAATATATTTGTTTCTTGTGTTTCTTTTTTGGCGCCTATTTTCCTGGGGGGTACTCTTTTTCCTTCCAAGGGTTTTTCCCACAAGGGTGGGTTTTACCTTGGAAGGTTTTAACGAGGCCCCAACCATTCAGCCATTTGGTCGGCTTGTGACCACTTCGTTTTTTGGTTGTTGACATTATTTCCAGGCTTTCATTTGGTTACCTGATCTGCCTGTGATCAGGATTACTCTTTTTTCATTTTTAATATATATATTCACACTTATTAAAAAAATAAGGAAAATATATGTTGTACTTCTATGGTTCATTATAAATCGTTATTTTACGTTGTTCTCTACATCTAACGTGGCATGCAAGAAATTTTAAATCATGTAACGAATCAAAGAACACATGCGTAAGTACTAACAAGTCACATAAAATTTCATATAAACTTTCATAATTCACATAACATATCATACTTTCCTAATTTTAATGATGTGAAAATGAAATAAATATTACCTGGTTGGATAGAGCGCGATGGAGAGGGATAGCCATTTTTCTTTTTAAGAAAGAAAAAATCAAAAATTGCAAGTCTAAAGGAAAGTAGACATGCTCTGATACCAGAATATAAGTTTTGGGACTAAATCAAAAAATCCAGAAAGCTTAATTAAGACTTTGGGGTTGATTGAAATTCTTGAAAAAAATGAATTAAAAATCTGGATTAAATCAAAACAGTCTAGGACTAAATTAGAAAAATTCAGAAACTTTATTTTGAGAATAGGACTTAATTGAAAGTTAAGTAGGTTACATTAAAAAAATTCAAAATTTACAAATGAAACAAACTTTATGTCAAATTTTCAAGGACAAGTCCCTAACACAACCCCCATTCTCATCTCTTAATCTCACTCGCACACACCTACACACACAAATGTCTGCACACATACACAACACCACACACACAGACACAAATACAAATTTCACATTCACACACGCACACACAACATCACACACACACACACACCCAGATGCACGCACACACACATTACACACAAACACAATTTCTCTCACACACACACGTGCGCCTGATTAAACACGCACACAACACATACACTACACACACAAAAAACTATGCACACACCTAATCTAGCACAAATATACACACACTATATTTTTTAAATGAATTGGAAGATATATATAAAAATGAAAAAAAAGAGTCATCCTGATCACGGCTGATCAGGTAGCCAAAGAAGTAAGCCTGAAAATAGGTACGAAACAAAATCAAAATGGTCACAAGCCGACCAAATGGCTGAATGGTTGGGGCCTCGTTAAAACCTCCCAAGGTAAAATGGGGAAAACCCTTGACAGGAATAAGAGTATCCCCCAATAATAGAAAAAGGCGTCCAAACATACAGAAATAGAATCCCGGAATCATTAGCTAACAAACCTATAATCGGACTGACCAACATAGTCATCAGTGAGAAAAGGTGCAAGTTCTTCAGGCGGGACGCCCCACCAAGTCCCATAGTCCGTCTTCTTACTCAGCATGTCTGCCACCCGATTGCCTTCCCGAAAAATATGTGAGACCACCAGCTCTATTTGTGAAAGCAGATGAAGAGAGTAACGCCACTTGCTAAGTGACGCCATGGAACCTCAACTGATCTCTTATTAAGCAAGTTCACCACATAAATCGAATTCAACTCAAGCTAAAGTTGTGTCCATCCCTTAACGAATGCATAATGGATGGCCCACATTGTTGCCACTAACTCCGCTTCAAATGCATAGCCCGTACCACAGTTGTTCACAAAACACCCCCAAAAGAAGCTTCTGCAATTCCGGAAGACCCCGGAAGCTGTAAGACTTCCCGGCACCCCTGAAGCACTGTCGTCCGTATTCACATTGATCCAGCCCGGAAGGGGTTTTTGCCAATTAACTTCCACGATCTTCGGGGCTTTTCTAGCTCGCCCAGGAACACGCATCCTACGAAGGATGAGAAGGTCTTGTTGATTATTGTTCATGCAGCCCCGGTCTAATGAAGATGATTCGATGATAAGAACCCGAAGATGAAGGATTGCCGCGTCCACCGTCCAGAGTTTGTTGTTAAAAACCAACTCATTCCGGATATGCTAAATGAGCCAGATGCAACACAAGAACAACCACACCCCATAAGAAAGCAACCTGATCACTAAAATGAAAATTCATTAAACGCACCAGGAATTCATTAAAGCTATGAGCCATAAATAGGTGAACGTCAAATGAACCAAAAATCCATCGCCAAAGAGCCCCTGCAAAGACACAAGAGACAAACAAATGGTCAACCGATTCAGCGGAGGCACAACAAAGAGCACAGACCGAGGGGCCAATGAAACTCCCCCTAATACGCAATAAGTCCAATACTGCCAACCGATTGTGGATGGCTCTCCAGGCCACAACTGATCGGCGTTCCAGAATGTGTGGCGACCAAATCCAAGAACCCCATTTAACTGCCGGAGAGTGGGGACGAATATGAGAATACGCGGCTTTTGATGTAACATTCCCATCATCAGAATACAACCAGATCCGCATATCCCGTGAGGAAGGTGCGATTGGGACACGCACAATATCCCGGACCAGATCCAAGTAAGCCTCCACAAATGAGAAGGTGAAGTGCCAGGACTCATCATAGAAGTATTCTGAAATGCGCTGCCTAAATAAATGTATGTACTCAACCTCGGAATTACACCCAGGGATCCAACAAGAATCCTCCAAGCAATCCGCAATGCAAGGCCTAATCCAAGCCCAAAAAGAAGGGATGAACGACCTACGGAGAGCACTGTCCGCCATCATGTAGTGTTTCCTTAAGGTTGTGAAAATCACCGAGTCTGAATCCATAACCTTCCAACCCAGTTTCATCAAAAAGGCAGTATTAGCCACAGTGATAGACCGCACGCCCAAACCCCCCTTCAGCCCGAGGCATGCAGCATCGATTCTAGTTGACCACCACGGAACCTTTAGAGTTAACGTCCCCAGTCCAAATAAAATAACGCATGGCTTTTTCCATTTTCTTAAGCAAGGATCTAGGCCACTTGTAAACCATCATCGTGTGCAAAAATGAGCTAGTAATCACCGAGTTAACCAGGCAGACACGACCAACAAGAGATAAAGAGGTCCCTTTCCATCTTCTAAATTTTAGAATCACCTCAAAGATGGGCTATAAATCCGCAGCTTTAGGGGCGCCTTTGAATATAGGGGCACCTAAATAAATCGTAGGGTAGGAACCTAACTAGATTCCCATGATTGTTTTAATGCGGCTGCGCACGTAAGTCGAGACCTGGGTTCCGAAGTACACTTTTGACTTACCCGGATTGAAGGCCTGACCCGAGATATCAACATATAATGTTAGAATCTGAAGCAGGATACGAGCGTTCACTGAAGAGGCCCCACACATAATAACAATGTCATCAGCATAAAGAATGGAAGATGGAAAAATCACATGTCTCGGCGCAATGAATGGCCCTAACTGATTTTTAGTAAGCGCGATCTTAATAAAGTTGCTCAGAACCTCCTCCGCGATGCAAAAGAGAAGAGGAGATATAGGGTCTCCCTGTCTAACACCTCTAAAATAAGAGAAGTACCCCACAGGCGTTCCATTTAGTAAAATCAAAATTCTTGAAGACTGGAGAATAACCTCAATCCAATGGACAAAAATCTTCAAAAAACCAAACCGATGCAAGACGTGAAGCAGAAAACCCCACTTTAACGTGTCAAACGCTTTGCGAATATCAATCTTTAAAATCATATTATCATCAATCCGGCCATGCAATACGTTAAAGCCCTCCGAGACCAAAGCTATACAGTCATGAATCTGCCTGCCCGGAATAAAACCAAGCAGTGTGGGCGACAGATAGTCAGCAATGATAGTACCCAAACGCGTGGCTAAAATCTTAGTAATAATCTTGAAAAGAAAATTACTCATAATGATTGGACGAAAGTTGTCAATAGTGTTAGCATCCTTCGTCTCCGGAATGAGAGCCATAAAACTAGCATTCAATCCTGAAGAGAGGGTCAAACTAGTGAAGAAAAACCGAACCGCTGCAGTAATATTGGCTGACAGAATGTCCCAAAAGTGTCGATAAAAAGTCCCAATGTAACCGTCCGGGCCCGGAGAGCTGTCCGGTCCCATATCAAACACCAATTCCCGAATTTCTGAGTCCAAAGGAATAGCCGTTAAAAGAGCATTATCCACGGCCCCCACCCTCGGAGAAATCACCTGATCGACCATTGAATAATCCAAAATGACGCCCCCAGGGTCCGAGAAAAGTTCCTTATAAAAGGATGTAATGTGATTCCCAAGAACACCTGGATCGTCCAAATAATTACCATCAATCATCAAACCCTGAATACCCGAGCGGCTACTCCAAATTTGACAGAGACGATGAAAAAAGGTTGTATTACGATCCCCATCCTTAAGCCAAGCCGAACGAGCTTTCTGTCTCAGGAACTCGAATTGCAATAATAACGTGTTGTACAAATCATTTTGGGCCTCTAATTCCAAATCACGACGAGCATCAGAGAAACCTGAACCTGATGTACTTTCTCCATCTGACAATCCACCTTACAATTAACATCCCCAAAGATGTCTCTATTCCAAACCTTAATAGTCTGTCGCAACCGTTTAAGCTTCCACATGACGCAACAGCAATGCGCATGAAAGTGCCCAAGAAAAAGTAACGAGATCCCGAAACGAGTCATGATAAACCCACATACGCTGGAAACAAAACGGAACCGAACCCCTATTGACTGAAGACGAGCAAGAGACCAAAATGGGATGGTGATCCGAACAATTGCGAGGAAGAACCAAACCCTTTACAACTTGCCAAAGAGAGAAAAATCGACATGTTGCTAGGGCTCGATCCAACTTAGCCTAGAGTAGGGATAGCTGAATGTGTTCCCGTATCCAAACCAAAGATCCTCCACAAAGTCCCCAAGTCTGACAAGAGGCCGAGAAAGAATACCAAGGGCTCATACCCAAAACAACATTGAAATCCCCAATAAGCAATAAATCATGAAGACCCAAATTTCTCAAATCCAACCAAAGCGTGCGCCGAGCAATATGATCACATAAACCATGAGCAAAACCAATATGAAAAATCATAGAACTCAATTAAACTTGCAGAACCATACACTGAGAAGAAGACCAAACTGTTGCAAAACAGAGATGCGAGAATCACGAAAACCCAAATGTCGGACCACACAATATTACACATACACACAGTTAAATCACACACATACACACTTGAATTTTACACACGCACACAGTGAATACACACAAATACGCACATCAACACACACACACATAATTACACACACCAAAAAAAATCGAAAATCCAACAAAATCCTTAAAGACGGAGTAAGATGACTTGTAAAATTTTTCTGATTGGATGTGAAAATATTGCAGCATGATCTTAGAAAAAAATAAAGATATGATAGGATTTTTTTTAATGAATCAAAGATATATTAAAAATGAAAAAGAGTGATCCTGATCACAGGCTGATCAGGTAGCCAAAGAAACAAGATGAAAATCAAGTCTAAAAGAAAATCGAAATGGTCACAAGCCGACCAAATGGCTGAATGGTTGGGGCCTCGTTAAAACCTTCCAAGGTAAAATCCACCCTTATGGGAAAAACCCATGGCAGGGAAAAGAGTACCCCCATAAAAGAAGCGTCCAAAAATACAGAAATAAGGACCCGGACGCATTAACTAAAAAATCTATAATTGACCAACATAGTCTTCCATGAGAAAAGTCACAATATCCGCAGGAGGGACTCCCCACCAAGTCGCAGATTGTGACTTCTTACCAGAAGGTCTGCCACTCGATTGTCTTAACGATAGATATGCGAGACCACCAGATCCATCCATGAAAGCAAATGAAGAGTATAACGCCATTTGCTAAGATGACGCCAGGGAACAGCAACAGATCTCTTGTGAAGCAAGTCCACAACATAAACATAATCTGACTCAAGCAAAAGTTGAGTCCAGCCCTTAGCGAATGCATAATGAATGGCCCACATTGCCGCCACCAATTCGGCCTCAAAAGCGTAACCCACACCACAGCGTTCCACAAAGCAACCCCGAAAGAAGCCTCTGCAATTCCGGAAGACCCCAGAAGCTGTAAGACTTCTCGGCACCCCTGAAGCGCTACCATCCGTATTCACCTTGATCCAACCCGGAAGGGGTTTTTGCCAATTTACTTGCACAATCTTCGGAGCTTCTCTAGACCGCCCAGGAACTCAAAGTCTTCTTAGGATGAAAAGGTCTTTTTGATCATTATGCATGCAACCCCGATCTAAAGAAGAAGGTTCAACAATAAGAACCCGAAGATGGGTAATGGTCGCATCCACCGTCCAGAGTTTATCATTAAAAACCAAATCATTCCGGACATGTCAAATAAGCCAGATGCAAGACCAAGCTGCCACACGCCATAAGAAAGCAACATGCTCACCGAAATGGAAATTCATTAATCGCACTAGGAATTCATTAAAGCTATGAGCCATAAAGAGATGAACATCAAATGAGCCAAAAATCCATCGGCAAAGAGCCCCTGCAAAGACACAAGAGACAAACAAGTGATCAACAGACCCAGCAGAAGCACAACAAAGACCACAGACCGAGGGGCCAATAAAACTCCCCCTAGGACGCAATAAGTCCAAGACCGCCAAATGATTGTGGATAGCTCGCTACACCACAATCGAACGGCTTTCCAAAATATGAGGTGACCAAATCCAAGAACCCCATTGGACCATAGGAGATTGGGGCCGAATATGAGAATACGCCGCTTTTGAGGTAATATTCCCATCATTAGAGTGCATCCAGACCCGCGTGTCCTTTGAGGAGGGGGCGATGGGGACGCAAACAATATCCCGGACAAGATCCAAGTAAGCCTCAACAAATGAGAAGGTGAAGTACCAGGACTCAACGTAGAATTGCTCTAAAATTCGATGCCCAAATAGATATATGTACTCATGCAGAATACCAATTCTTTCTGCAATGCAATAACCCAACCAGTTGTCAATCCAAAATAATACCTCGGAATTACACCCAGGGATCCATCGAGACTCGTCTAAACAGTCCGCGATGCAAGGCCTAATCCCAGTCCAGATCAAAGAAGAAATAAACGATCTTCGAATAGAACTGTCCGATGTCAAATAACATTTCCTGAGAGTCTGGAAAACCACAAAATCCGAAGTCATAACCTTCCAGCCTAGCTTCATCAAAAAAGCATTATTAGCCACAATAATCGAGCGAACACCCAGGCCCCCTTCTGCCCCAGGCATACAACATCGAGCCCAATTGACCACCACCGAACCTTTTGAGTTTACATCACCAGTCCAAATAAAGTTTCGCATGGCTTTCTCCATTTGCTTAAGCACGGATCTCGCGGCCACTTGTAAATCATCATCGTATGCACAAAGGAGCTAGTAATCACAGAATTAACCAAGCAGACTCTACCAGCAAGAGATAGTGCAGTCCCTTTCCATCTTCGAAACTTGAGGATAACCTTGTCAAAAACGTGCAGCAAGACAGTGGCTTTGGGAGCACCTTTAAAGATTGGGGCTCCTAAATAAACCGTAGGGAGTCCCTAACTGAATACCCATAATAGGCTGGATATGCCCACGCACATGAGTAGGAACCCAGGTGCCGAAGTAAACTTTTGATTTACGAGGATTGAAGGCCTGACCCGAAATATCATCATACAACGTGAGGATCTGAAGAAGGATACGAGTGTTAGCCGAAGAGGCCCCACACATAATAACAATATCATCAGCGTATAGAATCAAAGAGGGAAAGATAATATGTCTAGGCGCAATGAACGACCCTAGTTGATTCTGAGTCACCGCGGTCTCAATAAATTTGCTCAGGACTTCCTCCGCAATGCAAACAAGTAAAGGAGATAAAGGATCATCCTGTCTAACCCCTCTAAAACAAGAAAATTATCCCACAGACGACCCATTTAGTAAAGATCAAAATCCTGGATGACTGAAGAATAACTTCAATCCAATGGACGAAAATCTCCGAGAAGCCAAACTGATGCAAAACATGGATCAGAAAACCCCAATTTAAAGTATCAAACGCTTTGCGAATATCAATTTTCAAGATCAAATTATCATCAAGCCGATCATGCAGAACATTGAAGCATTCAGAAACCAGAGCTATACAGTCGTGAATCTGTCTGCCCGGAATAAATCCAAACTGCGTAGGAGACAAATAGGGAGGAATGATCAAGCCCAACCGAGTTACCAAAATCTTAGTAATAAAACTAGCATTCAACCCCGAAGGGAGGGTCGAGCTAGTGAAAAAAAATTGGATAGCGACGATAACCTCTGCTGAAATAATGTCCCAACAGTGACGATTACCCATTGAAACCGTCAGGGCCAGGAGAACTATCTGAACCCAGATCAAAGACTGCTTCCCGAATCTCTGAGTCTGAAGGGATAATCGTTAAAAGAGCATTATCCACTGCCACCACCATCGGAGATATAACCTGATCAACCATAGAGTAGTCCGAAGTAGTACCCCCTGAGTCCGAGAAAAGCTCCTTATAGAAGAAGGTAATGTGATTCCCAAAAACAACTGGATCATCCGAGAAGTTACCATCAATCATCAAACCCTGAATCCCCAAATGGCTACCCCGAATCTCACAGCGGTGATAAAAATATGTTGTATTATGATCCCCATCCTTAAGCCAGGTCGTACGAGCTTTCTGCTTCAGGAATTCAGATTGCAATAACAGCGGATTGGACAGAGCGTTTTGGGCTTCAAATTCCAATTCACGACGGGCAACAGAGAAGATATGATAGGATTTGAAAGAAATATATTTTTGTTAACTAATAACTTGCTGAAAACATGGGTGATGGGCATTAGTTGGCAATAGTGGGCTTAAAGTGAGGTTAATAATTACTACAGATGGAGATGGTGGGTAGTGGTGGGAATTGTCTAATTAAAGTTAACCCATTAGTAGAAGATAAAATATGAAAAATGTATAAATATATAATTAATATAAATTTTGATTATAATAAAAATAAGGTAAGATAAGAATTATAAAAATTATGGGTGTTACACCGTATACTTGCAGTTTAGTAAAAAGATTTTTACGATCAAGTTTTTGGTGCCGTTGTCAGGGATTGAAAGATCCAACATAAATATAGCAATAAGTAGTTCAATCTTATTTGAAGCACTGTTTTTTTATTTTATTTGGGTTTTTAATATTGTTTTTGTTGAGTGCAGATAATGCATGATCACACGTTCCCGATCAGTCAAACCGATACCCATTGACTTGGAGATTGAAAAAATAATTAAGAAGTTGAGAAAATAGTCGAAATAGATGGCACAGAGAAACGGTGGGAATGGTGTGAACAATAGAAATAATGAAGAGCATCCGTTGGTACCACCGGGTGCTAATGGATAGAATCTGATAGAGGAGAGGTCTGTGTGAAGGGCCATGAGAGATTACTTCCAGTTGAAAGTTAATCTAAGATATAGGGGAGTGGCCCGTTAGCCGATCAACGCAAATAACTTAGAAGTAAAACTGGCGTTGATCCAGATAGTGTCACAGAACCAATTTGGGGGGAGAGCCGTTAAAGATCCAAAAGCGCATTTGCCGCAATTCTTAGAATTTTGTGACACAATAAAGATGAATGGTGTTTCCAAGGATACCAATCGTTGCCTCCTTTTTGCATTCTCTCTACGCTATAAGGTCAAGGGATGGTTATCTTCATTGACACCACCCACTGCAAATTGGACATAATTGAGTCATAAATTTCTCACTAAGTATTTCTCCCCAAGTATGACTCTGCAATTAAAAAGCGAGATCGCTCAGTTTAGGCAGTTTGATGGAGAGTCGTTGTATGAGGCATGGGACAAATTCAGGGAGTTACTGAGAATGTGCCCTCAACATAGATATCATGATTACCAACAAGTGTCATGCTTCTATAATGGTTTAAGTAGAAACACAAGAACCATTATAGATGTTGCGTCTAGAGGTGCAATATTAGGAAAATATCCAGATGAGGCACTATAATTACTTGAGGAGATGACAAATAACAGTTACCAATGGCCATCCGAGAGATCCAATGTCAAACGAGTGGCAAAGGTGCAGGAGGAGGATAAGATTGCATTGTTAACCGAGCAAGTGTCCGTGCTAAATGTGAAGCTGAATGTGATCCAACAAGCAACTCCGAGAGAACCCGCAGTTGTTGAAGAAGAGGCAAATTTTGTGGGACAACAAAATTTCAATGGCAACTATATGAACAATCAGGCACCCACACATTCTCATTAAGGGCTGCGAAACCACGAAAACTTTTCTTATGCTAACAATAGAAATATTTTGCACCCACCTCTGGGCTTTAATGTAGGAAAACAAGGTAGGGCGGAGTCGAGTGAAAAAAACTATATGTAGAGGAGATGTTAGCCTCATTTATTGGAGAGACGAGAGCTAGACTAAACAAAGATGAGGCTAAAATAGACAGAATTAAGGAACAAGTTGCTCAACTGAAGACGAACGTCAACGCGAGGTTTAAATCTTTGGAGACGCAAGTGGCCTGAATCGCGACAGTAGGGAGAAGCCAACATCAAAAAGACAAATTTCCAAGCGATATAAAACTAAACCCTATGGAGTAATGCAATGCCATTCATCTGAGGACTGTCGGACTGATGCAGAATACGAGGGCCCGAAGACATCAGCCGATGCAGTCCACAAAAAGCAATAAGAAAATCAGGCGTCTGGCTGAAGATGTAGGTCCCAAGGGGTGTGAGTAAGGTTTAGAAGGGGGGTTGAATAAACCTTACCAACTTTTTGATTTTAGTCCTTTTATAGAATAACAGAGTTAACTCAAACAGCTGTGTCCTTGAGGGACAACTAAGTTGGTTATTCAGCTGAGTTAGCCACTCAACAGACTCGATAGAGATGTTGATAGAATAACTCAGTTGTTTAACCTGAACTTTAACTTGGCTGTATTGGTTTTATTAGCGGAAGACTTAACACCCTTTGAATTGTTTTAAGCTTATTTTAACACTTGATTTTAGCACTTGGTTATTAATCAGTTGGATAGCAAATGTGAGTTTTATCAGCAGATATGATGTAAGTACGCATAAATGTAAATGTGCTGAAAAATTAATGACACAGGTAATTTTTATAGAGGTTCGAAGATGGGGTAATTATTCTAGTCCTCTCTTCTCCAACTCCTGGAGGAATCCACTATGTAACAGATCAGCTTACAACGTGGTGAACAGTCTAGAGACAGCCTGGGTCACACAACTGGCTTCTCTTGCGACTCAGCTTCTTCACAGGGCAGCTGCCTTGCTACTTCAGCTCACTTCTCAAGCTCTTGGATTTGATCACGAAACCCTCCAATAACTTGATACTGGTTTAACCTTGAACCTTCCTACAATCCTCCTTATAAAGTAGACCCCTTTTGATTCTTCAAAAGTTTCCTCTTCAACAGATTTGAAGTTGTCTTTCCTTCACAGCTTTGTGTTGGATCAATTTCCTTCGAGTTTCAGGCTTGAGGATTTGCTTGAATGTACTTGAGAATATTTCAGATTACTTCTTGAATAATGCTTGCTTGTTCGTGGTTCAGGTAACCTTTTCTCAATAAATTCCTCAGCCTTTTATAGTGCACTTTTGAAATTTTGCCCGTTGAAGAGATAGACTAATTTCAAAAGTCACTTATGATCGTTGTCTTGTCTTGTCTGTAGTCCTTGATGTTGACATTTCCTCGTATTAAATGTCTTGCAGCATTTCAGACTTTCTGACACACGGTGCAGTGCTTCCCATTGGTTTATTCCTTCTGCACAAAACTGGGACTAACACTTTACATCTGACAGCTTTGACATGTTACTATTCTGAGTAACATTCTTGACTTTAATCAACGGATCTAAGTCAGTTGTCTTGACTAGACTGCTGTGTCTTTACCCAGGTGATTTGAGTCAGCTTCCAGTCATTGGATGACTCAACTATCACTTCAACTTTGGCTTCTTGAACTATCTTGGCTGATACTTCTTACAGTTGTTCCTCAGCTGACACATCTTCAGTCGAGTCCTTGACTTCCTTCTTGGCCATACTCAGCTGACACACAACAGAGTCTTCAATCCAAATCCCATGATTGACTTCTTGTATTCCTTGGCATAGCCGAGTTGACTCGGCTTTTTCCAAATTTATCTATTACAATACAAATTACAAGGAAAATGGGGTGTCAACTTCCTAGTTTAAGTTTTACATGGTATCATTAAAATCTACAAAATAAATTTACTAACAGGAGATGTAAAACTTAGCCCTTTCGGGAGGCAACCCAAATTTTTAAATCGTCTTTGTTCATTCAATTAGGATTTTTATTAACTTAAGTTTTAGTTTTGTTTGTTTTTGTGAGTTGTTGTGCAGGAGACGTCACGACATACTATAAATTATTTTCTTAAAAAAATTCGAAAATAATTCACACGACCGTGTGAATTGCCAAAACATAGACATAATACACGGGCCACCCGTATACAAATAAACAGGCGTTGGAATTATTTGTGCATATGACAGATGCAACAGCAGAATACACGGGCTGGCTGTGTATTTTTACATGACCCGTGTGCGACCGGTTTCAGATTTTTTTCCCCTTCCTTTTTAATCCCAAACGCTCCAATTAATCCCACTTCTTCTCTCTCAACCCTAGGTCCAAAATTTTCCTTCAAATACACCTATCCCATCTCACAAATTCTTCAATTCACACATCAAATCTTCAAGCTAGGGTTCATTAACCTCTCCCTTTTAAGAAATTCACCACAAATTTCTTCCAATTTCCCATCTTCACTTGTTCTTCTTCAAGTTTGTGGGGATAATTTAAAAATTTTCCATCTTTTTTAAAGCTTAATTCTCAAATCCATGGCTTCAAGATGAAGAGATGGTAGTGCTTGGAGAAACACAACAAGAAAAAGGGAGCCAACTTGATGTGAATCCATCTACGAAAGATCCAGGCAACACCAAATGCAAGTTATCTCGAGTTCTTGAAGACTATGTAATTGAGTTCTTGAGTTCTTGTATTTGTTTATCATAGACTAGATGTTTATTTCCATTGTTTTGAGTCATTTGAGTGGCCAAGTTGATGTTAGAGGCCAATTGTATTGGGTTTAGCGTCATAATAGTGAGTCGTATGTCAAAAGGAGCACAGACGATCGAACAAGGGATTTCTCTAAAAAAACATCCAAACGCGTCAATAAGGGATGAGGGTGATTTTGATTACGGGAGGAATCGAAATTATGGGCTTGAAAATAAGAGGAGGGGATTCACAAGACAAACTCCATATATTAGTACCACCGTTGGAGAATTTATTGCTTATGATCCGCATTTTTCGTTGATTTTTAAAATCACGGAGAACACATCAAAGGTGGAGATGGCCGAACCAGAAATGGTGGTTAAGCTGGAGTTGGAGAATGTTCTTAAAATTGTCGAGCCAGAAAAGGAGAATCTGTTATCATTGGATTTCGATGATGTGTTCGGTATCGAGCCAACAATTGAATCTAATGATTCATTAGAAACTGAAGTTGGTGTGCTAGATGAATAGAAATTCAGCTGGGGAGAAACACAAAAATTATGACGACGAAGATAATGAGAGATTGAGTGAGAAAAAATTGAGAGTCCGGCCAAGGGTAGAAGTGAGTTTAGTGTGAGGGTCGAGAAAAAAGAGAGTAATAATTTTGAGTGGGCTGAAAATATGGGGGTAATGGCCATTGAGGTAAAATACGAGGGATGATCTATATTCACGGCAAAAGAGAAGGGATCTAGAAACGAGTTTTTAAGTTCTAACATAATTATCTGTGTTTTGCCTAGTTTCATTGTTTATTAGCTATAGGATTATGGAGAAATAGATTATTGTGCTTGTCGTTTAACATTTGATCCAGGTGGATTGATATAACCGTTCAACCTTTGGGGGTCTAACGTTTGGATTCGATGATGAATCCCTTTCAAGAGGAGGGAAATGATGAGAATCTGTCTATGAATGATTCGGGCAACACCAAATGCAAGTTATCTCGAGTTCATGAAGATTATGTAATTGAGTTCTTGAGTTCTTGTATTTGTTTATCATAGACTAGATGTTCATTTCCATTGTTTTGAGTCATTTGAGTGGCCAAGTTTATGTTAGAGGCCAATATATTGAGTTTAGGGTCATAATAGTGAGTCGTAGGGATTGCTTTCAAAAAAACATCCAAACGCGTCAACATATTTCAACACTAGCAGAGTTTAATATTTGGGTCATAGCTTTCTCTACCAAATTCGTATTGGATGATTAAAGTTGGTTGATGTTAGAGGCCAATTGTATTGGGTTTAGGGTCATAATAGTGAGTCGTATGTCAAAAGCAGCATCGATTGAACAACAAGGGATTGCTCTAAAAAAACATCCAAACGCGTCAACAATTTGCAGTATTGGCAGGGTTTATTATTTGGGCCATAACTTTCTATATAAAATTGGTATTGGGCTGATTCAAGTTGCCATGGAAAGCTAAGAGAAAGGAATAAAACTATTATAAAGACACCAGCAACAGATTCGAAGATCCTATACGCATATTGTCTCTCACACATGAATCTTGACTACGATTGAGTTTCCTTTTTGGGTTTAGATATTTTTCCGTTCTAGTTTGTTTAGGGTTTGTTTTGAGTCGCCTATATAAGGAAAACATTGTTTATTTTACAGAAGACGACTTTGATATTGAATAATGAATTGAGATTTTTTTTTCTCTCCAACCCTTTGGATTTTTCGAAGAGCTTCCAAGATTGTTCATCTTGTTGCGAATTCTGACCTATCAAATAAACTTTCGCATTTGTTTGTGCCATCTACGCATACCCAAGGTTCCTGCTTTTCTAAGCAATGGGTCGAATTTTTACCATCTTTAACCGAACTAGTGAAGATCTTGGGTTAACAACATATTGTTGTTTTGGTCGTATGCACATTGTTGCTACGGTTCACAACAATTAGTATCTGAGCCATCTAGCAAGGTTAAATATATCCTTATTTTCTTTTATTTTCCAGATTTTCTTTGTTATCTATAAACCCTAGTTCTTCAAGGGTTACAAAAAAAATCAATATTTGCACAGAAAAATCAGCGGGTAAAAGAATCATCAATCCTCGTGCAAAAAAAAAGAGAAAAAAAAATCAAAATTCAAAAAAAAAACATGGAAGAAAACATGCAGCCATTTGATTTGTTCAACGAGTCACAGAGAGACAAACTTGCGAAGACGATGAACAAGATTTTAATTTCAATGCATGAGGAGTCTAAGGCACAAAGGTCGAAGAGAAGATATCAAATTGTTTGGGAAAGGGATGACGATGATTTCGATTACGGGAGGAATCGAAATTATGGGCTTGAAAATAAGAGGAGGGGATTCACAAGGCAAACTCCACATATTAGTACCACCGTTTGAGAATCTATTGCTAATGATCCGCATTTTTCGTCGATTTTTAAAATCACGGAGAACACATAAAAGGTGGAGATGGCCGAACCGGAATTGGTAATTAAGCTGGAGTTGGGGGATGTTCTTGAAATTGTCGAGCAAGAAAAGGAGAATCTGTTATCATTGGATTTCGATAATATGTTCGGTATCGAGCCAACAATTGAATCCAATGATTCATTAGAAACTGAAGTTTGTGTGCAAGATGAGATAGAAAATTCAGCTGGGGAGCAACACAAAAATTATGATGACGAAGATTTTTTTGAATAATTACGAATATATATAAAAATGAAAAAAGAGTAATCCTGATCACAGGCAGATCAGGTAACCAAATGAAAGCCTGGAAATAAAGTCAACAACCAAAGTACGCAGTGGTCACAAGCCGACCAAATGGCTGAATGGTTGGGGCCTCGTTAAAACCTTCCAAGGTAAAACCCACCCTTGTGGGAAAAACCCTTGGAGGAAAAAGAGTACCCCCCAGGAAACATAAGGCGCCTAAAAAGAAATCTGAAGCAGTGGCGCATTAATTAACAAACCTATAAGTGGATTGGCCAACATAATCATCCGTGATGTATTGAAGCAGTCCGTGGCGGGACGCCCACCGACGCCACTCTCTGTCTTCTTGCTCAAGCATGTCACCACCCGATTGCCTTCGCGAAAGATATGAGAGACTACAAGATCAATGCCACTGAGTAAATGCAAGGTTTGGCGCCAATATCCGAGGTGGCGCCATGGGACCTCCATCGTTCTCTTCTCCAGTAGGTTCACCACATACTTCGAATCCGATTCCAGCCAAAGTTTCATCCATCCTTTTACAAATGCGTAATGAATCGCCCACATTGCCGCAACCAATTCTGCTTCGAATGCGTACCCTGAACCACATCGATGGACGAAGCATCCGCGAAAGAATCCTCTACAATTTCGAAAGACACCGGATGCTGTAAGATTGCCCGGCGCCACTAAAGCGCTGCCATCCGTGTTAACCTTGATCCAACCTGGGAGGGGTTTTTGCCATTAGACCTCCACAATCCTCGGAGCACGTCTAACTCGTCCGGGGACTCTTAAATCACGCAGGATGAAGAGGTCCTGCTGATCGTTATTCATGCATCATCGGTCCAAAGATGCTTTGATTCAACAATGAGTACCGTAGCGAATGAGAGCCGCCTCCGAGTCCGTTTTGTTGTGAAAAATCAGCTCATTACGGATGTGCCAAAGAAGCCAGATGCAGGATAATATTGCCACACGCCAAAGGAAAGCGACCTGGTCGCTAAAGTGCAATGCCATGAGCCGTACCAGCAGTTCGTTGAAACTGTAAGCCTGGAAGGGGTGCACGTGAAAGGCTTCGAATATCCAGCGCCAAAGATGCCCTGCAAAAGCACAAGAAACAAATAAGTGATCGACCGATTCCCCCGATTCCCTGCAAAGAACACAAACCAAAGGGCCAGTAAAACTTCCCCTAGCTCGTAAAGAATCCTGGACTGCCAATCGGTTGTGTATAGCTCTCCATGCCACCACGGATCGCCGTTCCAGAATATGCTGGGACCAAATCCAAGAACCCCATCTAACTGTCGGGCGCTGAGGGCGTAAGAATTTATAAGCCGTCTTCGAGGTAACTGAACCATCCTCAGAGTTCATCCAAACACGAGTATCCCAAGATCCAGGCACAATAGGGACACACACAATAGCTCAAACGAGCTCCAAATAAGCCTCCACAAAGGGGAGGGTGAAGTGCCAGGATCCATCATAAAAGTAATCAGAGATACACTGCTGGAATAAATACCTATAATCCTCTGGAATGCCAATTCACAAGAATGGAATATCCCAACCAATTATCAATCCAAAATAATACCTCGGAATTGGCGCCGGTATCCAACGAAATCATCCACGCAATGTAAATACAGGGTTTAATCCCGGCCAAATAGAAGAAGGAAGGAAGGACCTCCTGGATGTCCCCATTTCTAGTAAAGTACCGTTGTCCGAGGGTCTTGAAAACCAACGAGTCCGAGTTCGAACCTTCCAGCCCAATTTCATTAAGAAAGCCTTGTTAGCAGCGTTGAGCGATCGCACGCCCAATCCTTCCTCCGCCCGGGCGTGCAAAGATGTATCCCGATTGACCACTACCTTTCCTTTAGAATTCACATCTCCCGTCCGTATGAAATTACGCATGGCTTTTTCCATTTGTTTTAGCAATACGCGTGCCATTTATAAATCATCATGGAGTGCACGAAAGAACTGGTTATCACCGAGTTAACAAGGCAAACCCTACCAACGAGGGAAAGGGACGAGCCTTTCCATCGTCGGAACTTAAGGATTATCTTGTCAAAAATGGGCTGTAAATCCACGACCTTTGGGGCTCCCTTGAAAATAGGAGCGCCCAAGTAGATGGTGGGGAACGTCCCTGGATGAATCCCCAAAATATGTTTCACCCTCCCACGTACATAATGCGAAACTTGCGTCCCAAAATAAGCCTTGGATTTCTGAGGATTGAACACTTGACCCGAGATATCTGCATAGTGAGTAAGAATCCGAAGCAAGGCCCGGGCATTGGAAGAAGACGCCCCGCACATGATGACAATATCATCCGCATAAAGAATGGATGCTGGGAAGATGATACTCCTTGGCGCCGTGAAGGCAGATAACCTGGATTGATCCATCGCTGATGTGATAAACCGACCCAGGACCTCCTCCGCAATACAAAACAATAGGCGTGATAAAGGATCCCCTTGTCCGACCCCTCTGGAACAGGCAAAATAACCAACAGGCGTCCCATTCAACAACACTGATATTCTGGACGACCGAAGAACCACCTCCACCCAACACACGAACGTCTCGGAGAATCCGAAACGTCACAAGACATAAAGTAAAAAATCCCATCTCAATGTGTCGAATGCCTTACGAATATCTATTTTTAGGATCATATTAGAATCCATGCGTCCCTGTAAGACATTAAACCCTTCAGAAACCATGGCAATACACTCATGAATTTGCCTACCCGGGATAAAACCAAACTGAGTCGGGGATAAATAGTTAGCAATAATAGAACCCAAGCGCGTAGCCAATATTTTCGTGATAATCTTGAAAAGGAAGTTGCTCATGACGATAGGGCGGAAGTTTTCAATGACATTGGCATCCTTAGTCTTAGGGATGAGCGCCATGAAGTTGGCATTCAATCCCAGAGGTAGAGACGAATTGTTGAAGAAATAGCGAACATCGTCTGTTACCTCAGCAGATATGACTTCCCAAAAATGGCGGTAAAAAAGCCCATTGAACCCATCAGGCCCCGGAGCTGTGCGGATCCATATCAAACACCGTTATCGCACTTCGAATCGTAGGGAATGACTGTTAGGGGAAGCATTGTCCCGCGCCCCAACCATTGGAGTGAGTACCGGTCGACCAAAGAAATTCGTGGTGGAGCTCCCGCTTTTCCGCAAAGAGCTCCTCGTAAAATGAAATAATATGATTCCGAAGGACCGTAGCATCATCGGTGAAGTTCCCCGCCACCATAAGTCCCTGAATCCCCGTGTGTCCAAAAGATTTAATCGACTACGCCGATGAAAAAATGTTGTGTTTCGTCGCCATCCTTAAGCCGGCAGTTTGGGCCTTTTGCTTAAGGAATTTAGCTGTGATCGCAACATCTCATAAAGCTTCAATCGACGTCCACTCTCTATCCCGGAGAGAGGAGGTGTAGCCCACAGCCTCAATATCTGCCTGAATCTGACGAAGGAGCTCCATCTGGCTGTCCACCCTGCGGTTAACATCCCCAAACACATCCCTGTTCCAATCTTTAATAGCATATCGCAACCGCTTGAGCTTCCACATGACTCGCAGTAAAGGGTTGTGCATGTCACATGGAGAGCCCCAAGAAGTTGTAACCAAATCTCGGAATGAGTCATGGTGAATCCACATACGCTAAAAACGAAATTGGACCGGACCCCTAGTAGTGGTCGAGGAGCAAGTAACCAAAATGGGGTGATGATCGGAACCAATGTGAGGAAGAACTAAGCCCTTGACCTCGTTCCAAAGAGCAAAAAAAGGGCAAGTAGCCAGGGCTCTGTCCAACTTATTAGCCTGAAGTAAAGATAGAGGCCTCCGTGGAGAGCACCAAGTAAATGAATTCCCCATCGTCGGAACCGCAAACAAATTGGCATCCTCTATAAAATCCCTGAAGTCCTGGCACGAGGCTTGGGAAAGAGTGTCATTGCGCGAGCATTCATGGTGCCCCAAAACTGCATTGAAATCCCCAACAAGCAACAGATCAGCTAGACCCAAATTCCGCAAATCCAACCATAGCTCACGGCGTGCAATGCAATCACACAAACCATGAGTAAATCCAACATGAAAAATCAAAGAACCAAATTGAACATGGAAAACAATACACTGGGTAGAAGACCAGACCTGATTAAGAATTGTGATAGTGGAGTCGTGAAGAACCCAAATGTCTGGCCGCCCATTAACTCGAAAATTTTGTCCCGCAAGTGTCAAACCTAGGCTCTGCCAGTAAGAGTCGGAAATAGTCGAAAAGTCCACCTTAGGTTCACAAATGGCCATAATGGAAGGTTTATGCTAGTGACACAGATAATGAGAGATTGAGCGAGAAAAAAAATGAGAGTCCGACCAAGGGTAGAAGTGAGTTTAGTGTGGGGGTCGAGAAAAAAGAGATAATTTTGAGTGGGCCGAAAATATGGGGGTAATGGCCATTGAGGTAAAATACGAGAGATGATCTATATTCACGACAAAAGAGAAGGGATCTAGGAACGGGTTTTTAAGTTCTAACATAATTATCTGTGTTTTGCCTAGTTTCATTGTTTATTGGCTACAAGATTATGGAGAAATAGATTATTGTGCTTGTCGTTTAACATTTGATCCGGGTGGATTGATATAACCGTTCAACCTTTGGGGGTCCAACGTTTGGATTCGATGATGAATCCCTCTCAAGAGGAGGGAAATGATGAGAATCTATCTATGAATGATCCGGGCAACACCAAATGCAAGTTAGAGTTTAATATTTGGGCCATAGCTTTCTCTACCAAATTCGTATTGGGATGATTAAAGTTGCTATGGAAAGCAAAGAGAAAGGAATAAAACTATTACGAATACACTAGGAGCAGATTCGGAGATCATGTATGCATATTGTCGCCCACACGTGAATCTTGCTACAATTAAGTTTCTTTTTTGGGTTTAGACTTTTTTTTCCTTTCTAGTTTGTTTAGGGTTTGTTTTGAGTCGCCTATATAAGGCAAACCTATGTTTATTTTACAGAACACAACTTTGATATTGAATATTGAATTGAAATTTTTCCTCTCCAACCCATTGGGTTTTTCGAAGAGCTTCAAGATTGTTCATCTTGTTGCGAATTCTAACATGTCAAATAAAGTTCCACATTTGTTTGTAGCATCTACGCATACCCGAGGTTCCTGCTTTTCTAAGAAATGGGTCGAGGTTTTCACCATCTTTAACCGAACTAGTTAAGATCTTGGGTTAATAATATATTTTTGTTTGGGTCGTATGCACATTGTTGCTACGGTTTAAATCACAACTCCAGAACCTGAGCCGGAGTACAAGATGAACACACTAGAATTCTCCACCATCGTCCTCATGAATGAAACACATCAAGCCCGTTGGGAGAGGCTCTTCATCCGTGACTTGATTGTCTCACAACTTTAGGTTTGATAAATGGTTTTCGTGCTTTATGTGGGAGAATCGATTGGGATATATGTTGAATGGTAATTGGCCAACTTATGTGGTTTTAAAGCTTGAGGTTTTTTAGTAGCTTTGAGTTGGTTACTAGAAAGAGGAATTTGATAGGGGTGAGGTTTAGAATAGCAAATGAGCCAAAGGAGCTTACAATAGATGAATTGAATGTGATATATCAAATGCCGGCGTACGGGGTAGAAGAACATGAGGAGTTTGATATTGTTGACTTTTAGAGAGAGATAATGGGGCGTAGAATTCATACAACGGGTACTTCAAAAGCTTCAAGTATTAGAAATCCCATTTTCCGATATATGCAGCACACATTGGCAGAAACTGTTTTTGCTAGAGAGGATAGCAAAGGGGTGATCCATATGGATGAGATGTTTATCTTATGGTGTACAGCTTCCGGCACTGAGGTGGTGCCCAATGCTGGAGCATTCATCGCTTGACAGTTTGATAGAGTAAAGAATTAGCAGAATGGGGCCTATATGAAATTCCAATATTGGCCTTTTATCACCTACTTCATGAAATTAGGCCAAACATCTTTCAATACCCGGTTTCATTTCTAACTTCTTCCATTCACGTCCAAGTGATCCAAATTTTAGGCATAACTTTCCCTAGTATATTTAGGTTACGATACATTATCATTTTTCATTGTGCTATTTTATGTAGGAGACGAGATTGAGCCCAACAACTAGGATTTGTATTCTGCACATCACTGAGGCGACCTTTGAGTCAAAGGTGGGGAAAATATCATTTTTCTAAAGCAAAATAGATTCTCTTTTAATTTCATAAATTTTACGACATTAGCTATTTCATGAACTTCACGACATTAAACTATTTCTTGACTTCATGGTATACGCCATTTTAAATATAATTTAGTTGTTAAAGAACATTCATGGCTTGAATTTACATTTGCATTGTAACTATTGTAATTGCTTGACTCAGCCTTTGGGCAAATAAATGTCATTTTGACAAAAATATTTAATGTTTAAGTCTATTGTTGTGTGGATGGATAAGACAATGAATCAAACAGTTGCTTGTGGTTCGTGTTTGACTACCCATGTGCCTATTCTTATTTTATGGTCGGACCAGAGACGACGGCGGACTTTGGGTCGTAGAACAGTATATTGCAGAATATGACGATCTTTGGGTAAAAATGCCCATAGCTAAAGAGACGTCAAGCCTATTGGGAGGGATAATGTGATTGGGCTTCGATCATATATTGTTGGGAGTTATAAGAAGAATGGACAGGGTCGGTGCCGATCAACACTGATCCTACGTTTCTTGCTTCAGACTGATAGATTGATTAAATAACTATTTTTATTAAAAAGACTTTATTTCAAAACGAGATATGTACTATTTATTTTAAAAATTAGGATATCTATTGTGCGTTTGAAAAGCAAATCTTTTACTATACTCGATTAACTATTGCATAATGTGCTTCGCATCACCGCTAGTATTAAAAAATAATTCATCTTTATTAATCTTACAATATGTTCTTTATAATTGCGGTAAATGAATCTTATGTGCACCGTTATCATGCATACATGAATATTTTTGGGCACACCAAGTACTTGCTCAATCAAAAAGAAATATTTCAGCTTTAAATAAACAAAATTTCATTCCTCTACCCCAACCACTAAGCTCGTTTGGCTCACCCCATGATTTATAAACCTTTTCAGAGACTGGATATTATGAGATAGATGAGACCACCACAAGACTTCCAGATCAGGATTGACTCAACCTATCAGTTTCCCTTGTGATGGACTTATCCGTCAGCGTTTGAACAATGTAACTATTTTATTTTGTAATAATTTGGTTACTTGCAACTCTATTTATATATATATATAAAGAGAGACCGCCGAAATCACATTACTGAAAAAAGTAATAAAATTATATTGAAAAAAAATAAAATAATAAATGTAAGGGATTTGATTGTTTTTATAGTCAACTTTCTTTAAATAAATTGCTTTTTTTTTAATAAATGGAAATAAGAAGAAAAAATGTTACTCTTGATCACAAGCCGATCAGGTAGCTAAAGTTTGGGGCCTCGTTAAAACCTACCCTTTTGGGGAAAACCCTTGGAAGGAAAAAGAGTACCCCCAGAAGAAGAACATAAACCATAAGGAGCCAGAAAAGCCGGCCACAAAACTCACAAAAATGACAAGAAAAACAGAACTATCTAACAAATATATATTGAGATCTTCCAACATAATCCTCATTAAGAAATGTCGTGATATCCGGCGGTGGAGAATCCCACCAATTGAAAGTACCCTAAATCTTGCTAAGACAATCTGGCACTCTGTTTCCTTTCCGATAAAAGTGAGAAACTACAAACTCCATCTGAGAAAGCAAATGAATAGTGTAGCGCCAACGTCCCAAAAAATGCCATGGAACCGAGTCTGGTTTCTGGAATAGATCAATAACATACGTAGAATCGGACTACAACCAAAATTTATGCCATCCTTTATGCAAGGCTAAAGAAATAGCCATCATAGCTGCCAAAAGCAAAACCCATGCCACATTTCTTCACAAAGCAACCCCTGAAAAAACCTCTGTGCATGCGAAAAACGCCTGCAGCGGTGCACCGTCTTGGAGAGCCCAAAACACAACCATCTGTATTAACCTTGATCCATCCAGGTAGAGGTAAATGCCAATCTACCTGAATATTCTTTGGGGCCTTTCTTGGACGCCCCCTAGCACCTGAAGACGCCTAAGACAGAGGAGATCTTGTTGAGTATTATTCATGCAACCCGATCAAGAGTACAAGATTCAATGATAAGAGCTTGGAGCTGAACCAAATCCGTCTCATTGGACCAAGTCTTGTCATTGAAAATGGTGTCATTTTGGGTATGCCAAATAAGCCATACGCAAGAAATCACCGTTGCATGCCATAAATATGATAGCTGATCGCTTAGTCTCACACCAGGAACTCATTGAAACTGTAAGAAACATGAAAATTAATCTCGAACGAATTAAAAATCCAAGTCCAAAGGTG
Source organism: Rehmannia glutinosa (assembly GCA_016081115.2). Lineage (NCBI taxonomy): Eukaryota > Viridiplantae > Streptophyta > Magnoliopsida > Lamiales > Orobanchaceae > Rehmannia > Rehmannia glutinosa. The sequence continues at coordinate 67,639,868 of CM071934.1, read as the reverse complement.
TCCTGCAAAGCGTACACGGAACAAAAAGATGATCAATAGAATTAGTATGAGAAAAGCATAAGCAACAAGCGGTAGGTCCAATGAACCCCCTCCGTCTGAGAATATCCAAAACGGCAAGGCGTTTAAATAAATTTCTTTTAAAATTATGTAAAACAACAGAATCATGTAAAATGAACTTTCCAAATCTGTGTGTGTACTGCATTAATTATTATATTTGTCATTTTTCTTATTTTTTTAAAAACTTAATAACTTTTTTATTTTTAACCATTTTTTGACGTATAGTATATCTATTTAATCATCTTTTGGCGATCTCCTATTTGACAACAATAATGCATATCTACAATAAAAAATAAATATAACAATAAAAAAATATAAGCTATATTTGTCATTATTTTGTAATGGGCATTTAAAATTATGCATTCGGGCTACTAGATATTAATTTGTATATTAATGTATTGTGGCTACTTATAATATATGTATAGTTGGTATATGGCATAACTCATATCTTCATAAATATATAGAATTATATTTAGGTTGATTAAATTTAATTACAAAATACTTATTTTAATTGGAGAAAATATCTCAAAATATGTATCCAAACATTATATATATTACATATATATCCATACATAACATTATATATATTTGTAAGAAACAAATAAATTTTATTTAATATGAAATTAAATTCATTATAATTTTTTATATTAACGTACTTTTCATGTAAATAGAAAATATTTTCCATATTTATCAATATTTTGATATTCAACTTTCAAATTTGTACAATGACCATTATATATAAATTTTTTTGTTTGATAATTTTGTGACATATGTGTATATAGATAAAAATAGAATAGTTTTTTTTAAATATTTTATTTTTCCCTAAAATTATATTGTTAAATATGAAGCATGTTTTTGTTTGATCTCTTTAACAATTATGATAATTGTTCAGTTTTCTAAACCCTACAAGTATTGGAATTCGAAATGATTTTATTATTGATTGTATTGAAAATACAATGCATTAAATATTTAAGGACATTGGGCAGTGAAGACTTTTTCCAAACATTTACTTTCTTATAGATAAACATGTTTTATAAATAGACACAACTCACACTCACAATTTGTTATCAATTAAATATTTGTACTTACAGAGATTTTTTCATAGTTTGTAATAATTTATTTTTCTATAATTTAATCAGATGAAATTAACTATCTTTGTATTTTAGTTATATATTAAAATTTCAAGTTTTTTGCAAATCAATAAAAATTATTTTTATAAAAAGTATGTGCATCGCACGGCTTGAAACATACCAAAATACGAGAACTTGAATAGAGAGAAATAATTAGAAAATCCATATAACACAATACAAATCTCCCTATAAAATTTCAAAAAGATTAAAAATTTACTTAACGGCGTGAATAAATAATATTATTTTACGTAGTTCTCATATACATATATTAAATAATTTATTGCATGACCAACTTTGCAGAAATCTCTGCCTCCAATTTACACATACGAACAACTTTCAAAAATAATTTTGCATCTGAATTAACTACTACAACCTTGAAAAAAATGTATAGCACCAATTTTGAGAATTTAAACATGACTAAAATAAAATGTGCTAAGAAGTTGTGCCTTGTGCGATTTAATGAAAAATTAGTTTTTGAAAATCAAATGCAAATACATAGTTTTGAATGTATTTTTTCCATGATTCTCAGGTATGATATTTTTCTTTTTGACTTTATCAATAAAAAACATTAAATAGTACTTATCACATATTGTCTAATGCTATTTTAGAATTATTACAACGCATGAGATATAACTTATAGAACTATTAGGAAAATGCATATGTCACAGCGTAAAAAGGAGGCTTCACAGATATACAACCCGTGCATCGCACGGGTTAATGACTAGTTGTATGAATTTGTAGACATCCATTGTATTTATAATTTTTAGTTGTTTGTACTTTGTACAATAGCTCTTGTTGAGCCTAAGCTTATCAAAATCAGGAGATATACTCCATTGGATGTCTTATACTATATTGAGTTATAAATTGGGACATGACATAAGTAGTCTCTTCCTAATAAATTTCTTTAGGACTCTTTGGTATGTATTCTAACAAACAATGGCTATAAACTCATTAAGATGTAGCATAACATTATTGCCAATTATGTTGGAACGTTTCTCTAATTTGTACACTCTACAAATTCCTTTCCGTTTTCTCTTTTTCCTCTTTGGAAGCCTATCTTAACTCAATTAATAACACCCCAGAATGTAACTACCAACTAGCTTTTAATTTGTCTTATTCAAATACGGACCTTGGGTATAGGATTTCCAACGATTGTCCTAGGAAAAACAAATCCTGAAGTCCGTATCATCCGTGATAATAGTAATAGCTTAGACCATCTCCAACCCATTACACCAAATTTGGTGTAAAAACTACACCAAATTTGGTGTTTCAGTGTAATTTTATCAAAACCATCTCCAACCCATTACACCAAATCTTACACCAAATGAATATTTTATTCTTTTTTCTTCATTTTATAGTAACAAAATTTATTTATTTATACAATTATTTTATTTACTTATATTTTTTTGAATAGTAATGTAATTAACTATAAACTTTCATTTAATTAATATTATATTAATTAGTTATCTTACTAAAATAAATATTAAAATTAATATTATTATTTAATTTAATTTACATTATAATTATTTGTTATTTATTAATTTATAGAAAATATTAATTAATTATTAAAATCATGTTATATAAATTAATTATATGTAAAATGAGGATATAATTGGAATTTAATTTTGAGGTAAAAGAGAATTGGAGGACAAATGTGGGATATTTGCATTACACCAAATTTGGTGTAAATGAATAGTGTTACACCAAATTTGGTGTAATACTATTTACTACACCAAATTTGGTGTGAGGTTTAGAGTTGGGTTGGAGAGGGATTTTTGCATATTTGGTGTAATAAGGTGGGATTTGAAGTTGGGTTGGAGATGCCCTTACACGTTTTGTTTTCCTAACAATACTGATAGGCAGTTGCTAATGTGTAGGCTGGTCTTTGACCTCACCTCGGTATAGGATTTCCAAATTGTCCTAGGAAGGAGATGCCACCCAATTCACTTGTGATTTTAACATGTATCCCATTAAGACATGCATGTATTTTTTTCGAAAAAAAATATACCATTTCAAAATCAGGAGGGAATTGGGTGGTACCAATTGGGTAACATTTAATTAGCGGGAAGAGAGGAACAGTTCAACATGTCACTAGAAGTAAGATGATAAATTCTCTCAACAACAAATTTCACACTCAATTAACACCCTAAATGTAGCAAGCTACTATCATTTCGTGTCTTTCTTGACGTACAGATCATGGTTTACACAATTCATATTTTTCTAGATTTCAACAAATAAATGAAAAGGCTAAAGCTCAACGATTTATCCAGTACTCTTCTCCATTCTAGGATATATAAGATTAAATAATTTGCCAAGTAATGCAGTTGTGACGCATATATTGCACCCAATAGACAGTGGTCATTGGCTGTCTTATAAACTATCTACCTTTTGCCAGTACCAGAAGCACGAGTTTGGACATAAGTCCTCAGAGAAGGTGACTGAGTAAGAGCAAATGGAGTAACTGTGGTATTCTGATTAGCATTTTTCTGTTGCATTCTTCGTCTTGCAATATAGCCACGAACCCAAGGGGTCACGTCCTCATTAACTTTGATCATGATGAAGAAGATGATCCTATAGATGATAATCATGCTGAACAGAACACTGAGATCGACCCATTTTGATCGCTGCATATCAATCTGGAAAACATTTTCTAAGATATATTCTCCTGGAATCTTGGGAAGATCAGGTGACTGGTTGTCGAAGATTAAGCCTTTTAGATCATTCTGGTATTGCCCCTGAGGATATATTTATATATCAATTAATTTCAATTTTGGTTTGTCAAAGCAAATAAGAGTACTACTCATGGTATGCTAATATAAATTCAACATTTGTACATAAAAGAAGAACAGCAGTAAATATGTGGACTTACCTGTAGAGCCCAGAAGTGGAAACTTATGTAAGACATTGGGTAACGCCAGAAAGGTTTAGGGATGTCCTTCGGAAGTCGGAAGTAGCCAGAGACCAGCATAAAAATTCCCTGCAACAAAATTAACAAGCAAGAAGAATAATATGATTGAGAAAAATGGCAATTAATTAGTTGAAATGGTATTATGCGGAAAAAGTAGGCAGATAGAGATACAAGCAAAGTTGTTTTGAAAGAGACAGTAGTAGAACTCATGTTTCTGGAATTTTTTCAGCTACAAAGAGAATTATGCACCTGGATTCCAGCCCCTATGATGATACCCATAAGGAAATTAGGAACAACACTGGCAATAGCCATCATGAGGCTCTCAACCACAGTGACACTCGCGTAAAGGCATAATACGAAGAATAAGTAATGCGACAAGCCTGGGTGGAGGCGGACCATGAAGTAGCACACGGTACCAGAGATAAACGTGATTAGTATCAGAAATGGCATTGCAGATAAGGTGTTGCTGATCACAAAAGCAGTCACACCATAGTGACCATTAAGTCTTTCCCTTTGGAAAACCTGAACATAGCACAGTTAGAAGCAGTTTAATTTCCAATTTTTCAATTTTTTTTTGTTTTCTACCTTTTCTATTTTGTCAAAGCAATGAAATTAGCCAGTCAAAGTAGTTGTCTGATCGTACCTTCATATCTTCCACAAATGAAGGGAATCCGCCAATGGACATAAAGGTTACAAAACCAAAGACGAAAGATGCGCACGCACCCCTTGCCTGTAAATTAACCAGGTATTTATTTAGAAGATCAACTGAATGAGATCATTGTTCTGTCCTAACAAATTGATATTCCAGGAATATTTTTGAGCATAATGAGACTCATTGGCAACTTCTAACAGAAACTAGTTTTGTAAGACTTCTTTTCTAGAAAGCAATGATATACTTGTACTATTATCCTTCAAAATGACTGTTAATTTGTGCTTCTAATTAACTACTACTGAACTCAATCAGTCATATGCATTGAATATTTTGTCTATTCCAAAATATCTCCACTTTACTAGCATGCTTTAGAAGGAGAGTTAAATACTGCTGTCAGATAGTAATTACATTACCAGTATCGAATTGTAGCTCGTTCCCACATTCAAGTAAATGGTTCCAATGCAAATAGTGACCACGATATAGATAACAAGCCTCAGCCAGTAATATCCAAAGTCCCTTGACATATTAACGAATGAGCGTGCAGTTAAGGTAATGGCCTGCATGAAGAAACTTGCCTGGCTCCCTCCAGAATCTAGCACAGTTCCTTTCTGCAAGAAAAAATAGTTAGTCATCTAGCTAGACCAGAAAATTAATCTGATGAACCAATGAAAAAGTTGTTCTACAGATGGAAAAACGAGACTCACAACTTTTGATATCTCCTCAATCTTTTCTTTTGCTGAATAACAATACTGAGAAGTAGCATAAGAATCAACAAGTGTCCGAATAGCTTCTGCCGTGGTGACTTTTTCGAGAGGATCATCAGTTGCCTCAAACTGATTGAGATATCAAGAAGAAAATTGAAATGAGGAGTTAAGGATGTAATCAGATTCAAAGATACATCACACAAGTTAAAGGTAACAATTTCTGTTGCAATGTTGGCTTCTTTCTTTCTTAGAGTGGCCAATTACTGCAGACCTCCATCTACATATACTTCGAAGCAAGAAAGAGACAATGAAACACCCACAATCTACAAATAACAGTGTTTGTTTTTACTACGTCCTGCATTAATCCTCTATAATAAAGGTCTTTCAGTGCAATCATCTTCCTGAATACGCCTAAGGCTCATACAACATACAAAATGTTATATCTCAAAATTCAACCCCCGCCTAATCATATATCCTGACAAAATTAAACTGTAAAACTCTGCTAATGATTGCCTGCTCCATCTAACACACCTACAATATGTTTTCTCCACTTCTTCTCCATTTTCTTTTCCCACCTTTTTCTTCAAGTTTCTTCTTTTTCCCTCTCTTCATTCTTCATTCATCTCTCTTCTCTTTCCGCCTTTTCTTGTTCAGATTTTTCTTTTCTCATTTTTTTTCTGTTTTAGCACATCAATTTTCACTGCAATTCCATCTTACCTTCTGAAATTTTCTCATCTATGTTCCCTGTCCCTTGTCTATTTGCGTTCATAACATCACACCACAACCACCATTCTTTTTCCCTTGTCTTTCATTTCTTTCTTGTTCTCTTTTGTCCGTTTTCATTTTCTCTCTTACTACACTAGTGTCATTCACCAACATCGTCATGTTCGTTGTTGAGCATAAAAAAAATTAAATTTAATAGCTAACGCAAGTTGTTTGTTCATGCAGCAACTACACTTGATTGTTCATCAATTTATAAAATAAAACATAAAGTGTGAGAAATATATAATATAGACGATATATGTATAGTTAAAAATACCAAATCTCATAGTGAAAAAGAAAATACTGTAAATTGGTTAGATTTTAAGAGGACTGTTTTGGAGGAAAAAATGAACCTTACAGCAGACATCAACAGAGGTGAATGTAATTTTAAAATCTAGGAGGGCTTAACTATAATTAGGCCAAACTTCATGGATGTTTTTTATAAGTGATCAATTTTATATTCAAAGTTTTTACTTTTCATATTTCAAATTTAAATTGTATGCATCATCTCACGAGATCACATTATGATTATGCTCTACCTTGTGTATGACTCAAGTGTTAAAGTGTCTTTTATGAAACTTATGATAGACGATATTAACGGAATAACTAAAGTTAAATGGAATTAAGCGAGAAGAGCAGGGGAAGAAATATTTGATACCCTTATTTTCATTGATCCTTTTAGTGTTGCTTTGACTTTGTCGAAATCAGAATTGATGCAGCGGAGAAAATGATCGGAAGGGTTTCGTAAAGCCGGACAAGGAAAGCCAGCCTGAGCGAAAAACTGCACGCATGCACCAAGAAAAATAAATTCCTCCAGAAGCAAATGTGTTCCAATATAAATGAAGAAAAAAATAAAGAACTGAAGGGTCTTGCCTCATATGCTTCTGAAGCTTGACCAAAGTAAACTGTTTTTCCACCAGAAAGTAAGTATAATCGGTCAAACAGCTCAAAAACTTCACTACTGGGCTGGTGAATCGAGGCTATGACTGTACGTCCATCTCTGGACAACCCACGTAATGTCTGGGTCACAAAGAATGCTGATGCACTGCAACAAAACAAATACGTACACTCAAGTATGATCTATTATATTTGTTCCATGACAACACATGTGACATGAAAAAAAATGAAGTTTATCCATTCTCACATATGCCATTTTGTTTTGATTTCAATTCATAGTCTAGAATTACTCTTAATTGGTACTCAAAAAGGAATTTGATCATATATCAGCTCTTCCTTCCCATTGCTCTAAAACATGCAAGCACATAGCAACTAAGCAGGCATACGTATTTGTGGTAGATCGAAGGGATGAAATTGGAATGGCCTAATCACCTGTCCAGACCACTGGTTGGCTCATCAAGGAAAAGTAACCTTGGCCTCATCAAGATTTCAACTGCAATGCTAACCCTTCTTCTTTCTCCCCCACTGATACCACGCAAGTGCCAATTTCCTATGACGGTGTCCGCGCAATCTTGAAGTCCCATTTCAATGATTGTACTCTCAACCAGTGCGCGTTTGTCTGACCATGCCATTCTATCAGGAAGCCGCAATCGAGCTGAATATGAGATTGTTTCACGAACCGTCAGGGTGCCAATCAAGTTGTCATCTTGTGTCACATATGCCTGCAAATTATATAATTTAAATATGGATTAATTGATCGATCTTACTAGTCTAATTATTTTAGTCAATTACTTGATTATAAAAAGTGATTTAATTACAGGTCAAATAAAGAAAGAGTATTAAGTATTAATGATACATTAAATTAGGTCCTTGTTAAAGTTTTGCCTAAGCCTTGGAAAGGCTCATGAGGGTGAAATTAAAATTAAAGGACTTGTGACCCCTGGAAACTATACAACAGCTAGCCCAGGAAGATGGTACAAGTGATGAAGCATTAATCTAGTAATCGGATGGTGAAGTGAAGAAATTAAGTTACGGTTACTATATACATAAGTAATTATTATGTATAATAATTTAAAAGAGAGAGAGATGACGGCTACTCACAGCTGTCCCAAACGATAACTTGGCCTTACGACCGTTGAGGAGAATTGCCCCGGAAAGGAATGCATTGGCAGCGAGGCGACCGGAGAGGGCATCGAGCAGCGTAGATTTCCCGGATCCGGAAGGGCCCATGAGTGCAGTAAAGGATCCAGGCTCGGCGTAGCCTGAGAGTTTCTCCAAAACATTCTGCGTGTCTCCATTACTGAGAGTGACCGTCACGGTTAGATCTTTCCAAGCAAGCCTGGCCGACACATCCCCCACGAACTCCGTATTGGTTTTCTCCTTCCACAGACTTTCACTCAAAGGGCTAAGCCCTCCCACTACAAGACCATTGCCTTGTGGCTTGTTAGCCTCAATCTCCATCACAACCTCATCTGCAGCTGAGCTCTTCTTCATCCTTGAGCTTGTTGAGCTTCAATAATAACACTACGCTGCTAATAAACTTGCTAGCTAGTTATTGAGGAGAAAAGAGATGAATGGATGGATGAATGGATAGATCAAACCGCGTATAATTATAAACTTAAGTTGGCAAGGGAAAATTAAAAATGGATTTTGTATGAAAAACGCAAATATTGTGAACTTGACTTGACTGGACAGGAGGTTGTTCATGATAAGAATGTCACTGCAAAATTAACCCCACGCAAAAACAGCGCTGATCACTTCATACTAATTTTCTCCGAGTCGGTTTAATAATATCTATTTTCCCAACTTGCAGCTGCACCCATGTTGGACTATAATCTCATGAATTAAATTAAAAATGTGAAGAAGGTGAAAAAGACGAGTGGAAACATGTAGACTAAAATCCCTCCCTCTCTGGGGTCTGGAATGGATGTCCATTGTTATGTGCGCTAGCTAGCTGGGCCATTAATGCGTACAGGTAGATGTTGGTGGGAAGCATTTAATGCAAAACCGACGCAATTAAAAGTTATCAGTAGGAGGTTGGCACATAAATTTTTAGGCATCATATTCATACCATGCATATTATACACCCTATATGTCAAACCTTTGCGAGCCCCACAATTATTTATTTTGGAAAAAGAAAATTCACTTTCTAATAGTCATGACTCATGATTTTCCTCAAACACATTCGACCTTGAAAGAGATGTGCATGATATTGTAATATAATTCAAGGGGTCTAAATATAAGTTGTCAGTAAAACTTGGAACTCCAACTAATTATTTTCATAATTATATATTTTTTTCTCCATTTAATATATATATATATATAGGTATTGGTTCAAATGAGACCAATATGCCAGGGTGAGACCGTAAGGATTGATTTTGTCCATTTATTCTTAATTTTAAACGACTGTGATTAATCCTTTATTTAAGGTAATTGAAGAGATACTAATTAGTTACAAGGGTAAAGTTGTAAATGGACTAATGGGCGGCCAATTAATTAAGGATAGAATTGTAATTTCATATTTTATCTGTAAAGATGGGATTTGATTTGACCGAGATTTTAGGACATGATTTTTTTTCAAACTCCTATCACATCTCTTCAACTTCCGATCAATTCTACAAGGAACGCAGAAGCGGTTGAGTCGCTTGGAAAAGTAGAGGAAAAATTTTGAAGTGATTTTTTGCAGAAGAGGAGGAAAGTCGAGTAAATATCCGGTAAAGAGATATGTTTTTTGATTCAACTTTTTTGGTAGGTTCTTTTTATGAATTTTTTTTCACCTTTTTTCAGTTCTTTTGCAATTGTTTGCAGGTCTTTCTAAAAAAATTTCGGAACGATTTTTTTCTTGAGTAGTATAATTGTAAAACAAACTTCAAGCCCGTCTAATTTTCTTCCCTTATTTTTGTGTTCTGATTTTAGAATTAAAAATATTTTACGAAAATTCCATATACAAATAAAAAGTTACTTAGATTAATTCTATTTTTCGTATTGACCATATCCGGTAAAAAGGTATGTTTTTTGCATCAGTTTTTTTTGACAGATTATTGTTATGAAATTTTTTTCATTTTTTTTCAGTTCTTTGCAATTGCTTGCATGTGGTTCTGAAAAATGTATCTGAAAATTATTTCATTTTTTTAAGGATTTCGTTTAAGTTTTATTTTTCTTTTGCTTAGTATCTCTATTCCCTTTGATTTTTCGTTGATGGCCGTCGATGGGGAGTTTAAGTTAGAGATAGTTTTGGTTTTGGTTATGTTTCTTGGATGTTGGTTTGGGCAGTTAGGGCTCTTGTTATGTGAAGTTTTTGTATAAGGCTTTTCCTGGGTGTTGTTGCATCTAGGTTTTTAGTTAATTTTTTTGGAGCTTGGTTAAATTGTTGTTTTTTTCTTTAGCGAATTTTTAGGTTTAACGTAGTGTCAAGTTTCATGGCATTGTGTTTGTTCAGTTAAGGAGTTTTGTTTGTGGGAGTTTTTATGTGATGGCTGGCAATGGTGATTTTTGCTTCTCTTAGAAGTTGTGTTATTTTTGCAGAACCATTGAACCCATTTTTTTCGCTTGATGCTATCACAGCAGTCTAGGCATCAGTTTTGTGTTGATTATTTTGGCATTTGATTTTGGAAGTTGTCCATTTAGTATTTTTATGCATATATGTGTTTGAATGATGCTTATCTAAGCGTTAAATGTAGTTTTTTCAATTTTTTGTTCTGCATTAGTTGAATCGACTGTTTTGCAAAAACATACGTGTTTTTAATGTACTAGTAAGGTGCACGTGCGTTGCACGTGAACCATATAATTTTGCTAATGTAAATAAAATTAAGTCATTAAAACTAAATAATTATATTATATAATATTATAAATATTGGTCATATTGTAGAATGCAATTTAACTTGAAGAGAAATCAACCAAATTAAAATAAACGATATACAATAAGAATGAAGAGAACACACTCTGTTCAAAAAATAGTATGGTTTTGAAAGAATAATTCATAGGTGCCTATCATAATAGTACAATGGACACAAAACTACAACCGAAGAAAAACAAACAAATTCAGCAAAATATTGTTGCGCATCGGACCAAATCAAGAACCCGTTTCAATAAAAAAAAAAATTAAGTCCATACCCAAACAAAATTAAATAAATAGAAAATCATACCAATAAAAGGTGTAACACCCGGGAAAAAAAAGTGTATTTAATTAGTTAGATGGCCCATTAGTGAATTATTATTATTATTATTATTATTGGGTTTATTATCCAATTACTTGGCCCATGAGGAATCCTAAGGTGTTTGGGAAACTAGCTAGGGTAATTATATTATGACTCTTTTGTTATTAGGGTTTTATTATACCACATTAGAGGGGACCAAACCAAAAACACGTTCTAGCTCTTTCTCTACGCCTCCACAGCCCCATCGTCTACCATACAACCTCGACGAAGTTTTTCTTCAACGTCATGATCCCTCAATTGCCTTCCCTATTTCATTCTCAACTCCTAAGGTAATTTGCTTATGAATTTCGAAACCCAATCTATACTGCTCATAATTTTATGAAATTTTAATATGTTATTCTTCATGACGTTTTTATCGTACGGTTAAAATTTCATACTAATCCGATAAGTACTTTTGTAGTTATGTAATTTTCAAACTAAGATGCTAGAATTTATGTTATTCTCTGTTTTCGTTTTAGAAATTCCAAAACCCTACTTATACATATCCAGAATTCGTGAAATTTTAATATGTTATGTTATTATATGTTTGTCATATTCAGGAAAATTTTCATATACGTTTGAATTGTATTTTATTTTATATAGAATTTTCATTCACTCTTCCCAAATCTTGAGTATACTCAGTTTCTGATTTATAAATTCAAGAAAACATGTATAAAGACCTTAAAAATATCTGAATTTTGGATATGTTATGTATGATAATGTTTACAACTGTGTGGTAAAATATTAGATCATTCCAACTTATATTGTTTTAAATATTAATTAGTTTCCAAGACGTTACAGTTTTAGCCATGACAAAAGTTTCAATTTATAAAATTCAAAGCCTAAAGATAACTAATTTAATATTTTATTATTTTTGGATATGTTATACTATGGTATGTATATTATATTTAGTTAAAATTTCAGATCCTATAGTACTATATTTATTTAAATATGATTTTTCTTCCATAGTTGTGCAGAATTTTGTGTTACAATAATTTCAGTTTTACAAATTCAAAACTCATCGCTAAACCTTTCGAATCTTCGTGAAATTTTTATATAATATCGATTTTTGAATTTATTATCTACTGTAAAAATATTGAATAATTACAGTAAACAGTTTATGAAAAAAATATTATTCGATCCCAACTACGCAGAGATTTAGTATTGTTCAAACCTACCAAGTTGAACCCTAAACCTTAGGAAAATACCGTGAGCTTTCACGAATGTTATTTTAGTGCTTCCGATATCGAGGTTAATACTTAAGTTTTGAATTCTAGGAACTAAGATGTATATATTCATGTTAGGCGACGAGGACAACGAGCTCTGAAGTTCAATACGGATATTGCATCAAATCATTCTACTATTTTTCAAGCAAAGTTTCAAGGTGGGGTTTGTTTTCTAAACTTTATTGTCCTTGTTAAATGCTTAGATTATTTTGCATGAATGTGTAGTACAGTTGCTTAGGCACTATTGAGCTAGGGACTCAAGAGGTCCGGTCGATGTATCCTCGGTGGAACCCTGCAGCGTGCAACTATTGTCTATGTCTACGGTTTTTCAAAAGATCTATGCTATGTCCTATTGGATTGTATTTGCATGTCTATGTGAGGTATCTGTGTATTTAGCTTGGACAATTTATACTCCACTGAGCTGTGTCGCTCACCCCATATATAACAAACTTTTCAGGTTAAGGAGTTGGCGATGGTTATTGGCGGTGGATAATGGGTGGCCTATGAAACTACTGGAGTAATGTCTTTTTATTTTTAAATGTTGTTTTCAATTTAATAAGAAATGATTATACGAATTGTGATTTTCTTATGCAACTACTAGAGTGATGTCTTTTCTAAATGTTAATTTTTAACTGGATAAGAAATTGTTAAACAAATCATTATTTTCTAAGTATTTACCTACGATGCTAGACTCTGTATGATAATTGATTAGTATTGAGAAAATTTCCAACTTCAAAGATTTTTCGATTCGGGACAATAAATGATGAATTATGATTTTCTAAGTTTATTTATGCAAATAGACTAAAAGGGATTTTTTTTATATAGATTAGTAATGTCCGATTTTCTTATAAATAAATGAATACATGAATTTTCTATACTTTATAATTTATGATGGCTCGGAAGCTACTCCTAAAAACGGCCTAGGCAAGTGCACCTATCGTTTATAGCAAAGCTAAGCGAGTATCGAGTGTCATTCCCACGAGGACTATGATTACTAGTAATTACCGTCTTTTTATTATCTAGCCTACAAATTCGTCAAATAGTTTGTTGCAAAAAAATAAAAATAAAATAAAAGCAAATAAAAGTGGAAGAGGCAACTAAGAACACGAAAGATATCAGATACACTCGGATTGAAAGATGTTGGATATAAATATGCTTGAATGTGAATCCTCTGAATGTCTTTGTGATTTTACCAAAATAAATACAACCATAACCCTTAAGTTTTAACCATCCCTTAACATATTTTCATGCTTTATGGACCGTAGGCATTCCTAAATTAAGTTAAACCCTTTCTCAAGGCGAAAAACTCCTAACCTCAAGTTGATTAACTGAAATCTCTTTCTAGTTAAAACCCCCAAGATTGCATTAACGATTTGTGAATTCCCATATTAGGTTTGACCCTAATCCGGAAGATTTATGTCGTCCCCATATCTAGGATTGCATGCAACTCCTTTCACTTATGTTGGTTCTATTTCACCATGAATCTCTCGATTTCCGGTGAAAAATAAACTTCAAATCAATATTGCGCATATACCAATTCGAATAAACAAGCATAACATAAGTGACTCGCATAAAAACATAAGAAAATATATTAAAACATTCAAACCAATGATCACAAATAAGTTCTAGAGTTCATCACATTCAAACACTAGCGATTTAACTCATGATGGATTTGAGAATGAAAACAACAATTAAACAAGAAGTTTCTTTTGAAATCAACATGAATACTTGAAATTAAAACTTCCAAAACCAACATAAGACTCCCCTGTTGGAAGTATGATGATGAAGTGGTGGAGTTCATCTTCTTCTCCGAGCGATCTTCAATCCTTGTGCCTTAGCGCCTCATGGTGATCCAAGCCTTCTAACTCTCTTCCTCACTACAATATGTGTTTCTCCTCTTCAAAATATGGACTCTCATCACAAAAATCTGATTTTCTATGTATGTGAATGAATGAATGAATGGATCCCCCCTTTCCTCCAACCCAAACACTTGGATTTTATAGACATTATTTTGGAGAAAGTATTCCTTAATAATGTCATCTTTTGGTAGTTTAATGCTCCACTTTATGAGTTGGGTTGTTAGAATCATTATTTTCATGTGATCATGTGGGAAAGTAAGGAATTAGTGAAGCATAATGAGGTGTAAATGTGCAAAAAGAGTTGTCAAAAGGCTTGGTTGAAGTGCTTTCCCAAAATACCCTTCAAAAAAATCGTGCGTAAATGTACAAATCCGAACACGGCCCGTGCTCAAAAGCACGGCCTGGCCGTGTTTTTCACGCTGTTTGGGGTTGCCAGAAGCACGGCCGTGCTTTCAAAGCACACCCTGGCCGTGCTTTTCACGCCATGGCCATATTTTTCTCTTTTTTGGCTGATTAAAAGCATGGCCGTGTTTGAAAACACACCCTGGCCGTGTTTGTCTCGAAAGGCCCCGAAATGACGCGTTTAGCTTGGGATTTCGAGTGTTTTTGCATCCATAAACCCCGGGATATGTTTTGACATGAATCCATGGTCCGAAATCCACCAAAAATAGCTCCGAATGATCAATCTACACCAATAAAAGCACCTCACAGTAATATGAACTATGTACAATCAAAAACTCATGAAACTAACAACAAAATGACTCAAATTCTACTCAAATACACACATAAAACATGCATAAAAACACCCTTATCAAACCACCTCCAACTTTGAACTTTGCTTGTCCTCAAGCAAAACATTAAATCAATAAGAATGGTTCAATAAATTACAACACACAAGGATTTTTTTTTCAACACATTGAACACAAGCAGTCAAGTTCTTAGCCTTCTCAACCCGAATTAACCATTCAGTAAAAACACAGTTTTTTTTTGCAAAGCGATCGATTGTCAAGAAAGACTGTAACATCAGCAGGTATTATTCAAACTTGAAATCATCACTCCACAAATATTGATAGTTATGAATAACTTCAATTCAATAATGTCATGAAAATACAAGAATTCAATGGATCATTGTAGTTAGCCTACTAGTCATATAACCAAGCTTCTTGAACTTTTATTGGAATGAGAATTCAAGGAATATACATTCTCCCTTTCGATTTTTTTTTTATAGGTCCTTTCGAGGCATTCTTCCACTAGGTTTATATTTTGAATTTTCGTTCAAACACTCCTAGGGTGGTTTCCCATACTCATATTTTTGTCGCCGTTTTACGTAAAAGACAAACATGGGGCTCATGAATGCTCCTAGTTACTAAGCAACACCAAATAGAGGAGTATAACCTCGATTGGATTCCCTTTTTTTTTTCTTCTTCTTCTTCTTTTTTTTTTCATTTGTTTTTTTTTTCACAAGCTTGGTATAACAACTAGTTAACCACTACTAAATCATGAATTCTCAAACGTTCATAACACTAAGCTTTGTCGTAAATGCCTTAACAAATCAAATATTATGGAGTTGGAAATCTCGTCAAAATTTAGCCCGCATCCACGTCAATCTATCTTAGACAATCAATTGCTTCACATTAAAACACAAATTAACAAGTTAATAAAGGTATAATTGGGCTAAGTTATTGACTAGCAAGCACTCAATTTGTTTTAAAAAAATTATCTCTTGTCGACAAACTCAAAATGAAAACAAGCACACACATACTCAGAACAAGCACACAAGCATTCTAAGAATGTAATTGCACCCACCTCCAACTTTAAAGGTTCACATTGTCCTCAATGTGAAAGAAAGAGATGAACGAAAACAAAACACTCAAAAATCAACCACACTAGAAGAAAATAAAAGAGGTGGAAAAGAAAAATACGACCTTACTAGAAGAGTGAAATCGGTATCGAGCGACCATTGGGTTGTTTAAGACGAGACCTTCATCGGCATCTTCATACCTAATCAAGGATACACAACTCGAATACCGTGAAATCATCAAATATTTTTTTTTAGTTTTTTTTTTTTTTTTTTAGAATTTTTTTTTTTATAAAAAAAACACGGCCGCGCTTAAAAGCACGGCCGGGCGTGTTCGATGAATTTTTTCTAAGAAAATTTTTTTTTTTTTAATTTTTTAAAATTTTTTTTAACACACGGCCAGTGCTTTTTAACGGCCAGACCGTGTTTTTTTTTTTTTTTTTTTAAATTTTTTTTTTTTTTTCAATCCCCAAACAATAAAAAAAAATTAAGAGAAAGAAATGCACACAAAATGCCGGGTTGCCTCCCTGGTTAGCGCTTTCTTTATAGTTGTATAGCGGACTACATCACCTTATTGTGGAGGTTTGTCGCGCGAATTGGTCACAATATTACCAAGTAAAGTTTCTGATTCGCGACGAGTTTCACATTCGCCCAAACAAGAAAAAAAAAAAAAATTAATAAAAAAATGACTAGATTAATAAAAATAAGGTGTTCCTAATATCATAATCCCGAAACGGCGCCAAAAACTTGATGGCTCGGAAGCTACTCCTAAAAACGGCCTAGGCAAGTGCACCTATCGTTTATAGCAAAGTTAAGCGAGTATCGAGTGTCATTCCCACGAGGACTATGATTACTAGTAATAATTACCTCTTTTTATTATCTAGCCTACAAATTCGTCAAATAGTTTGTTGCAAAAAAATAAAAATAAAATAAAAGCAAATAAAAGTGGAAGAGGCAACTAAGAACACGAAAGATATCGATACACTGGATTGAAAGATGTTGGATATAAATATGCTTGAATGTGAATCCCTCTAAATGTCTTTGTGATTTTACCAAAATAAATACAACCATAACCCTTAAGTTTTAACCATCCCTTAACATATTTTCATGCTTTATGGACCGTAGGCATTCCTAAATTAAGTTAAACCCTTTCTCAAGGCGAAAAATTCCTAACCTCAAGTTGATTAATCAAAATCTCTTTATAGTTAAAACCCCAAGATTGCATTAACGATTTGTGAATTCCCATATTAGGTTTGACCCTAATCCGGAAGATTTATGTCGTCCCCATATCTAGGATTGCATGCAACTCCTTTCACTTATGTTGTTCTATTTCACCATGAATCTCTCGATTTCCCGGTGAAAAATAAACTTCAAATCAATATTGCGCATATACCAATTCGAATAAACAAGCATAACATAAGTGACTCGCATAAAAACATAAGAAAATATATTAAAACATTCAAACCAATGATCACAAATAAGTTCTAGAGTTCATCACATTCAAACACTAGCGATTTAACTCATGATGGATTTGAGAATGAAAACAACAATTAAACAAGAAGTTTCTTTCGAAATCAACATGAATACTTGAAATTAAAACTTCCAAAACCAACATAAGACTCCCCTGTTGGAAGTATGATGATGAAGTGGTGGAGTTCATCTTCTTCTCCGAGCGATCTTCAATCCTTGTGCCTTAGCGCCTCTCCATGGTGATCCAAGCCTTCTAACTCTCTTCCTCACTACAATATGTGTTTCTCCTCTTCAAAATATGGACTCTCATCACAAAAATCTGATTTTCTATGTATGTGAATGAATGAATGAATGGATCCCCCCTTTCCTCCAACCCAAACACTTGGATTTTATAGACATTATTTTGGAGAAAGTATTCCTTAATAATGTCATCTTTTGGTAGTTTAATGCTCCACTTTATGAGTTGGGTTGTTAGAATCATTATTTTCATGTGATCATGTGGGAAAGTAAGGAATTAGTGAAGCATAATGAGGTGTAAATGTGCAAAAAGAGTTGTCAAAGGCTTGGTTGAAGTGCTTTCCCAAAATACCCTTCAAAAAATCGTGCGAAACAGATCCGTAAACACGGCCGTGCTCAAAAGCACGGCCTGGCCGTGTTTTTTCACGCCGTTTGGGGTTGCCAGAAGCACGGCCGTGCTTTCAAAGCACACCCTGGCCGTGCTTTTCACGCCATGGCCATGTTTTTCTCTTTTTTGGCTGATTAAAAGCATGGCCGTGTTTGAAAACACACCCTGGCCGTGTTTGTCTCGAAAGGCCCCGAAATGACGCGTTTAGCTTGGGATTTCGAGTGTTTTTGCATCCATAAACCCCGGGATATGTTTTGACATGAATCCATGGTCCGAAATCCACCAAAAATAGCTCCGAATGATCAATCTACACCAATAAAAGCACCTCACAGTAATATAAACTATGTACAATCAAAAACTCATGAAACTAACAACAAAATGACTCAAATTCTACTCAAATACACACATAAAACATGCATAAAAACACCCTTATCAATTTACTTCCGCTGTTGCTATTGAATTTTGAAAGAAATATATTTACAGACCTATTTTCTCTTATAAATAAATGTATGTATATATTTTTATAGTCCAAAATTTCGGGGCGTTACAAAAGGAATGATGGTAAGAACAATGTATAGCTCCAAACCACTCCGTGTAGTGGCAAAGAAGTATGACACCATTTGTGAGAAGTCCATGTCATCTTTCAAGTAATGTTGATTCTATCCTTAAACAGTAAAACAAATTGTATTATTAGATCCAAATTAACAAAACGACTCAAGAGAAAAATTGGATCTTGTTTTCAATTTTCTCTTTAGCTAAAAAGGTTGGGATTTGTGTTCTTTGGATTGCTTGATTGTGGGGCATCATATATGTTGAGAGACAGATCGGATAGGGAAGAAGAAGGAAATTCCTCATGCATAATGTTATTAGAATTCTATTTTGTCTCCCGATTTGCCTTTGGCCTTATCAAACTAATCCATCCAAATCCTGTAATAGACAATCAAATACATGTCATTAAGACCCCTGGTCCATCCAAGAATTCCACAGTCAAAGTTTTCTAAATCCAAATAATAAGACTATAAATGGACAAAACAAATACATGCATTCATCACGTATGAGCTCATCTCCAGAGTCCAAAAGGGCACACATAGTGAATCAATAAACCAAAAGAATTATATGCTCAAAATATTCTAATATCATATCCCTCCAATAAAACTCTGCTCTCGCCGTGAAAAGAACCCAAAAACCTTGAAAGTGAATTCACCGGTCAGAGAGAAGGAGAAAGAAAAAAGAGTAAATCCATTTTGTGATTCCTTTTCATAATTGAGAGATGGCCTATCAAGAGAGAGAAATTTGGTGATACTAAAATCCATTTTTTGATTCCTTTTCCTATATCAAAGAAGCCAATTAGAGTGTTCGATATAATTTTTGGATGCAATTATATTTTTGAATTTGGAATTCATGAAAATTTCAGAAAAACCATACGAAAACAATCAATGGGGGTACACTTCATGAAACAAAAAGGCTAAATAATAAAGTAATGGGGGCACATGCCCCCCATAGTAGTATACATTTCCTGAGATCTATATCCAACTGTTCAGTCATCCATATGTATAACATATTTACTAAAGAATATAACTAATTCCGAATATACGAATTGAAAATAAAGGAAACGTTAAACTGAAGATTTTCTAGGTGAAATCAAAATACTTTTACTTGTTACCTTTCAGTGAAGGAAAAAAGTACATCCTCTTTTAAAATGGCCTGCTGTCCCTTTTCTTATGGCATATCCTTCAAAATAAAATTCTGGTAGACCTAAAACTGCAAAATAGGGGTATAAGTCTAGCTTCTAAATGTTTTTTCTGTTGCAAACATGTCACTCAATCTGATAGTTGTTGGAATGTAAACATAAAAATAGAAATTTTGATCATATGCCCCAAGGCAAGAACAATATATGCCAAGAAAGATGGGCCACTTAAATCAATTTATATCAAAATTATTCACCAACTTTACATTAATGCAAGGAATAATTCCAAAAAGCCCCCTCGGGTTTAAATATGTCTAAAATTTAAGGGGACAACTATAATATTTTAATAAATATCGGGTGTGTTTCTAAAAAACTTTCTTCTTACGAAGAGGAAAGTCTAAGGGTTTTTTGAAATTTTAAAAAGCCACTGGATTGTTTATAATTAGCCCTAACCTCAGGGTCCCTTAATGCAATCAGATTTGATACTAATCACACAGTCCACAGATATGGAAAACCAAAGGATTTAGTAGCTCACACAGTAAATTAAATATCAAAGGAAGTTTCATGAACCCCAAGTAACAAATTCATGACATCAAAAAGAAAAAGAAAAAAAAGAACATAGCATAAAATGAAAGATGATTAGGCGAAAGCAATTAGCATTCAATAAAAGACTCACATTTTCAGTCGGATCAGCAAAATTAACATGATTCAGCCATTCAGGCACAACCTCTTCATGACATATAACTGCATTTTCAGGCAAAAGAAACTCACTCAAATTATACTATGTTATTAGCTGAGACACAATAAAAGTTCCCACTGGCATTCTGTTCCCATCGTTTATAGGATTAACATCATTTATTGGAGAGTCCATCGAACCATTAATTAAATGGAATAGGCGGCCTCAGGTTATTGGGGGAAGAAAACTTTCCGGCACTCTGAGTCCTTTGTCAACTGTAGTCTTTAGCTCGGCAACCTCCAATTGAAAAAATTCAATCTTCCAAAATACGTGTTCTAAAAAATTATCATTTCCATTCTCAACACAGATTAGTTCTTTATCGCCCCAGAAATCAATGTCAATTTTCTGAGTGGCTTTTGCTACAAAATACAAAACTCTGTCAAAAGAATGCATAATCCTTCTTGTCCAGGAAGGCAGGAACATATTATACTTACAAATTTGCCATTAAAAGCACACATCAAATGCATTTCATGTCATGTAGGGGTAATATTATTTTTGATGAGACTATTTAAAATGAAGAAACCAATAAATTGATACCTCTTTTCCTATTATAAGTACACCTACACAAAAGAATATATCACAACATATATTATCTTGTGACTAAACTCATTTATCTAACACAATTACCAGAGTCTTAAAACCAAATTATAAGTTACAGGGAATAAAAAATGATTATAAGTTTATATGACTCATACTTATTAAAAGTGGGCCAAGGCGACACCTAAAGGAAAGGCTGTGGTTCCTCGCCTCGGCGGCCCTTCAGGTGACAAAAGTGATTAAGCCTAGGCCTAGCAATTTTTGTTACTAATAAGCCCATCTTCTCTACCTTGTCCGAGAAAGGAGGCTTGTTTTTGGAGATCATAAAATCCATTGAAATTTCATTAGAGTACAAAAGGATAATAAAATTGGATAACATGCGATACTATATAGAGAAGTGTGAAAAATGGTAACTGCATTAACAATATCTTGAGAAATTATTTCTGTGATGGGTATGTTTAAAAATGATAGTTCACGCCCGCAGGTTCTAGTAAATATAGCTAGTGGTTTTCTCTGTCGATGGCGGGCTATGGATTTTAGTGCACCTGAAAATCTAGTATAAAGATGGAGGGGGGAATCGCACAACTGTAGAAACAAAAAAATATTTCTTTTGCAATACTAATATTGTCTCAGTTTTCTCTATTACTGATAGGGCAATTTGAAGAAACAAATCCTTTTGAATGAAAACATGCCCTATCTTAAATCTTTTGTTTTGCTTCTAAAATTTACTGTCTTTATCTATCTTTGTGGTAGTTCTGGAATTTTTTTAAGATGTGTAAACTTATATTATTTAATCATTTTGCTTCGACATAATATAATACAAGATTGTCTTATGTTGTAATATATATTTGCTTTATTATTCAGCTAAATGCAATCACATCTAAATAATTAAAAATTATTTGCATTAAAACAATGAGAATTTACTTCGAAATCAACATGATTTCCCATTAGCATTTCTTATAGCATATGTACAAAATAGAGTACATCCCTTTCTAAAATACTAAATATGTGCACAAACAAGAACCCATGGCCCTGTACACAGATAAAAGAAGAACAACAACTTATCCACCATTTTTAGAACCATCATCCCTATCTAGTTTTCATCAAAAAAATGGACAACAAATATAATTATCATTGTGTCATATTTCAAACATAATCAACTTAAACCATGATCATGCCCTGTTTTCTAACCAAAAATACAGGAGACCATCACCTTGGCCAATTCCCTTTTACAAAAAAACACAACAAAAAGATTATAGAGAACCAAAAACCAAATATAACCAACTTGATCCAACTTCTTCTGGCCATTATTGACTGATATAATATAGCATATACGAAAGAAAAAGAATCAAACCTGAGTAAGCAAAGGATGACATGAAAACCAACATAAAGTTTGTCTTTTTCTGTTTTCCTCTCATCCCTCTGTGTCTTCAAATATTCTTCTCCTTAAAAGCAAAGTATTATGAAGGGAATTCATGATTGACGGAAGCAGAAGATCCGCAACCCATTCAGAAACCCAATAACAGTCATGTAAGTATTGAAACGAAAAATTCATACAGTCAATCAAACTTTTTTGAAACCATTGAAAGGGAATTTTGTTTAGTTTACCACTGTCATACTCCATAATCCCAAATTTATGGGGGAAAAAAAGAAATAACATGATTTAAAGGAATTCAGCACGCACCTCATTCGCACATTCATCCTATGATTGTAGTAGATGGTGATTCAAATGCAAATAATATTTTTACCATGAATCCAAGAACTAACATTAATGCAACCCTATTCTAACAATATGTAATGGGTGGTCAGAGTTAAAAATAGGAAAGTCGAAACAACAACGTTTACAAGTGGAAGCATGTTTATATTTCTGGAATGTTGTGATGAAGCCTCGCACATGAAGCTGCACTTTCTTTAAAATAGGCGGACCAAAGTAAGAAGAGCAGACCTCTGCCCACCCCATTCCACCACCACAAAAAGAAACTAAAAAACGATCACACTCGTAACTTCTTAAATAATGGTAGAGTTCATTGCAACCTTAAGTGTCATGGTATGTTTGGATATTCAAAAATTGAGAAGCATACATATCCAAACAGATAAAATAACTCAAGCCAGGTCCCACCCCCTCAAGACAGAGAAGTTATATAAAATTGAAAAGAAAACTATATTGGAAAGATTTTCATATTTCAAAAGAAAAAAAAAGAAAAAGAAAAGGAAATAGTTATAGATTAACCTGCTTTTCAAAGAAGAACTATGACAAATACACAGATACTATAAAACATCTGTTAATCCATGGTAACACTTGGATGCAGAATGATATCTTTTGTTACATGTCTAAGACTCCAAAAGATGCCTAAAATAACAAACAAAACAAAAACTATGAAATGTACAAATTTATTGTTGACCAAAATAGAGAATTTAACCACCTTATTATGAAGA
The DNA here is from genome assembly GCA_016081115.2 of Rehmannia glutinosa. Classification (NCBI taxonomy): domain Eukaryota; kingdom Viridiplantae; phylum Streptophyta; class Magnoliopsida; order Lamiales; family Orobanchaceae; genus Rehmannia; species Rehmannia glutinosa. The sequence continues at coordinate 67,616,188 of CM071934.1, read as the reverse complement.
GACCATGAAACGTAGCGATTGGTGCTCATTAAATCCTTCATACACCTGCATGGTATATACGTGATAAAATTATTATCAATGCAATGATGAATAGAAGGCATAATAGTGTCAAGAAACACCAACACATAAGTTCCAAATAATAAACTAAAAGTAAATTGTTTCTAAGAGAAAAAGAAACAATAAAATCTACAAGTGAATAGTGACATTGGAATTTTTTGCTAAATTTTAAGATAGGATAATATGTTGGAGGAGATTTGTTTTAGTAAGTTTACCCTTTGCTTTGATGCTACCATGTGAATGAGGCCAAATCCTCTTTCTCCAATCATGTTTTCTCCGGAGAAGTTGTTCCTTGCAGCCACAATAGTTGCCAACTTGAATAAAGGTAATTCCACATCCTTTTCATTCTTTTTCGCCGCTGTGAAGAAAAAAAAAAACAAACGCTAATGCCTCAGGGTTTGATTCAATGCATGTCCTCAACATGAATCATAGATTTTTCACTGGTCTACTGCAAAAATGCAGTGTCATTACCTCACCTCTTTTGTCTTGCCATTAAAAGTATACCTCCATTAATAAAGTCCAAGACAAGAACTCCAGAATCAATTGATATTAGTATTAGCTTTTTAGGCATGTTTTTCTCCTCCTCTAAATTAGAGCTATAATCTACAAGGAAACATCAGAAAAAGTAATTATTATGGTTCTACGTGTGCTTTATTTGAGATATCGATTTGCTGCAAAGTGGTTAATTTGAGAAGCCCTTTGTCCACCTAAAAGGAGTTCCAACTTCCAGGGGGTTGATGAAATATAAGTTCTTCCCCAACAACAAAATTTGGATTTAGCCGCAATGTAATCAAAAAGTTCATGAAATCATTTGGCTAGAATATTTCGTTTTCTCGTAAAAATAGACAAATAAATGAATAAAAAATTGCTAACATCTGAAGTCCCACTAATTAATTGTGGGGGTATTAATGCCTCAGCAAACTGATGAACAATACCTCATTTTATGTCTCCAAATTGTAAATGCAACACTGGAAAGTCTGGGAAAGAGATTTGTTTTAGCTATCACGGTTCAAGAACAGAAAAATAAAGATAAAATATATGTGAATTACAAAATCTTGCATTAACAAAACTACATCTTTCATAGAGAAAGCAAAGTTAGTAGATCAGGAAAAACAAAAATTTACATCAAGCATAAGAATTTTAACTCAAAATAAAAAATACCTAGAAACTCATTAATCCTTGTCCACAGGTTACAAACCTTTACCCTCAACTTAAAACCATCAAATGTCGTCATGCACAGACTATAAAGAAAAAAAAAACTTGAAATAGCATATTCTTTTATTGACGCCCTAGCTGTCCTTCCTATGGCTCATGACAACCACAATTTTATTATGGAAACATCTTATGAATCAACATAATTTTAGCATACAGAGGCATGTTGGCAGAACTCTATTATACATTTGGATTGTTTATCATTCATGTTCGATTATGAAAGTGGACCATCATTTTAGTTTTTGTCAACAAGTTGACTTAATAAAAGAGCAACTTTAAATTCGTATAATCAAGACAATAGCTAATGGTTATCATAATTTTCATTCAATTAGATGCAAAATTACTTAACACATATTTTATTAACCCAAAAAAAGTTTGAATCATTCAAAAATATTTAACACATACTCATTAACCCAAAAAAAGTTTGAATGGAGTAGTTAAAATAGAAGAATAAGCGACATACAATGAGGAGAAAATCCTTATTGTTTTGATAATGTTCAAAAGAATCCAAACTGAAATATAGAAATCCTAACCTAGATCCCCGATGTGCCACGCGAACTCAACTTAAAATTTAAAAGTTCTAACCTAGATCCCCGATGTGGCTACACGAACTCCACTTAAATCTTTTCTGTTGAGAATTTTGCAATCTACTTTGTTTTCTCTTGCTAATCTCCTTGTCACTTAATCGAATTACCTCTTCCTAATTTGGCAATTACATTTTTTCCATTAAAGTTAATGTATAAAAAGGGGTATTTCAATCTACTCAAAATTTTGCAGAATTATTCATGCTTTTATAGTAGAAAAGAAAGTGAAGATGGTACCAAAAATACACTCTTCCTTCCAAAAGCCATAGTCCGACTCCGAAAACACATTCCCTGCCATTGCAGGTTCAGAAAGAAAAAGTGTCCACCCTCAAACTGCAAATTCGAGTGAATGGATTCTAAATTATAATTATAATTCCTTAAATTTACAAAACTACAAAAGAATGTGATGTTACTATGCACACCAATATTACTTTTCCCAACAAAACTTAGAATGAGACATTGATTTATAATAAGAAAATCACAAGCTAGCATATAGATACACCTGCTCAGAATACCATATTAGTTTTCAAATACACTGATTTAGAATGTAAACCACAAACATACATATTAGTTTTGAGGGAACCAATTTGCACTGTCAACAGTGATTGAAACCATAGAGTTGTTAACCTATTTTTTTTTTGGTTAGTTACCAGGGTTATAAACTGCACATATAATTGAAACGGGATCAAATTCAGAGTTTGTACCTGCATCAGAGAGATTCTGGACTGAGTTAGAAAAATCACACAAATATCTATTATGCTCACAACCCTATTTTCTCACAAGCATAGCTCTGACTACATTAACACTGAATTATTAGAAAATATAGGCCAACTTGCCTAAGAATTACAAATAAGCTTACCATATTTGGTTCCATGACAATCATGGATTATATTATTTGGGCCGCCACAATCTGCCAGTATACTTTTTACGCAATGCAAAGAGATTCTTGAACATCTATGACCTAACAGAGGGCTGACTTTTTTGGGTGAAGAAAGGATATGTCCTAACCGAGATTATTCCGGGGTATGTCTCTCGTGGTGCTCATACTATCTTCACTCTTAACTATCTAATGCGAACTAAAGATAAGACTAAGCAGCAGTGACCGTTCCGACACAATTCCAATGAGCTTCCTCTACTTGATCGAACAACCAAAATAGAAACTTCGTCATCAAATTCTCTCAAAGATGACACTACTTTATGCCTCTTGTGCTTGAGATATTTAGAGAATGAAGTACCTATAAAAGCATGTGATACATTATATTATTGGTGCATGCTCACATAGACTTGCACATGTTCTATACGGATCAGTAAATCATAAAAGTAGACCTAAAATATCTTTTTCAATCCGCCGGTGAATATCTATAGTCAATGCTCAAAAGTTATTTTGTACATATACATTTCATATTCTCTTTTCTTCTTCGTAGATGACACACAAGCAGCAAGCTCTTCACAGTTTAATGTCTCCCCTAATCGGAAGTAATCTTTTGTTTATACGAAATTATCGACGAAGAAGTCTTCCCTTCCCATTTGCTTCTTCCCATTCCGCCCAGAGTCTAATGGTAATAGATACATAGGATTAAAAGTACTTTAGTAGGTAACCAAAGAAATATTCAATTGTTAATCAGAAAATAATTGTAATCACATACTATTTATTCTTCCTCTACTCAATTTCTTCTCATGGATAGACTTTGAGTCAGATATAGTTAGACAAACCGATCAAACAAAGAAATGCACAAACCAATATTAATCAATATAAAAAGAAATCTGCAAATTAACAATAAATGATTTAAATTAATAAAAATATGTAAAAACATGGCAACCAAATAAGAACAGAGAAAACCCACAGAGAGAAAGAGCGGCTCTCAGAAGAAGAAACATAAAATGCATGGAATGGAGAGAAAAAGAAGGGTCTAATTGGTCAGCTTTCCTTGCCTTTCCTTCCATAAGATTTTGCAGTTTGAAATTAATCGGATTTCCTTGAGAGAAACAAGCATCAAATCGATCAAATTTCCTTGCCTTCCCTCTGATAAGATGTTTCTGGTTTGGAATTAATCAGATTCCCTTGCCTTTCTCGATTAGATTTTCCAGGTTTCAACTTTGTCATGCCTAGATAAAAAGATATTTCTGGTTTGGTTTTGCCGTTGAACAAATAAGAAGACGTAGATCGTGAATCATAGAAATAAGGAAGAGTACATGCCTTTTTTTACTCTTGTTCGGTCCTGTCGAGCATATTGGTAAGTTTTGCCTCTCCTATACCTTAACATCTCCTCATATCCCTTGTGTCTCTTCATAATCTGTAATCTTATTCCAATTCCAAATTATCAAAATAACTCTTTAAATTTATCCTCATGTGTGAATTACTTTTATGCCATTAAAATTAATATAAGACAGGGGTATATTAGTCCAGTTAAAAAATATTCATGTATTTAAGATAGTAGTATAGTATAGTATAATATTAAAATTAATATAAGACAGGGGTATATTAGTCCAATTAAATTTTTACAGAAATATTCATGTATTTAAGATAGTAGTAGATAACTTGGGTTTTCATATAGTATATTTATATTTATTTTGATGCATATTTTTTTGTGCGAGTATACGACTGAGTGGCGTGGTTCAATATATTATAATGTATAGATACAAGGTGTTTGTTGCATATATATGCTTTTTTTTTGTGCCACATTAGTGATTTCATTTGTTTGCTGATTTCAATGATGCATTAGTCATCAATTATATATGCAACAGTTTAGTCATATGTATGCATGCTCAAATAATTTTTTTTTTTTTTTGCAATTGAGAGATAGGAAATCTGTTAGTGTGCACATATGTGGTATAATTTAATAAAATTTTAATGTATAGATAGAGTATGTTTGCTGCTTATGTAGGGAACTTTTTATGTTGAGATATTTAGGCGATTTTGATTATTATGCTTGTTTATCTACTATGATTCAATTATACAATGTACATGCAGTAGCATTGATATATGTATGCATTCCTTTTTATTAAGCTTGTTTTTTATGTAATGAGAGATTTCTGAATGTATTTTAATATGCATTGTAACATGTTGTTGGTCTCCAAAAGGGTAATGGATCTCAGATTTCAAACCTTCGATCAAAGTATTGCCATGCAATTGATGTTGATGATTATAATAAAGAAAGGGAGAAACATTTGGACGAAGCAAGGAGGTTCTTGACGGGGAAGAATACTATATAGTACTTTTTATGACTCGGGTTTTTTGAAAATGAATGTGGTGGACAACTATCATTTTTTTTTCTTTTTTTTTTTCGTTTTAAGGGGATTTATGTTGTTGGCTAGTGATTGGTTTTGGGGTTGTTGGAATACAATCACATTTTTATCTCGGTGATTTTATATGGTGTTTTTTTAAGGATTGGAAACATTAGCTCAGTTTGTAATTTATTTGCTTCCTTTAGTCATTGTTATTTATTTGTTACCCCCACTGCAACATGTGGGTTTATGTCCCTACTTTGTGTGGGTTTATGTCCAACTGTTGTGTTGGTTAATTTTAACCACTAGCTTATAGCTCAAGTGGTATCCCTCACCCTTTGTAAGGGTATTGACACCTGAACCCTTATCTTTGATTTGAAATTTATCCCCTCCTCCAACCAAGACAACTTATTAAAAAATGATTTGTTTTGACAAAGGTTTAAAGTTGTTGGCATGCTTAGTTACTCTTTATTTGTTGTATTATTAAGTTATTAATATTGCATAAATATTGAATAATGTATGACGATTATTGTTGTATTTTTAGATATGTAACGTGTTTAATATTGTCATGCACAAATTTGCATATATATGCAGCATATATGTTCGATTTATACAATATAATATATTGAAACATACCACGAATAATATATTGATCGTATATATCATGGATGAAGAAAGAAAAACAAAGGAAAAAAAATGCATGCTACGTATGCATATATATGTCAACATTATTGTATATATAGTTAATAATCGATGCATAATTAGGAATCAATGCAAACATTTAATTCAATAGAACATGTATGCAACAAACAAGCTCTATTTATACATTAGCATTTACTGTACCACATCGCATATTTGTTACCCATAGATTAAAATATGCAACGAAATAGCTATATACTAGATGAAAATATAAAACATACATTAAAAAGAACATTTATGTAATAGCCATGGTTCATTCAACGAATGCAGTTGAAACATTTAAAAATTAGCTATTTAACTAGTAAATAAGTAAATAATGGATGAATAAATTAGTCTTCAAGTTATGTATAATTAGTAGATAACGGATGAATAAATTAGTAAATAACTAGTATGCACTGATGTTTTTTCTTTTTGCTTTTTTTTTTGAGAATTTTCTTGGCCAATGAATGATGTTCAACATGGATGTATGGGAAGTTAATCAGCAATCCATTTTTGAAGGGAGATAATATCATTAATGACCTGATTAGAAGATATGATCTCCAATTTTTTAGCATTTGATATGGCAGTTACTAATTGTGTTTGTGAAATGGTCGATTTTACCCTTTTTGTGGGATTACTAATGGAATAATAATGTTGGATTTATGTTAAATCTCAGACATCTATTAATTTATTATAACGGTCCAGATCAGTCCCTATTGTCTCACCGTAGGAAATAGTTATATATATAGGGGTTGGTTCTGGTGAGACCATTTCCTGCGGTGAGACAGTAGGAACTGATCTGGACCGTTATAATAAATTAATAGATGGCTGAGGCTTGCAATCCTTCAACCAAATAACTTCTTCCAAGCTTATTGATGGTCTTGAAATTGGATGACTCGAACTTTGCGTACGCGCCCGGCTGACTTGATTGATTGTCTTTTTGCTAACAGACATGTGCTTGGTGTAGTAGTGGACCAATCCACTACATACATATTCTTCTTTCTCATTCCAAATAGAACTACTTCATTAGTTTCAACATCCTTTATCTAGCACACACCCACGTTGAATCCAACATTATAGCCTTTATCACAGAGTTGGCTAATACACAACAAATTGAAATTCAGGCCTTCAACATAAGCAATATCTATCATCTCTAGTTTATTTTTCTTAATGGATCCAATGCCTTTGATTTCCCCTGGAGCTTCATTTCCTCCAAATATAACTTTGGCTCATCCTGGCTCCTTGAAGTTTGATAGATTCTTTTTATTTCTTGTCATGTGTCTGGAACAACTACTATCCATGTACCAGGTTCCTTGGCACTCTGTTGTTCCCTGAACCTACAATGAAGGAAATCAAGTTTTAGGTACCCAAACCTATCTGGGTCCTAAGGGGTTAGCACTATAAGGTGATCTAACCAACCTATCGTCAAATGATCTGACTCTAAGAGGTTGCCACCTATCAATTCCATAATCATAATGAATCTTAGAAAATTACTTTAGAGATTTAGGAACATACAAATGTCTCTTTTGTCTGTATGCCTATGTATGTGTTTGTGCATTTGCTTTTCTAGGATAGTATGGAAACTTTTGTGCATGACAGACATTGTGCGTGGGCGTATATGTGTGCTAATTTCTTTGCCTTGGGAATGACCTTTAATTAGTTTGAGGTCTCTGCCACTTGGGCTTATATCCCATAGGACTTCACTAATATTTCATTTTATGGTTCCAACCAGCATGTGTTGGATAATTTCTACCATTCGCTTCATAAGGTTTCTTTTGATGAAACCTCTAGGGCTTTTTTTTGTGCATGACAGACATTGTGCGTGGGTGTATATGTGTGCTAATTTCTTTGCCTTGGGAATGACCTTTAATTAGTTTGAGGTCTCTGCCACTTGGGCTTATATCCCATAGGACTTAACTAATATTTCATTTTATGGTTCCAACCAGCATGTGTTGGATAATTTCTACCATTCGCTTCATAAGGTTTCTTTTGATGAAACCTCTGGGGCTTTTTGGTAGTTCTGTTTAGATTTCGCATAATATTTCCTATTTGGAGTCTGTTGTTGAACTTTTCTAAATTTAGTTTCAGCAGCTCTCTCGACAAACTTAGTTAGCTTCTTTTCTTTTCCTTTATAACCAAGGCCAGCATGTGAGTGTTTGTGATTGAGTATGGGTGCAACATATAGTGCTTTTGGCTTTTGGATTTTCCCCATTAATTGAAGAACCTTTTTCCATCACCACTCTTGGAGTTTGTGCATTGACAAAGGAATTAAAACCTAAGCCTACTTTGTCTCCAATATCTTTTTGTATCATCATCAATTCATCCAATGTTTTAGATGACTTGTTGAGTGATCAATCACATTTTTCAATTATTATTCCCTTTTTTTCTTTTTCAACTAGGTATGCTTTGATTTTAGCTATTTCAGCCTTTAACTCTTTATTCTCATCAGTTATGTGACTAAGAGTACTTAGCTCTTCAGTCAGCTGTGAGTTTTGGCATTTGAGTTGGTTGTTTTCCTCATTTAAAAGTGTCTGTGAGGAATTTATGTGCTTAAAGTCTTTCATAATTTTGCTAATGAATCATAAAGATCTGTGGGTGATGAAGTGTGTATGTCATGGATAAGGGCAGTCAACTGCAAAGTGACCTGACTATTGGCAATTCTAGCACAAACCTTCAGCTTTCTTGTTCTCAGTTATCCTAGGGGTACTCTCTTCCTTTCCTTTGAAAGGAGCTGAGTGACTTCTAGAGGATTCGCCCTTTTTTCTCTTGTAGTTCTTATTGAAGAACTTGTTGAAACTTTTAACCATTAGGGCAATCTCTTCTTTGTCTATGATGTCCTTGGATTCAACACTCTTTGATTCTCCAGCCACTAGAGCAACTATCTTTGGTACAGTTATCTCATCTTGCTCTTTCCTTTTGAGTATGAATTCATATGCTTTAAGATCTGATAACAACTCATGGTTGGAGGTCTTTGTCAAAACCATTGAATGCCTGAGGGCCATCACTTTCATTTCCCACTCAATTGGGAAAGATCTTAGAATCTTCATACACATTTCCTTCTATGTATATTCTTTTCCTAAAGCTGATAACTCGTTTATAATCTCTGTGAATCTGGCATCCAGCTGATCTAGTGATTCACCAGCCATCATCTTGAAGTTTTCGAACTTCTCGCACTTTTTCAACCGGCTCAATTTATTCTCTTTAATCACTCCAGCTTTCGATGAGAGTCAGCTTTTCCCATATATCCTTCACAGTCCTGCTAGATTCAACATTGTTAAACATTGCTTTATAAAGAGTTTTATATAAAATGTCCTTGGCCACATTGTCCATGTTATATCTCTTTCTATTTTCGTTGGTCCATTCGCTTCGAGGCTTCTCCACCTCAGTAGGTCTTACAGCAGCATCATCTCCAAAGAGCTCTTACGATTGTATTCACTTTGATGATCTTAATGGGTCCATCTTCGATGACAAACCATATTTCATCGTGCAAAGCTAAGAGATTTTTCCTGCATACGAATTTCCAGTCATCAAACTCTTTGTTAGGAAATTTATTATCAGATTTTGATGATACCATGTAAAACTTAGAATAGAAAGTTGGCACCCCATTTTCCTTGTATTTCTAATTTGTAATAGATAGGACTGTATGAGCTGAGTGAAGTCAGTTATGTCGAAGAAAGCAAGAAGTCAACTTAAGACTGAAGTGAAGACCCACCTGTGTGTCAGCTGAGTGTGGTCAAGATGGAAGGCATAGACTCGACTAAAGGAGATCCAACTGTGGAACAACTATGTAAAGATTAAAGAAGTGACCCTACAAGTCAGTAAAGAGCCAAGTCAGCCAGTTGAATTGACAGTTGAGTCATTCCTAAAAGGTTGGAGCATGCTCAAGTTAAAGGGTAAAGGCAGTTGTCCAGTCAAGTCGACTGATATTAATCCGTTGAACAGAAGTCAAGGATATTAGTCGATATAGTAATAAGTCCAAGCTGCCCTGTCTTAAAGTGTTTGTCCTAGAAACGTGCAAAAGGAATAAACCAATGGGAAGCACTGAAGCTTGTGTCAGGACCTAAAAAGCTGCAGAGTCATTTAATACGAGGAAGGGTCACCATCGCATTTCTGCAAGTCAAGAAAAGACAAGCCAACGAACAAGAAAGTGTCATTTGAAAATAGCCTATCTCTTCAACGGGCAAATTTTCAAATGAGCACTATAAAAGGGTGAGGAAGCAAGAGAGAGAAGCACGAATGACACACGAGAGATCAAGGATTCTAAGCAACTAAAAGCAAGCAATACCTGCAAATATTCTCTCAAGCTTATCAAGAAATTTCTCAAGCTTAAAACTCGAAGGAACTCGATCCAACACACTCTGTGAAGGAAAGAATACTTCAACCAGTTGAAGAGGAAAAAGTTTTAAGAACAAAAAAGGGTCTACTCTCCAAGTTTGAAGGAGTTGTAGTAAGGTTCAAGTCCGAACCAAAGTTTCGAGCTCATTGGAAGGTTGTGTGATCAATTCCAAGGGTTTGAAGGGAGTCAAGTAGCAAGCGCTATATTGTGAAGAAGTTGAGTCGCATGAGAAGCCAGTTGTGTGATCAAGGCCGTCTCTGATCAAGAACTACTTTGTAACCTGATCTGTTACTTAGTGGATTCCTCCAGGAGTTGGAGAATAGTGGATTAGAAGAATTACCCCATCTTCGAACTATTATAAAATTTACTTGTGTCATTTACTTACAACACTTTACTTTCCTGAATACATTTATATTTGTTGTTAAGTTAAATTGCCAACCCAGCTGATAATAACATTGCTAAAAACAAGTATTAAAAACATGTTTAAAACTAACAAGGGTGTTAAGTCTTCCACTGTATAAATCCAAATCATCTAAAAAGTTAAGTGTTAGTTGACGCAACAAAGTTATACTATCAACAGCTTAGTCGAGTCTGTTGAGTGGGTATCTTTGCTGAAGTAAGACAACCTACCTGTCCCCTAAGGACCTAGCTGATTTGAGTCAACTCTGTTGAGATATTTTAAAAGGACTAAAAAGTAAAAAGTTGGTAACGTTTATTTAACCCCCCCTTCTAAACCTTACACCACACCACTTGGGATCTACAAGTGGTATTAGAGCGGTTGGTTCATTGAGCTTTCCGCACTGGTTACTGAACTAGATCTCAATCTTTTTCAAAAGATATAACACTTTTGTTTTCAAAGTCTCTCATTTCAAAAAGCAAAGTTATTATCATGGAAGCCAATCTAACTCGTATTCCTATGTTTACTGTGGAAGAGTTTGATGAATGGAAGATTCGAATGCAGGCTCACCTATCAGCCTTACACGATGAAATGTGGCTTGTGATAGAGGATGGGCCACTGCAAATATTCAAGGTTAACACTGCTGTGAGAAGAGCACCTTCAGGTGAAGGAGAAGATCTTTGCGAAGCGAGCTAGACCAACTATGGTTGAGAAACCTCGCTATGAATGGACAAATGAGGATAGAAAGAGATACAACCTGGACAATTTTGCCAAGGATATTCTCTACAAGACATTGGACAATGCTATGTTCAATAAAGTCAAGTCATGCAAATCAACCAAAGAAATCTGGGACAAGCTAACCCTGATTTGTGAAGGATCTGAATGCAGACAAGAAAACAAACTAACGATTCTTTGTTCAAAAATTTGAAAATTTTAAAATGCTTGCGGTGAAAGTCTAGATCACCGGATGCCGTTCACAGAGATCACAAATGAGCTTTCAGCTCTTGGGAAGGAGTACACTCAAAAGGAGATGTGCATGAAAATTCTAAGAGCCCTCCCAGCTGAATGGGAAATGAAGGTCATGGCCCTGAGACACTCAAAGAACCTCTCAAAAACATCAAATCATGGGTTATTCTTAGATCTCAAAGCTTATGAGTTTGAGCTGAGAAGAAGAGCAGGAGGAGACAGCTGTGCCGAAGACATCTGCCCTGATGGCCAGTGAAGGGAAGAAAGCTGAGCCAAAGGAAACCATAGACCAGGAGGAAATTGCTCTCTTGGTAAAGAGGTTCAACAAGTTCTTTAACAAGAACTACAAAAGAAACAAGGGTGAGACCTCCAGAAGACATTCATCACCTTCCAAAATAAGGGAGGACAAGCCATCCAAGAGAGCTGAACATCAAAGAGCTAACTATCAGAGAGCTGATAATCAGAGAGTTGAGAGAGATGATCAGAGCTGAAAATCTGTGTTGGAATTGCAGACAACCAGGACACTTTACTGTTGACTATTCCTATCCTCCAGTCAACAAATACAAAAATGAGGAAGAAAGAAGAGTCTTTAGTGAAAGAAGACAAGAAAAGAAGAAAGCTATGTTAGCTGCTGAGACTGTTGAACCAGCTAAGTGTAAAGAGCCAGCAGACTCTGACAACAGTGAAGCTGACTACTCAAGTGATACTGAGGAAGAGGCTTTGATCTGCCTCATGCCAAAGAACAAGATCAAGAAGATGAGGTACACTCTAACTCAACTCATTCTGAGTCAAGTGATAGTGATAGTGACACAAATGCTTCCTCACCTACAGATCTTTATGATTCATTAGTCAAAATGATGAAAGACTTTGAGCACATTAAAACCTCACATACACTTTTAAATGAGGAAAATAGCCAGCTTAAAAGCCAAAACTCACAATTGACTAAAGAGCTGAATACTCTACGTCAAATAGGCGATGAGAACACCAAGTCAAGGAAAATGCCAAGATCTTAGCGAGTTAGTCACATCTCTTGAAAAGAGAGAAAAAGATCTTAAAAATGTGATTGCTTCATTTACAAAGGCATCCAAATCATTGGATGAACTGATAATGAGTCATAAAGAGTGAGGAGATAAGACAGGGCATATGATTCAATTCCTTTGTGCATAGTCAAACTCCTGAGTGATTTTGGAGAAAGGATCCTCAAGCAATGAGGGAATCCAAAAGCCCAAAACACCATATGTTGCACTAACATCCACACCAAGACACAATCACAATCATATTAGCCTTGGATACAAAGGTAAAGGACAGAAGCCAGTAGAGTATGCTGAGAGGACAGCTGAAAAGAAATTTAGAAAAATCCATCAACAAACTCCCAACAGAAAATACTCGGTGAAAGCTAAACAGAGCTACCAAAACCCCCAGAGATTTCATCAAAGAAATTTATATGATGGGAATGGTAGAAATTATCCTAACCAAGATGATTGGAATAACCAAGTGAAACATCAGCAAAGACCTATGGGATACAAGCCAAAATGGCAAAGACCTCAACCTCAGCAAATGTCATTCCCAATGCAAAAGAGCTATTATCAGCACACTTATGCACCCAGGTACAACACCCAGAAATTCCACCATTACCCCAAGAAATAAATTGCTCAAACAAACACACATGCATACAGACAAAAGAGACAGATGTATGATCCTAAAACCCCCAAGCAATTTGCTAATGTGCATTATGATTATGGAATTGATAGATGGCAACCTCTTAGAGTCAGATCATATGGCTATAGGTTGGTTGGAGCATCTTATAGCACTAACCCCCCAAGGACCCAGACAAGTATGGGTACCTAAAAATTAATTTCCTTGATTGCAGGTTCAAGGAACAGCTAAGTGCCAAGGAACCTGGTACATAGATAGTGGATGTTCCAAGCATATGATAGGGAACAAGAAAATCTGTTAAAATTCAGGGAAATCAAAGGTGCAAAAGTCATATTTGGAGGAAATGAAGCTCCAAGGGAAATCAAAGGCACAGGGTCAATAAAGAAGAATGGTCTGGAGATCACAGATGTAGCATATGTTGAAGGTATCAATTTCAATCTACTAAGTATCAGCCGACTCTGTGACAAAGGCTCAATGTGGGATTCAACATGGGAGTATGCCAGATCAAAGATGTTGAATCAAATGAAATAGTGCTGCAAGGAACACGACAGAAGAATATGTATGTAGTGGATTGGTCCACTACTACACCAAGCACATGTCTTCTAGCCAAAAGTACAGCCGAATCAAGTTGGTTGTGGCACAAGAAGCTAAGTCATCTGAACTTCAAGACAATCAACAAGCTTGCAAGGAGTCATCTTGTTGAAGGATTGCCTGACTCAATATACAAGAAATAGAGCATATGTGATGCATGCCAGATAGGAAAGTAAATCAAATCATCATTCAAGGATAAGCCAAGTCCTTCTTCAACAAGGATATTGCATCTGTTGCATATGGATCTATTTGGTCCTGTTGAACCAGCCAACATCAGTGGAAAGAAATACACCTCAGTGGTGGTGGATGATTACTCAAGATATACATGGACAATTTTCATGTGTAAAAAGAAAGAAACACTGCAGGAATTGCCTCAGCTGATGAGAAAAGTTCAAAATGAGAAGAGTCAAACCATTATAAAGATAAGGTCTGACAGAGGAACTGAGTTTGTTAATGGGATTATAACTCAGTATTGTGTTGAAAATGGTATTGCTCATGACTTTTATCAGCTGCTAGAACTCTACAACAAAATGGAGTAGCTAAAAGAAGAAACAGAACTCTCAAGGAAGCTGCAAGGATAACGTTAGCTGAAGCTGGATTGCCTAAAAGATTTTGGGTTGAAGCCATAAACACAGCATGCTTTACTTAGAATAGATGCATGATCAATAGGCAATTAACCAAGACTCCCTATGAGATTTGGACAGGGGGAAAGCCAAATATTGGATATTTCAAGATATTTGGATGTAAGTGCTTCATCCACAACAATGACAAAGACAACTTGAAGGCTTTTGATGCTAAAGCTGATGAAGGTATCTTTTTGGGATACTCAGCTGAGAGTAAAGCCTATAGAGTGCTAAACAAGAGGACTATGGTCACAGAAGAGTCTATCCATGTGGTATGTGACGAGCCTAATGTAAATGGAGAAGATATTTATGGGTTAGCTGAGAAGCAGAATCAACCAACTATGCAGAAGAGTCCCTATGTTGATGCAGATGTGAGAGCACTCAACCCTGAAGATGATGAAATAGCTGAATCTCAAAGACAGCTGGAAGGTCTGCAACTGAATGATGATGAAGAAGCTTGTTGGCCTTATTTTTTAGCTTCACCGCAAGTGTACGGTGCAGTTTATAGAATAGGGTTAGCAAGGTCGAATCCACAGGGACTAATAAATTAATGTACTAAGTACTGGATTATAATAGCCTTATTTTTATCTAGACGGTCGAAAGTGAGTGAGTTGGTTTTATAACTAAAGCAGAAATTTATCCTAAAAGAAACAAAGCAAAGAGTGGATTAAAAGATCAAGTAGATGAATGGATTCCTGGGTTATGGTTTCAGTTAATATCCCCTTTTATTATCAAATTAATCAAACCAAAGTTAAACGTATTCTTCCCTATAGACCGATCGCAAAAGTAATTTACCCTCTCTCTCGAGATGCATGTAAAAGCGTTGATTGGAATATCTATGCTAGCATCTCTACTCAACATGAGATATCCAACTCCCAAAAGTTCAAAAGATTATAAAGCCTCACGAATATTTACAGACTTCTCAATCATGCAAGATATTCATGTCAAGTACTCATAGATCTAGTTTTGAAACTCATCGGTTAGAATTATGAATCAATACATCAAACAAGTTAAACCAAACGCGTTTTGATAAAAACAAGAATTAAAGCAAAGTACTTGAATAGGATTGGAAAACATTAACTTCAATTGTCATTAATCATCTAATAAAAGTATCCATTAACCTACTCCCAAACCCGGGAATCACAAGAAGTTTAGCTAGACACAGAAAACAAATAATTCATAGACAAATTATCCATGTTCATGTCTACTAATTGAATGATAAAAATACTATGGAGTGAGTGAACTTGGGGATGATGACGATCTCTCGATCTATCTTCAATTCTCGAAGGTGTGGTTGCGATCTTGATCGATCTCTCCAATTCTCCGGTGGAAAATTGCTCTTTTCTCTGCTTTCTAGGGTAAAAATCAGCGTGTCCCTGTTTATGGCCGTCCTGTCTCTATGTGTACTTCGTTTGGGTCGAAACCTAGTTCAAAACTAGTCAGACTCTGTTTTTCCCACAGAGGCGCACGGGCCGTGCGCTAGGGCACGCCCAGCCCGTGTTGGGTGCTGCAAAAATTATTCAAACCACTGAATAGAGCACGGGCCGTGCTATATAGCACGACCGGCCCGTGCTTGTAGTCAAACCTTGAAAACTCATTATTAAGTTGAGCACGGGTTGTGCTAGGGTAGCATGCCCTGCCCGTGCTCACCTGCTGCAACTGGTACTCGGCCTTTTTCTTCCATTTTTCGTCCGGTTCGTCTGACTTCTTCTCGATTCAACTCCAATACTTCGTACATTATATCAATCATTGGCGGTTCTTCATCGCAATGCCCCGAATTGTTTCCAAAATGATACAATTATCAATAAATTCCTACAAAACGAGCAAAACGTAATCCTTTTCCACAAAATAGGAATAAAGCCCTATTTACTCATGTAATGCATGCATAGCAACATATTCTAGCCAAAATTAAGCCCAAAATACATGCAAAATACATGCCAATCAAACCCCCAAACTTAAACTGTTGACAGTCCCGGTCAACACTTTATAAACAAGACAACACAAATGGGGTAAGGAATAGCAACTCAAGAATACCGCATCACAATTCATGTCGTTTATCCATAGACATCAAGCACAAACCAACCAAGTTTCAAATATCTAACACGGAGCACAAGTCTACCAAAAATCATGGCAAATACTTCAAATCACGCCTCTCATGGATAAAGTGTATACTCTACTCACTAGGATAATAAGGGACGTGTATTCGCTCAAGTCATATCAATGTTGAAGAATTACCATATGCTTGCAAATCGTCTCACATCTCCGCCACTTGATTGTATGCAATTCACAAATCAAAAAGGATATTGCTTATGGTTCTAATGAAGGATCTTTGTTTAAGGTAGGGAAATATGGATAAAGTGACTCAAACTCAAGCGTATAGATTGGTAAGCACATCGTTTTTCTCAAACAATTATCCTTACTCAAATCAACTATGTACCCCCAATCACCTTTTATTCTATCACATCTCTATTTCTCCCTTCTTTTTCATACAATTTATTCTCCTACGCCTTATATCACAATTTTCAGCCTATATGTTCTTTTACGGCCAACTCACTTTTGTAGTCGTTTTTTTTTTCTTTTTTTTTCGACTTTTTGTGAGTATTCTTCCTTCTCCTCATTTTCTTCCTTTATTCCCAATCACCCAACATATAAACCATTTTCTAACTTCTCGATACCCTTTCATTCAACCTTTTATTCAATCCCTTTACTCAATGTTATACGCTCAAGCTTAGGGTAACAAATATATCATATTAAGGCTTAAGACTTGAATTATGGCAATAAAAAAAAATCAGGCAATAGGCTCAACTTGGCTAACTAGGGAAATCGAATATCATAAGGTAGGCAAAAATGCTTGAAAGGCTTAACAAAAATGGCCTAAAATCATTTTCATAAACTGCATACAACATGTGACTTTGACGGAGATACCAGAGCAAGTTCTAGAATTCAAATCAACATGAATGACACACTCAATCAACAAACAAGACTGCATAATATGATAGCAGTAAAGGCTCAAAAAGCTCACAGGCTTGTAAGTGCATAATTCAAAGTATATCAACCATGATTCCAATATTCACATGCTCCATATTAATTATTCTCAACCCGGTCAACTCACGCTCAACACCCAATTCAAAACAACATAAACAGATCCACAAATGCTCCCAAGATCAAATCACAATCAAAATCACAGCAAGCACACAATAGTGGTTAACTCACTCCTTAACAACTAAGAAAGCAATAAACGTGCTAAAGCAATAACATGCTAAAAACAAAAATTCAACATCTAATGCAATGCAACCTATATGTACTAAATGCAACTATATGAATGCAACAACGCCACACCTTTCAATAAAATTACTATCTCTCCCCCCAAACTTGAATGAAATTATAGCGCATAGAAGAGAAGATAGAATTTCAAAGAAAAGTGTGGAATGAACCTGGATCACTGTGGGGGTGGCGGCGGAAAGTGGCCTTGGGAGATATGCCACATTTGAATCTGATGCATCGTCTCCAATATCTCCAACTCCCGCTGCTCCTGGACCTGGTACCTCAGCTCCTGGGCTTGGTACCTCTGCTCCTGCTCTGTTTGGAAAGCACAGAACTCCTCCTGGTGATGCAGGAAATCATCTCGGTACTACCGGAATTCATCCTGGTGATGCCGGAAGTCATCCCTATGCTGTCGCATGCTCTCCTCAAGAGCATATAGTCTATCATGATCATACTTTCCCCCACACTCCTCACCTTGGTGGGAGCTCTCTTGAATGTTGGGCCTCCCCTGTGGGAAGCCACCTGGCTCAAGCCTCCTGCTGAAGCCCCCGCTCAAACCCCTCTCTTGCCGATCGTACTCCCTTGCCTCCATCACCAAATCCTCTTCATCGGGTAACCTTGCTACCCTCCTCCTTTTTCTTGCAGTCAGGCCGTCCATGACCCTGATATGTGCCTCAGAGTTCATGAGCCAGTTACTTTGATTATCCACCATAGCAGTGAGCTGCGGGTTAGGGAGGGGGAAAGCAGACCCGACTTTTTGTTGAAAACAGTAAATGTTCTCCTTGTCTGTTATGATCTTCATGGTGTGGAGGGCGTTCATGTTGATGCTCCGACTGCCCACTATCGGTTCCATTCGGTGCATATCAACCCCAAAATGTTGAGCAATGGGGGTTATCATTCCCCCAATTAGTATTGTCCCCGCGTCCTGCTTAGAAATATGTACGGCGTGTTCCACAAAGTGAGCCGCCATATTATAAGGGGTGCAGGTGAGCATACACCAAAGTAGGTATAGCTCCCGAGCTTGCACACCCCCATTGTTGTGTCGGGCATACACTGAGTGGGCCGTTACTTTTTGGATGTAGCAGAAGACGGGGTTTCGGATTGATGATGCCTTTGACGTACATGCCGCATATAGCATCGGGCCAGTCTCTGGTGTCTCAACCAACAATCGCCAGAAATCATACTGGCTATAATTCGCTGCGGTCTGAAAAAGGGCGTTAGACGGTACCCCAAAAATCTCGTTAAGTTGGGTGATAGTGACGTGCCTCCACACGTTGCTCAATCTAAAATAGATTTTCTGAGGCTCAGTGTGTACTCTCGTCTCCGTAACCTCCACGGTGCTCAAGAACTCGAGTGCTAAAGTCTTGTATGTTGGCCACCGCCCTTGCATGAAGGCAGTCCACCCCACTCGTTCAAACATCTGCCAAACCTCCTCATGTATCCCGAGAGCTCAAGTACAATCATCATCAGCATATCGTGTTGGCGTGAAGGTTCGAGGGATCAACATGTTCCACCTATCCAGTTCATCATTCTCTGTCAGAGTGAGCCCATAAGCACAAAAATTTGGCATGCTAGGTGTGGTGGCGCACGTGCGGTTGTGGCCCCCATCCTCGTCTACCTCGGTTTGGTCGGTTCCGTAGTTCAGCCATTTGTTCGAATGAGTACCTGGCAAAATAATTGTGAGAATCCGTATGTGCCAAGTAAAAAAAACGATGAATTACATACAACAATCCACATAAGGCATAGTGTCTCATCTCGACAATTTAATCCACAATTAAGCTTCAAGCCCAAATAACAATGTAATTGCGAGAGAATCTTAGTCACTAACACCCTAAACAATCGAGCTCATGTATAATTCATCAAACAAACAACTACAAACATCCTAACTCAACAACCACAAGGTGTTCGATAAAATTCCCAATAGAAGAATTCAATCATAATCATGGCAAAATCATCAAACATGCACCATATAGTAACTCTAATCCATAATCCTCAAGAAATTCGAAATAAAAGTGCAATTCATACCTTAAATCCCAAAATATTGAAAAGAGTTGAAAGTTGAAACCCTAGGTGCTCTTACTACTCAAATCCTCACTTCAAAGCTTGTTTAAGAGTATAATTTGTGTGGGAGTAATGTGGGAAGTGATTATGCAAGTGAAAACCAAGGGAAATTTGCAAGAACTTGAGAGAGTGCTTCTCTGTGTATTTCGCGAGAGAGAAAGGGGTTTTGTGAGAAAAATAGGCCCTCTGCGCATTCTTATGTCTGTCTCGGAGGCGGGAGCACGGCCGTGCTCTATGGCACGGTTGCCGTCTTTAGCGGTCGAACCTCGACTCTAAATCTGGCACCGCGTGGGCCATGCGCATGGCGCATGGGCTACCGTGTGGGGTGCCACAAATTCATTCAATATGCAGTACCCGCGCGGCGTGCGCGTGCGCCGCTACGCCCGTGTTAGATGCCGCACGTAAGCTTCGTATTTTTCAATTTTTTTTAAAAAAATAGGGAAAGCAAAGAAACTCTGTCCTATGAAAGCATAAAAATCCTAACTTAGAAAGGAAAACAAACCAAGAAAACATGGGAAGAAATAAAACAACAAACCGTTGGGTTGCCTCCCAACAAATGCTAAATTTAACGTTTATAGCTTGACGCCTGTTTTACTCGATCACGGTTCCAGCAAAGTGATGCGAGTCACTTCTTCATGTTTTTCTCCTTGCCAATTCAACTGGCATAAATTCGACCCTCCTTTGAATGCCTCTAGCGTAGAAGTCGCCCATCAGTTAAATGCCATGTTCGTTTTGTTTGCATCGTGCGAGCGGCAGTACATGCGTGCTTTCAAGCTGCTGGCCCTCATCGTGTACTTCCCTTTCTCACAATTCAGTACGTCCTGCACATGATCTATAGCACAACCACAATGACTCGGATTAAAAGTGTTAGCACAAAAATCGACGACAAATAATGATTTACAACTCTCCCTGTTATCATGATGTTTCCCAGCCTTATAGATGGAGAACAACACTTGCTCATCATTAACTCATAATGTAAGCTATCCTTTTTGTACATCTATCAAGGCTCGTGCAGTGGCTAGGAACGGACACCCGAGTATCAGAGGGACGTCTCGATCTTCCTCCATGCAAGCACCAAGAAGTCCACTGGGAATATAAACTTGTCTACTTTCACGAGCACATCCTCCACGATTCCCTTAGGATATGTGAGTGATCTATCCGCCAAAATAAAGATGACCGTGGATGGCTTCACCTCTCCTAATCCAAGTTTCCTGAAAATGGACAAAGGCATTAAATTAATACTTGCTCCTAGATCACAAAGTGCTTTATTAAATACAACACCACCAATAGTACAAGGGATAGTGAAGCTCCCCGGATCTTTGAGTTCTGTGGTAATTTCCTCTGAATGATCGCACTGCACTCTACTGTCTCGAACTCCGCCAACGTTTTTTTCTTTGACATCACTTCCTTCAAAAACTTCGCATAATTGGGCATCTGCTCGATGCGTGCCGCAAACGGTATGTTAATATGCAGTTTCTTAAAGATGTCTAAGAATTTAGCAAATTGGGAGTCTAACTTTTTCTTTTTAAAACGTTGAGGGAAGGGAAGTGGTATAGAAAAGTTTGAAAGATTAGAGTTAGAGAAAGATTTAGGCCGTGATTGGATGTCAATGAGAATCCATTTTTGTTCCGCTGGAGAATTTGTTTTGACCAAACATGGATTGTTTATGAAAATTTTCAGAAAATATACTATTCTCTCACTTTCACTTTTTTCTCATTTTTTCTCTTATCAATCACATCTACACATTTTTTCACAAAAAAACTAATCATTATTACCCATTCTCCCATAAATTTCACTATTTACCTACTCACACATTTCTAACTACCAATCACATTCAATCATTATTTTACTATTTTTAAATCAAATCAACTCTCGTCATTACTTTTTCATCTCACATCCAATCACACTCTCAAAATTCAACTTTTTTTTCCAAATTTTTTTCACCACTATTCTCTAGCAAAATGAAAATTTTCAAAATGAAAGTATATCCAATCGCGCCCTTAAGCTTCTCAGCCCCTTTTTGTTCAGTAGCATGGTCCTCAACTCCTTCCTCGGCCTCAACCTCGCCATGTGCTTCAGTTTCTACCTCCCCAGGGTTCAAAATTCTCTTCTTGGAATCTTTCGGTGTCGAGGTCATGCATCTGCGTATCTGTTCGTCTTTCGGTGGAGCATGACACGGCGTCTTGCGGTGGCACCTGCGTCGTTCAATATTTTCTGGTATTTTCAGTCCTTCGTATTTCGTACCATTTCTCAAACGAATGGTGTTACACTGTTCCTTAGGATTGACCTTAGTGTTGCTCGAAAATTGACCTTTCGATGCTACCTACAATAATCGTAGCTATTTGGCCAATTTGGGTTTCAAGATTTTCATTTGGGACCCCAATTGTGTGACACAGTTTTCAATTTTATCAGCTTCAGCCGCCTCATCCTTATTGAATCATTTCCTCGTCCCACTCATGAATGAGGCGAGAATGTCCTCAAAGATGGCTTTGGCTCGCATTAATGACCGTTTGTCACATTAAACCACAGGGGTGGTTGTATCACATTCTTCGTGTTTTGCGTAGGAGAAGTTCGTGGTTCCTCAAGCCGGATGGTAATGAGTGGGAGTCTAATTGTTAAAAAATTGTTGAAATTCCGATTATTAACATAATTTGCTTATCCATCGAGATCTGAGAACTCCCCCATTACTTGCACCATTCTCTCATTTGCCTTTGTCAATGCACTCAATTGGCTTGTCAACACGATGTCATCGATCAAATCAACTCCTTAATTGGGTCGAATCGTAACCCGGCCCCCTTTTCACATTACATAGTCCTCTCGGAGGGCCCCTTTGGTAGCTATTCATGGCCATCTCTTTGAACAAGTTGAATGCATCTTCCAGAAATCGAGCTAGTAGGCGCCTCCTGCTGCAGCATCCACAAGCGATCTAGTCTATCCCCATCAACCATTGTAAAAAGCGGTTCGCGTCTTGAAAATCCGTGATGCGGGCACCTCAACAAATCCCGGATCTCTCCCATGCCTCATACAAAGGTTGAGTCAAAAGTTGCTGGTAGGTAATTTCACTTTTGAGTAGTGTCTTACTTGGTGGGAAATATTTAAGCAGGAAACCTCGACTCGGCCCGATTGTTCACTCTCCACTGAGTTAAGGTGCCTCTAGTTCCTAAGCCTTATCCCTAAAGAGAAAGGGAATAGGCGAGCGTATAGCATCATTAGTCACCCCATTCATCTTGATGGTATTACCGTCATATGCAAATTCGCAAGATAAGAGTTGGGATCTCAGGATGGGAAACCCGCAAATTGATTCTCTTTGCACCATCGAGATCGATCTTGGCTTATTTCAGTTGTTCGCATTGATTGGGACATTGGCGATTCCATACATAGTTCGCGATTGGTTTGTGTGAAGTAAAAGTAGCGACGAATCACCTGCTTCTAGATTGCCGAAACTGCGGAACCTCTGGTATAGCAATACGTAATA